>OZ025303.1:28554274-29154274 GCA_964019185.1 Maratus speculifer
CACCCGAAGTTACCGAAGATCCTAGGCCACGTTTCTTTCCGGACCTATGTAGTTTCTTGTTAGGCAAAAATTCAGAATTTAAACTTCGCTTAACAGTTTTACGAGTGTCCAAACGAAATCTTTTCTGGGGATTAATCACTGAAGATGGTGAACTATTAGATAATTTATGTTTGTAAGATTGCTGTCTAATAGGTGGAGGAACTGGACAATTTATAATTTTTTGTCTTTTATGACACACAGAGTCCGATGTATTTGACACAGTTCTCTTATTTTTATTATACTTTGCTCTCGGATTGCTAGGCTTTCGACTTTCAATAACAGTTTTTGGAGCTGTTTGACCAAATTTTCTTCTTGAATATTGATGAAAAGAATTAGACGAAGAAGTGCTGGACTCGGGACACTCATTGGATCGGGAATTTCGCGAAACACCACTCGACATATGAGAACCTTCACTACCATTTTCTCTAAACTTATACACTCTAACCTGATCCAGATTAACAGTCATTCTTTCACCATTGACATCAACAACCAAATTATTATTCCGAACTTCCAAAACCTCGAACGGACCTACAAACTTCGGACCAAACTTAGCTACTCTCTTTTGACGACTTGAACTTAACCAATGCTTTTCTACTAACACAAAATCTCCAACTTTCACTTCTAACTCCCTTCTACGCATATTATAATACTGAGCTTGCTTTTCTTGCGCTTTTCACATTTGAACCTGAGCTTCCTTAACCAACCTTTCAATATCCTGACACATGTACTGACTTTCCGCATCCGACACCATAACTAACCTTTGGAATGGAGTAATAACTTTTCTACCCAAAAACAATTCAGCAGGCGTTTTCCCCGTTGACTCGTGAACTGCCGTACGAAGTGCGTACGCAAAATGCTGAAGAAACTGGTCCCAATTTGCATGATGAGAACCAACATAAGAAGAAATCATTTGAATTAATGTACGATTTACACGTTCAGCCATATTAGACTGAGTAAGTTCCCTACCGTCCTCAGTCTCCAACTTTTCACAAAAAGACTTAAAAATATTAGATATAAAATCATAACGAAATGGTTTACTAGCAACTAGTGCGTCAAAACCAATATGCATTTCATTAGTTAAACTCGGTTTATCAGAAAAGACTTTACCAAAATCGACCAAAGACTTATTAAACTCCACTTTCTTAACCTCACTTAAACCCGACTCCTCCAAATTAACTGACATTGAAACTTGCTCTTTCCTACTCACATTCTCATCATTATTCACGATTAACGACTTTTTAAAGAAATCCAAACTAATTCCTCTATCCTTCATATAATCCACACCAACTATACAATGCACTGTTAATCCATCTAATACACAAAACTCCCAACATGTCTTAACCGAACGAATTTCAACTTCCAATTCTACTGAACCTTTATTATCGCAAGCTACTCCCTGTGCTGACTGAACCACCAGACTTGACCTTTTCAACTTCTTATACGAAAAATATTTCCGATAACAATCAAAAGAAATGAACGACTTATCTGCCCCTGTATCGAAGACACTTTTAACGACAATACCATCTAACACAATTAACACTTCAGGTAATTCAACCGGATTAATAGTAATTTTATTTAAACTCACAGAAGGCTTTTTCGATTTGACCTGTGACTGCATACCTTCCGAAATACAGTCACTTACCAGTTTAACTGACCCGACCTCCTCACACCTCTCCTTTGCACTGATCTACCTTCAAAATTCTCATCCGAAGTTAATCTCCTTACTTGCGAAGAAACATTCCTGTCCCGTACTCCCCCACTACGATCATAACCACTATTCTGTCTATTTCCATGCATATTTCTCTCACCACTTCTAAAATTATTAGCACCACCACCATTCCTATTACCATTACTCGTATTCGACATATTACGACCAAATCCATCACTTCTATTACGCAAATTATCCGGAAATCGCTGTCCCCCTCTCACAAAATTACGTTCCCCCTCATTTCTCAAATTACTATCCGTGACAGGTCTCTGCCGAGGGTTACGCTAATCCCGTTGATCCGAGCTATGCCGAGACTCATACTTCGATAATATCTGGTGCATTTCTGCAAAATTCTTCGGTGCTCTAACTTCAATAAAGTCCTGTATATTTGGATTAAAAAGAGGAAAGACAATGTCCAACAATTCCTCAAATGTAATATCTAAATCTAATTTATTTTTTAGTTCCAGCTTACGAAGATAAAACTTTGACGCCGACTCATATATATTCTGCTTATTACAATAGAACTCTTTTCTCAAAATACTTTTATCTTTAATGGGAGGAAATGCCTTCTTTAACTCAATTACAGTTTGTTCAAATCTTTTCGCTTCATCAGTAATTAAAAACTTTCCTATATTTTCTAACCACAAAAGTGCTTCGCCCTTTAACGAGCATTTAAGCACTACGTATCTACTTTTTTCAGGTATATTATTGAACAAAATATAATCATCTAATTTCACTAAAAATTCACTAATATCACCCTCACCGGTGAAATACACCCGTGGCACAATCTCAAAATGTCCGACATTTCGTTGGGCGCCATTTGTGACGGTATATTCATGCTGGGTGTCATTTATCACATTACATGCAGACATACTCAGGAATTTAGGTTAAAACAACACAGTTTATTAAAATGATAAGGGCTAAAGGAAAGTGGAGCAAGTCTATAATTCTACTCACTGAGAACACTATGAAAAGCTAAATCATACTCTCAAGCTTCGGTCTAGCTCAGTCGTGGCACCGTCTAGCACTTGACACTATTTCCTGGCTGATCTGCTAAACAAATCTTAATTTCACAGCCCGTGGCTGTGGATATTTCTTTATTTCTCAAATAATCAAAACTAAACTTTCTTACCAAGGCCGAATCTTTAATCCACTATCTGAACTCCTTTCCGCTTTACTGGAGGCCGTAGCTATTTTCTAATCGTCAACACCTTACCAAACAATCATCAACTTCGTTGTCTAATGGCGGAATACACACAGAGGCTGCTGGCTACTGCCAGAAACACACAGACGCTGGCTGCTGGCTAAGGCCAGAAAACACACAGACGCTGGCTGCTGGCTAAGGCCAGAAACACACAGACGCTGGCTGCTGGCTAAGGCCAGAAACACACACACCACAAACTCATACCCAAGCTTTTATACGCGACAAACTGAGATACTTCTCATTAACATAATACTAATAACCGCGAGCTAACTGCGGAATTCGAAAGAGCACACACACTCTAGAAAGTTAAAGTAAAAGAGAGGATAGATGTCACTTTTACGCCTACAAAATGTTAAATTATTGACGTCACGATCTCAGAAACACTAGAGTGCCTTTATGACTAAAGGTCACTCCCTCACAAGATGTTTAAATTGTATTCCTTTTGCTAAGGTTAAAATTCTCCTTAAAACATAAACGAAAGACTAAAAGAAATATAAAATATATGACGAATTGAAAATTTCGCCTTGCTTTTAACATAAAATGTATAATATGATCTTTAAAATGTTCATGCTTACTTAAAAGGCGATTAAATAATCAACTATAGATGTTAAAAATTAATTTTATTTAAAAAAACCTGACAATTTGAGAGAATGACGTATTAAAATTTCATGGTAAGTACCATGAAATGCAGCCAAATATTTCTTTTTACCGTTCACCTAAAATACTACTAATTCAATCTTCAAGCCATGAGTCTCGTTCATTTTTCAAAACGAAATTTTAAATCTGTATTTATAAAAGGAAATATTCTCTGAGGAAGAACCTGTTTAAAAGTGCTAAGATGTTTTTAAATTAAATTAACTATTAACATCTATAGTTGATTATTTAATCGCCTTTTAAGCAAGCCTGAACATTTTAAAGTTCATATTATATATTTTATGAAAGACTAAAAAATTAACAAAATATAAAAAATGATAACAAAATGATTAAAAAACTAACATCGAGGTACATATCTTCAGACTTACAGGTGTCCTCCTCACAAATCTTGTATCTCTGCGCACAGAAATCTCTTCATATAATAGCACATAAAGAAATATGTTTATTTTTATAGGTGTAGTTTTTATTCTGTAACTGTATACGGAAATAAATTTTAAAATCTCGAGTTAACCGGAATCCAAGCCGCAAAAATCTAAACTCAATCAAAAGCAATGCTGACCTGGTTTGTAGATTTTGGTCAGGTGATTTAACTAGATGCAGAACTTTAATTCAGGTTGGATAATCTTTACTTCCACTGCATCCTTTGAAGAAATTTGCTTTGAAGTTCAGAAATTATTTTCTTTAATCAGAATCACCCATGGAGTACCGTTCAGGAAAAAATATATATATGTTTTTAATATCCATACAGAAATGAACGGTCATGTGCGAGTATTACTCGACTCAGAGTGTTCCATGCAATAAGCATATAAATTATTAACTCCTTGGGGACGAACAACTGATATACGTGTCACTTAAAATTATCACAATCTTTTATTCTTCACACCTGTTTTTTTATTGTGAAGTTTACCTTATTTAATTGGAGCATTTTCACGATTCAACCAAAACAGAAAATTTTCTGTTTTGTAAAATCGATGATAAAGTATTAAAAATTAAGCAAAGAGATCTCGTCGCGAAAGATTTAACTTTACGATTTTATTTTATTACGATAGTGATTTAACGATTTTTTATTACCAAAAATCGTTGTTTAAAGTATAATAAGACTGTAATAAACTATACAGGACGTAGAGTTCGAAATAGCTGTTTATACTGAATTCCCATAGCTGTTTATAACTGTTAACAGCTGTTTATACTGAACCCATACATACTGAAAAGTATTAATAGGTATACCATAAAAAATCAAAAAGATTTTTTATGGCTTTAATAATATCAAATATTGCTTTTCTGTATAACTCTTTTTTATCTTATTCTTATATTTTTATAATGAACTTAACTCGGTATTGAGAATAAAAGTATTGCATATTTAAGCTTCATTTGACATTTCGTAAAACTAAATTCACTATAGTAATATTTTTTTTACAGTGTAACTAACACAAAACTCTTATTTAAAGTTTAAAGTTGGCATTGTGCTCAGTGGCGTAGCTAGGGAGGAGAAGGAAGCGGACGAATTCTTGATTTTTTTTCGTGTATGTTTGTTTGTGAATGTCTTTTTTTAGCAAATTTTCTTGTTATACCTGAATAGAGAAGTGAGAAAAAGCCTTTTTAAATGTTTCTAGGAATGTTTGAAGACACTTAGTACCTAATATAATTATGTATCTAAATTGAGGTGCAAAATTATTAAATAGGGGACTCCGCCAAACAGAGAGGCTTTAAACCGAAATTATTTAAGATATGTCGCTGATGGAGCTTTCTAACTGACTAAGCCTCGGTGTATAAATCAAAAGACCTGTTGGCGACTTAAAGTCACATTTCTGGTATCAAAAAAAAAAAAAATTTTCATTTGTACATTAGCTAGTCTGACCGTAGATATTTTCAAATGACCAGCGAATGATTAAAAGCTGATTCATATTAAAATTTAAAAAATAACCGAATCTCTCAAAATGAATCTCTACGTCCGTCGATATTTTCAAATGACCCGCGAATGATTAAAAGATCTATTCATATTTTTAAAAAATTGAATTTCTCAAAATGAATCTCAACAAATGGTCTGTAAAATAAAAAGGCGATGAAATTAACATCCTTTTAATTATATTCAAACAATTCAGCTTTAAAAATCGTCGTTTTTTATGCTTCATTTTCCTTTTAAATATGTTGATTAAACATCGTGCTCTGAATGAAGTAATTTTTTACACTCATGACTGTGTTTTCTCTTCTGGAATCAGAGATGAAAAACTATAATAGACCTTCCAGGATAAGACGTATATCGCGAAATATAACATAATGTATGGTGAAGCTGTATTTAAGCTGTTAGATAAACACATATCGTCAAGCTGAGAGATCCAGAGCCCAAGAACTAACAAATGAAAATTATTTAAATTCAATGCTCAATCTGTACAATCACTGTAATGTTCAATATTTCACTAGTGTGGTGACTAAAGAATATTTCAAGTACTGTTGTCTTAACTGCCTCATTTCTCAAACTCCTACTATAACTGATTCACTAAAAGAGTTCTGTATAACTTGAATTTTTCCAACATATAAGATAGTAAGTACAACAGCGCAAAGGTGTTCGCATTGTTTACATCAATGAGGAAGAACATTCCAGATGAAGACCCATGTTGCTTCTGAGGGTGTTGTCCAGCTGAACGCCATATTGCCTTCGGCAGTGCAGACCGGACATGCTACACCGTATCTCTAATTACTAAAAATCTTCACTCCAATTTCTCTTTAAAAATAAATCTGCGGTACGAGTCCCCGTGCCTACGTCTCCGTACAGTAGGTGAGCTGAGCACGTGCAGGAAAAACTTTCAACGAATCATAAGATAAGTTGAAAGAAAAAACAAATCCCGCAGAAATTGGCCCATGACATCTCAGATAAAAATGTCCCCTGGCAGTGGAAGACAGAATTAAAAAAGTGTAAGACAATCGAAAACAAGTTGAATGTGCAAAACGCAAGTGAAATTGGGTACATAGAACACGAGATAAGAATGCGATCCCAGCACTGGAAGATGGAGATAAAACTTCAAGAATATCGTTAGCTAAGTTGAATGAAAATTTACATTGCTCTGAAATGAAAAGTGTTAGTTGCAGAAAAAAATGCTAGCCATAAATCTTGAACGTAATTCAATGAATATAGATTTATAATTTCCTCCAAATCGGTTGGGTAGTTTTTGAGAAAACGGGTCTTAAAGCTGACATATTTTCCATAGAATTGTACCCAATATTGCCTTCTCTTAATGGTTTATTGAAATTTTGACCAAATTGGACATCTTGATCCTCCTTCTTGTACCAAAATAACGGAAGCTGTACAATTTCAAACTTAAAAAAAGAAAAAAAAATTAGAAATGCAAATTTATTTCCTGCATAATCATTAGGTCTGGGTAGAAGTATTAAGAACATTTTTTGGTTTCTCCTCTATCTAAAAGTGGATGAGTACAGCAATTTGAAATTCTGCGGTGGCTGTCTTTTGAAACAGTTTTTTTTTCTATAATCGGACATAATTTGAAAGTTTTAGCAAATGCGGTGCTTTGAAATTTTACTTATTTATTTATTTATTTGCTATTCCCATACGTTTAATACAGTCATATACGAAATTTTTTTGAAATTCTGTGAATTTACTGAATTTGAATATATTGGTATTGACAAAAACTAAAAATCTTCTATATTTGGGTTTCATGTGTTTCAGTTTCGTGTATTTGAGTAAAATTAGCCGAATCTTTAAAAACAAAGAACAGTGAAACTGTCTTTTCCTACAAGTAGACTTTTTTTTTCGTCTTGAGTTAAAATGTTTTATTTAATTATTATTTAGGGCGGTGGGGCGCAAAATTTCTTCTTGCTCGGGGCGCCAGAAAGCGTAGCTACGCCACTGATTGTGCTAAGCGCGCTTCGAACAGAGCTCGCAAATTTGCAAAGCCTAATTGATCCGTGATGCGTTTTTCCAGATACGTTTTTAACTTTTAAAGACACAGGAGTCATATTGAGAGACTTACTCAATGCAAACCAGTGGCGTTTCCAATAATATTTATGCGATTAATTCAAATTAAATCAATCTAACTTTAAAAATATGCAGTTTATTGCGTTATACTGCTACTAGGTATTGCATTACACAAATATATCATTAAAAGTTGTTAACTAGGCTTTAAAAGCCATGGTATGTAGAGTACCCCTTGTCATGTACTATTTTAAAGCCGTTCGTTATTAATCTTTAAGAACTATTATCTCCGCTAATCAACGAATTTTTTCAAAAATCATTATCAAAAATGCTTTTATACTTCTGCTTAATAGCAATTTCCAACGTTGTTCAACATTTTTTCTGGACGCTCACAAATCGAAAATTAAATGTAATAGGAAAATGTGCTTTTTTCAAAAACTATGCGATCTAAAGCAGTCGCCATAGTTGTCGTGATATGTTTAAAATAACATCTACTACCTCTTTCAGTAGATTCGGATCTAGATGCGAAGGGGATACATATTTTGTCTGGTTAATCTTTATTACTTCTCCCAATTTGAACTTTAAACGATGAAAAAATGACTTTAAATGACTGTGACAGACATGGGAGTGATCTTATAATGGTTTCCTTTTCACTTTTTAAGTACGGAAACCTAAAACATACCTTCATTGATGAAGCACGTTTATCCTTCATCTGTCTTTCCTGGATTTATGTCAGGTTACTAAAATATATAATAGTTTCAAGTGTTGAATGAAATTTTCTTTCTGTTACAGTATGAAATTCTGATGAATCAGAACAGTTTTCAACATTAAGTATAAAAATGCAATATTGTATTATTAAAGCAAAATATCATTTATAAGGATTTTTTAACTTATATTCTTTTTTAATGTCAGAACAACATAAAGTTAAAAAATGAACAAAAAATTAATTTTTTTTTATCAGCAAATAACGTGTATATGTATTCCTACTCCTACACAAACTACCATAGCTATGAATAAGAATTGTGAAAATTGTTTGGAAGACAAAGTTTTTTATCGAACACGTATGTAAAAAGATTTTTTATCATATCAGTTTTTTATGAAATCTTTTATCAATATTGTACAAAAACAAATCACTGAACCTTATCAAGTTTTAAAAATATGAAAGTTCTGGGATTTTTCTTACTCATAAAATAAAACTTATTACTATCAATTTTTTTACTACAATAAGTATTGTGTTTCTATTAACTCCATACATTATAATTATTTGAAGTCACAATAAAAAAGCATTGTTTACATAAATCATTTAAAAAAATGAAAGTAGGAGGAATATAGAATATAGGCCTACTATATATTGCTTACCCGCAAGAAAAATGACCCATCTTGCAAAAAATCATTTGTTTTATTCCATAAATAAGTTTGCCATCGGTGTGTCTTGCTACACAAGTAGTTTAATAAGTGTAATAAAGCAGCAAACCTCTTTATTACGCTATATGTCTATTTGTGACCATAGAAAAGGAATTGATTGTCTGGGGATGTCCCAGGATGTACCGCGCTTCCAAACCTCACCCAACATCTTCCTCCTTAAGGCTTTAAAGATTTTATGCATATTTTTATTCCTGCATGCAGGGCTGAATGCCATAATTTCGTGTTATAAGAAAAAATTTGCATATTTTCTTTTGCCTCTTTTGTGAAATCTACCTTTGTGAGAATGTCACTTTTCTTGTGGGTGAGTGATATTATACATTTTTTAATCCAGAAGAAGTATTTAATTATTCTTTAACTTCATTTAAACAAGTTTTGGAGAAATCTGTGATTTGTGTTGATGTTTGGAATTTTGCATGTATGAAAGTAGTGATACCAATAATGTAAATCGTAATTTCGCAATTTTATCATCATATTTGAAAACCCACAAGAAGTGTAGATCTTAAACGACTATTACGCATGGTGTTTCAGCACAGTAGTTACAGTTTCAGGAGATATAAAATACAACTTGACAAAGGGAAATTGCATAGCAATGCACGGTCAAAATTCGAAAATGATTTTCTGGCGCAGTGGTGACGGCACAAACACAAGAAAGGAAGAACACAAACGGAATGAAAAAATATATTTAACATTTTTAGTACATGTATAATGGGCTATTTTTCCCATTAGATCACTGATGCGCGTGTCCAGCTGGAAGCAATTTATGATGAACAGTGGATCGGACAGAATGGTTCAGGTCATGGTCCACTCGATCGTCAGACTTAATTTCATTTGACTAATTCCTCTGCGGACACATCATGATTATGGTGTACGAAGCCCCGTTATCAAAGTTGAGGAACGTATTGCACATATCTTGGCGTTTTCTGGGGTACGGTATACGCCCGGGATATTCGAGAACGTTAGATATTCCATGTGCTTAGAAGTCTTCATCACGGCATAGGAACGAACTACTTCGACAGGAAAGTGTTTCCGATCATGCAATGCTGTGTGATTTCCCATTGTCTAGGTGTACTCTTGCATCTCCTGAAACTTTGTAATTGTTGTGCTGTACTGTGTGTATTTTTGAACATAACTGATTTATGCATTTCATTTAAATCTGTTCCTATTCATTCCACTTGATGTTATTGGACTTTTTAACATGTAATTTAAAATGTGGTGATTTTCCTTTAGAAATATAATTCAAATACGAAAGTAGTTGAATGACTAGTATCCCTAGTGTATATAAAATATTTATACTGCGATGGTGGATGTGGAATAGTTAAGCCTAATGTCCTAGATGCTTATATGCTCAATTTAAAAACAGTAACTGACATATTAACATATTTATGGAGGGAGGAGTGAAGTTTTAAAGACCTATTTTTAAAGGAATTTTAAAGAGGACTAAAGGAGAAAGGCTGGTTTTGAGCTTATAGGGTTAAATTTGTGACAATGGATAAAATGAGGCTATTGTCGTTTGAGGGTATTGTCTCGGGATCATAGATCGTGGCGATGTAGCCACGTCTCACCCACTATCACAAATTTAGCCCTAAAAACTCCAAACCAGCCTTTCCCCTTTACTCCTCGTTAAAAACCCTTTAAAAAAGGTCTTTAAAACTTAACCTCTCCCTCCGAAAATATGGTAATATAGCAACAACGGTTTTGAAATTGAGCATATAGGTATCTAAGACATTAGGTTTCGATATTCTAGATCAACCATCGCAGTATAAATATTTTATATACACTAGTAAAAATAATTGTTAAACTACCCTCGTACTTAGTTCACTACATTTTTATTATTCTTAGTATATTTAGGCAAGTGGAAATAACAGTGCAAATATGTCGTCAAGAACAGTTTTTTCAGACTTTAAAACTAAATACAGTAGTAGACCTTTAATAACGCAAACCTAAAAACGCAAGGTTTTGTGCTGTATCGAATTTTGCATACACAGATCATGAATGCCTTTCAGGTGCATTCTCAAGCACTACATGGAAAAGATATGGCTATTGTTTTGAGAAATTTTTATGTACTTTTTATTTCCTAATCCCAAAAATCTGTATAAGATACATATTCAGATGACAGGTTTTGGCAAGCTTATAATTTGAAACTGAAAAGTTATAATATATATTTTTAATTAAAATTTATTTTACATATATTTTCTGGCATTATATAGTTATTAAACATGCATGTTAAACTGGTTTTTTTTGCGGTAAAAAACGAGAAATGATTCTCAATAATTATATACACATGCTCCTCATAACGGTCACAAAATACTACCTCTGACAATAAAGTTCGGTGAATGAATTCAGAACGACCGATCTGGCAACACTGGAGAAACAAAACACTACACCTGCATAGAGGCAGATGTTGACCATCTTCCCCCACGTTTGTTTAGTTGAGCGTCGTTTATGTTCTGTGTAAGTCGTGCTTTACTAAGTGCTTGTTCAGTGTGTTGGTTCTTAACTGAGAACAGGGAAATGAACGAACAAAAGATCAGTTTAAAGTTTTGTTTTAAGCTTTGCAAGATACCGAAGGAAAGTCATGAGGGATGGTGCAAATTGAACATCCACCATACTCGCCAGATCTCAATCCTCCAGATTTCTTCCTATTTTCATCACTCAAACTCTCTTTGAAAAAGGTTTGAGAATATTGCTGACATCCAACTAAACGGGGTGAAGCTTTTGAACTATATCCCAAAAGAAGGCTCCGGCGAATTTCTTAGAACATATATAATAGATCTCAGCGTTAGTTATGGGAGATGACTATTTCGATGGGTGGTATGGTAACTTTCGTTAACATTTCATTTACATTAATGTTACAGGACTATTCACCGAACTTTATTGTCAGAGGTAGTACATATACGCATAGATTTTCATAGAGTAGAAGTAGATTATTAAACCTAAGATAAAATATATTATGGTGGATGAAAAATTTTTAATGCACAATTATACAGCTTAATGCACTCAATAAATTATGTTCTTATTTTTCACTCATTGCCAACAAAACTCACGCAAACTGCAGCAGATAAAACCCTTCCCATTAATATAAATTAGATGGACGTCAATCCCAAAACTTTCTTCTATCGCATACGTAATATTTAATATTTTAAACAGTAGGTACACATGTTAATACTCTAATATTATTAAATCTTAAATTTTTGCTTCAGTCAATTATTAGGAGTAAAAACTAATTTATGCGGATCACATGAATCAATTTTTTTTTCACTTATTCAGTTATCATCAGATGTTTCCTTATAGCCGCCACAGTAGAGCGCGAGATCTCGTCCCTTCCCGACGAAGAATCGGGAAGATGATACAAAAACTCCTTACCCACGGAATGTTTCAAAATTCAAAGATGGTCTGTTGGCTATAGCCAAAAACATACACAAAAAATTTTAGTTCAGTTTTGTACAAAACATTATTCATTTTTTAATCGTACAATAATAAAAGCAGTAAGGAAATCACTTTTACAGCTCCTTCTTCCGGCAGATATTTTTTCGAATTCAGGGAAGAACTGCTTGCCATACCCAAAATATCCATATACAAAAAACTTAGTTCAGTTTTATGCATATTTTCATACACTTTTTGCTAGTACAGTATTGAAAATGACACAGACATTGTAATTATGGCGCTTCCTTGCTGCGGATTTTTTTCAAATTCAAAGAGGGCCTGCTGACATTTACACAAAAAATTTAGTTCAATATTATGAATAACTTCATACACTTTTCGGTGATAAAATATTGAAAATGGCACAAAAATTACTATTACATCGCCCGCTTCCGGCTGTTTTTTTTCAAAAGTCATAGCCAAACACTTCAAAAAATTTAGTTCAATTTTATATGTAACTTCACACACTTTTCGTTAATCCAATATTTAAAACGGCACTAAAGATGCTATTACAGAGCTCCCTTCCGGATGATTTTTTTTTTCAAATTCCTGGAGGACCTTCTAGCCATAGACAAACACTTACAAAAATTTTTTTTGCTAGGTTCTATGCATAACTTCATACATTTTCGGTGATACAATATTGGAAATGGCACAAAAACTGCTATTACATCGCCCCCTTCCGGCTGATTTTTTTCAAAAGCCATAGTCAAACACCACAAACACTTGGTTCAGTTTTATATGTAACTTCATACATTTTTCGTTGGTCCAACATTTAAAACGGCACAAAAGATGCTATTACAGTGCCCTCTTCCGGCAGATTTTTTTTTTCAAATTTAGGGAAGACCTACTAGCCATAGCTAAACACACAGAAAATTTTGCTAGATTCTATCCATAACTTCATACACTTTTCGCTGGTACAATATTGAAAATGTCTGTAAAATCACTATTACAGTGGATTTTTTTCAAATTCAAAGAGGACCTACTAGCCATAGCCAAACACCTACACAAAAATTTTGTTTCAATTCTATGCGTAACTTCGAGCCTTTTTTAATGGTACAATATTGAAAATGGTACAAAAATTGCTATTACAGCCCTCCCTTCCGACAGATTTTTTTTTTCAAATTCAGGGAGGACCAACTAGCCATAGCCAAATACTTACAAAAAAAAATTGATTCAATTCTATTAATAATTTCATACACTTTTAGATGGTGCAATACTGAAAATGACATCAAAATCGCTGTAACAGCGTACCTTTTTGGCGGAATATTTCAAACTTGAAGGAGGCCCTGCTTACCACAGCCAGAAACAATCACAAAAAATTGGTTCTATTCTATCAATATCTTCATACACTTTTCGTTAGTAGAATGACGACGTATGGATACACACACGGGCAGACAGACATTTTGTAAAAACATGTTTTTTGGCATCTCTGACACCTAATATGTACATTCGTTGGAAACCGGAAATCGAAAAAATTTCGATTGCAGTACTTTCTTCCATTGAAGATAGAAGAAAGTAAAAAAGAAAGTTTTATATCGGAAACAGTCAAGTCTTTATCAAGCATTCCATGTATCTCTATGGTAGAACAAGATTCTCTTGATTTATCGATACAATATTATCAAATTAGCTTTTCAAGAACTAATATTTTAGTAAACACAAAACAAAATATAAATGAATAGACATTTATTGATTCAATGAGAAATAAAATAGCTAAAAAAGAACAAAACTATCTTTGTTTTCCGTGCTCTGAAATGTTTAGATGAATTTCTAAGGAAAAATTCGAATGCCAATGTTAATCAAAAAATTTCAACTGCAGACTCAAAAGTTAATTTTCATTCTTATTAAATGTTTTAGTTATGAACACATAAGTTTTGATGCATATTTCAATTCTAACTGCTGTCTAAACTAAACGGGAAATTCGAAAACACTCCTCTAACAGCTTTAAAAGTTCGATATTTTTCTCTCTCAGCTTCTTTACTAAGAGCACCATCCTTCGTATTAACGGTTCTGTCCCTGGCCGCGAAGACACTTGCGAGCTAATACTATCTCTATGGCGAGACATTTTTCTAATAACTTTTTCGCATTTTGACATTTTTAAATAATATTTTTTCCATTGGATGGCTGAAGTCCTTCTCAAGATTGCTTCTTGATTACTTTTTCGATGTTGGTCGCAGGTATTTGCTATAAAATTACTTTCACTTTCTGAACAGGACCTTTAACCTCCTCAGTCCTGGGACAAATATCGCGTAGAGCTACAAAAACTAGTTTAAAATTATTAGAAAACATCTCCAAAGATGTGTCGTACCGATGCTTGCGATCAGAGCCGTAACTAGGGGGGGGGAGGCTCTGCAGCCCCTGAAACATTTTGAGACTCCACTGGAAAAGATTCCAAGGTCACTAAATGAATTTTTGCTCCGAAAATATAAATGAAATTCTGTTCAAAAATCTAATTTAGTTTTGTGGCACTGTCACAGGTTTACAGAAATACTAAATTGTAATTAAATTACGTGTCTCAACACTCGCATATCCTATTTGCACATATGAAGCTTACATGTTTAATTTTGCTTTAGTTATACACTAGAATTTTTCATTCTGCAAGATATTCTTTTTTTTAGCCGAACATGAAGTTATTATAAACAGTTTAATAAGAAACGTAGTACCTACAATGTAAATATGCACTAACTTATCTTTCTGCATGAGAGAGAGAGAGAAAATATGAGCACCTCCCTCTACATTTTCTTGGCACCTTATTATTCGCTTCTAGCTACGGCCTGCTTGTGGTATGTACGCATTCATTAAAAAAGTATAGAAGTAATTTCTTTTAAAACTTTAGAAGCATTTAAATTAATTATAAAAAGTGATTTTTTAACATCTCCTACAGCGATATTAGGACTGAGGAGGTTGAGATGTGTTTTTAACAAACAGAAGAGGAAACCTTATTTCAGTGGCAGATAAATTATTTGCACTCGAGAGGTGACTCTCACTCATCACACGTGTTGTCAGGCGTCCCTCTTAAATCGGAACGCCAAATGCTTTTGACAACACCTTCTTATTACAGCTTATTTCGCCATCTTTTATCACAGATTATTTAGCCATTAGATAAGGTGAAGAAAATTATTTTAAAATATTAGTATCCAGAGCATTTAGAGCACCCATTTGCGTGGTACGCAGTGAAAATCACCTCTTGAGTGCAAAGGTTTTAAAATAGGAAATCAACAGGGATGTAATTTGGGCATTTAAAGGAAGGTATGGAAATGCCATATACAGAGCTGACGCAACCATCGGGCAAACGGTGCAGCTGCACAGAACCCCGTGTAACTCTGCACAGAACCCCGTGCATCTCTGCACTTTTGCTCTCCTTTTGAACAGCTGGTCTTTATTTTAACTCATTAACTGCCAAAAAAGAAAAAAATATCGATTTTCAAATTTCTTGCTGAAATTCAATTTTTATCACAAATTCAAAAAACTAATTTTCAATTTATTGTATCGAAAAATTTCTGTCGTTAAATAAGATACTTTTTTAAATTTTAAAATAGAGGTAATCAAGTAATTAATTTTTTTTTTTTAGATTTTACTTAGACTTTTAATTTTATTGCACAGAAATCGACTATTATTTAATAGAATAAATTTTAAAGTTATAGTATAATGGCGATTTAAAAATGTATAATTTTTTTTATTTCAAGAATTTTTGGAACGAACTGAATTTTAATTGATTTATGCACGGATCGCACAACGTCAAGTCTTACGATTTTCATATGGCTGAGTGGAGACAAGTATTGAAAATATTGGCTAGTGCAAAGCTAACGAGAATGAAGCCAGTTCCGGCTAGGCATGAAAAAAAATAAGTTAGACCCCGACCGATACTTTTGAAAAATTTAATATCCATCCCAGATGGACTCGGAAAGAATTTGTCAAAAAACAGTGAAGACCAGATCTCGAAAGAGTATCGCGAATCAAAATGAGCACGTCCCGAGACACATTTTCTCTAAGAAATAAAATTTGAAAATTATGCATGAAATAAAAACAAACAAATGTTAAAAACATTACTGAGCCAAGTGATAACTCTGCAACTTCTGCATAAACATGCCCAAAATACTTTTAGAGACGCTACGAACTAAATGAAGTAAAAATAAGATGAAGTTGTTTGACCCAACAGGGGTCCGGTGAACAGCTTTCTATTCTATGAAGTAGCAGGTGCATGCTTAACGTAATTTTAAGAGAATTTCTTGTTGTGCAATTCGCATAAAAAATTTACTCAACTCAATGAATACTAATATTTGGAATATACTTTTTTATTTCATTCAAATGTTGCTCACAACTATGTAAAAGAGAACAGATGTATGCTTAAATTACTCTTTTGTAAAAGTTTCTTGATACATTACATTAGACACAAAAGATTTTTCACGAGTATGAATTATCAGATGATTAGTTAAATCACTTTTCTGAGAGAATTTATTGTTGCATATCTCTCACGCAAAAGGTTTCTCTCCAGTGTGAATTAACAGATGTTTGCTTAAATTACTGTTCTGACTGAATTTCCTGTTGCATGACTCGCAAACAAAAGGTTTTTCGCCAGTATGAATTAGCATATGCTTGCTTAATTTACCCTTTTCAGAAAATTTCTTGTTGCATACTTCGCATACAAAAGGTTTCTCGCCAGTATGAATTAACAGATGTCTGTTTAAACTAGCCTTTTGAGAAAATTTCTTGTTGCATACTTCACAAACAAAAGGTTTCTCGCCAGTGTGAATTAACAGATGTTTGCTTAAACTACTTTTTTGATTGAACTTATAGTTGCATAACTCGCAAACAAAAGGCTTCTCGCTAGTATGAATTAGCAGATGCATGCTTAATCTACACTTTTCAGAAAATTTCTTGCTGCATACTTCATATGAAAAAGGTTTTTCGCCAGTATGAATTAACATATGCCCGTTTAAATAACTTTCTTGAGAGAATTTCTTGTTGCATTTGTCACACAAAAAAGGTTTTTCGTCAGTATGAATTAACAGATGCTTGTTTAATTTCGACTTTTCAGAGAATTTCTTGTTGCATACGTCACATACAAAAGGTTTCTCGCCAGTATGAATAAAGAGATGCTGTCTTAAATTACTCTTTCGATTGAATTTCTTGTTACATAACTCGCAAACAAAAGATTTCACACCAGTATGAATCAACAGATGTCTGCTTAAATGGTTCTTGTTAGAAAATTTCTTGCTGCATATCTCACAAACAAAAGTTTTCTCGTCAGTATGAATTAACAGATGTTTGGTTAGTTTTCTCTTTTCAGAGAATTTCTTGTTGCATACTTCACATACAAAAGATTTCTTGCCAGAGGGAATTAACAGATGCTTTCTTAAGTTACTCTGTTGATTGAACTTCTTATTGCACATCTCACATACAAAAGGTTTTTCGCCAGTATGAGTTAAGAGATGCTGGCTTACATTACTCTTTAGACTGAACTTCCTGTTGCATAACTCGCAAACAAAAGGCTTCTCGCCAGTATGAATTAACAGATGTCTACTTAAATCACCTTTTTGAGAGAATTTCTTGTTGCATAACTCACAAAAAAGGTTTTTCGCCCGTATGAACTAACAGATGCCTGTTTAATTTTGCCTTTTCCGAGAATTTCTTGTTGCATACTTCACATACAAAGGGTTTCTCGCCAGTGTGAATTAATAGATGTTTACTTAAATTACCTTTTTGATTGAACTTCTTGTTGCATAATTCGCAAACAAAAGGTCTCTCGCCAGTATGAATTAGCAGATGTGTGTTTAAATTACCTTTTCGAGAGAATTTTTTGTTGCATACTTCACATAAAAAAGGTTTCTTGCCAGAGTGAATTAACAAATGCTTGCTTAAGTTACTCTGTTGATTGAACTTCTTATTGCACATCTCACATACCAAAGGTTTTTCGCCAGTATGAATTAAGAGATGCTGGCTTAAATTACTCTTTAGATTGAATTTCTTGTTGCATAACTCGCAAACAAAAGGCTTCTCGCCAGTATGAATTAACAGATGTCTACTTAAATCATCTTTTTGAGAGAATTTCTTAGTGCATAACTCACACAAAAAAGGCTTTTCGCCAGTATGAATTAACAGATGTCTGTTTAATTTTGCCTTTTCCGAGAATTTCTTGTTGCATACTTCACATACAAAGGGTTTCTCGCCTGTGTGAATTAGCAGATGTTTACTTAACTTACTCTTTTGATTAAACTTCTTGTTGCATAATTCGCAAACAAAAGGTTTTTCACCAGTATGAATTAGCAGATGCATGCTTAAACTACCCTTTTCTGAAAATTTCTTGTTGCATACTCCACATAAAAATTTTTTCTCGCCAGTGTGAATTAACAGATGTTTACTTAAATTACTCTTTTGATTGAACTTCTTGTTGCATAACTCGCAAACAAAAGGTTTCTCGCCAGTATGAATTAGCAGATGTGTGTTTAAAGCACCTTTTTGAGAGAATTTCTTGTTGCACATTTCACACGCAAAAGGTTTCTCGCCTGCATGAATTAGCCGATACATGCTTACACTATTTTTTCAGAAATTTCTTGTTGCATACTTCAAATACAAAAGATTTCTCGCCAGTGTGAATTAACAGATGTGCCCTTAAATTACTCTTAAGGTTGAATTTCTTGTTGCATATCTTGCACACAAAAGTTTTCTCGTCAATATGAATTAACAGATGCTTGCTAAATTTTCTCTTTTACGAGAATTTCTCGTTGCATGCTTCACATACAAAAGGTTTCTTGCCAGTATGACTTAACAGATGCTTGCTTAAATTACTCTTTCTGTCTAATTTCTTGTTGCATAACTCCCAAACAAAGGTTTTTGACCAGTATGAATTAAAAGATGTCTGCTTGAATAACCTTTTAGAGAGAATTTTTTGTTGTATATTTCACAAACAGAAGGTTTCTCGCCTGTATGAATTCGTAGATGTGTGCTTAAATTACTCTTTTGACTGAATTTCTTGTCGATATCTCACATACACAAGATATTTTTCCAGTATTAATTAACAAATGTTTGCGTCAATTCCTTTTTATGAGAATTTATTGTTGCATGTCTCACATACAAAATTTTTCTCACGAACGTGAATTAACTGATGTGTGATTAAGTTACCTTTAAGAGAAAGGTTCTTGATGCATATCTCAGATGGAAGCGACTTTTCTTTTAGTGAATCAGAAACTATTTGTCAAAAATCTTGTATAAAGAAGTAGTTTGCTGCACACTTCATACTTTGATGATTCTTTTGAATAGTGTGATGTGTATCTATATTTACGGATCTATGTATCTGCAATGAATAGAGTAAAGTTAATCTATCAATTTTTATGTTTAATGAAATGCATTTGAAATTAAAGTAATATTAAGGAACTTTATAATGAATGTAGAAACTGAATTCAAATAAAAAGTTTAGCAAAATATATTATAAACCACAATAATATCCAAATAAACATAGAATTAAAAATTTATCAGACAATTTTCTAACTGTACAAAGATAAAATTATAATAAATATAATGCATAGGTACAGTCGAAGAAAATTAGAAACAAAATAAATTTAATGAGAGATTTCTAAAATTTTACAAATACAATGACACATTTTACACGTATTGAAAATAAAATATTTTTTTTAAATTTGTTGCAAAAGGAATTTTAATATAAACATACACTTAACCTAAATTTCTCCACATTTCTGAAATTCTTTAATTTTATATAGATGATTATTGGTGTAAAATTCCGTATCATTAAATATAATTTAGATTAGAATGGAATAACTTTAACAATATTTTAATCATTTATTACTATTTTTATAATGTTTTAAGCTTTGTATAACTAACTATCGATGAAACTTCGGATTACATTTTTAGATCTGTCCGTACTATTCTGTTATCCCGTCGACCAATTTTGCTAAATTATACAAATCGCCAAAGTGATAGCCAACAAATTATACATATTGACATAATTTTTATTTTAAATAACGAAAAAACAAATAATTAGTAGAATATTAATAAAAATACAAATAAAAAATCGAAATAAAAATCACTTAATGATATTTTAAACATGTGTATCTCATTTAATGTCATTGAATGTGACATTCACGATCATTCATTATTGGCATTTAATCTTAAAATTTGGCGATAATTTTTTGGTCGATGGGATAACCTAGTAGTACCGATCTGTCCATGCAAATTGAATGATGAAATGTTTGAAGAGTGTCATTGAAGTGAATCATAATAGAACGTCCATTAATGTCGTCTGTAGAGAGTATAATAGACACAATAGCACACCAGATGGGAGAGTAAAAACGTACAAATAATTTAATATAAAACTACAAATTTATCAATGAATTTTTATCCATGTTAAATAAAAATTAACGAAATAGCAATATTTAACATCCAGCAGTTACAATGACAATGCATCATCTACAAGCAATTTTTAAAAATGCCTATCTATACTAATAAAAGAACAAAACGCTCTGTCTGTCTGTGTGTGTGTCTGCGATGGCTAGCAAAATCTACAGCACGTACGAAGCTCAAAATTTTTTTGAGAGTAGCCCAATGTCTCTCCTGATGCACCTGAAGCTCAGAATTTCAAAATTCTATTTATTAACTGAGTAATTAATTAAATTCCAAAGCTCACTCTCATAAAAAATCGCCTTTTTTCGCTTTTTTTCCATTTCATTTTCTTATGGTTGATTGGTTGCATAAAATTTTCGCAGAAATAATTAAAAAAGCTGGGACAGACCTTTAAAATTCATAGACTGGCAAACTGTCAGTTTAAATGAAGATTTTTTTTTTTAATCACAGCTGCTGTACACCATGGAGAAAAAGATAGGTGGAGGCGAAGTAAACCGAAAAAAGGTTTGCAACACGGAGTAAGAAGTGTCTTACTCCGTGGTTTGCAATATTAAACCATTTATCGCTGAAATTTTAATGTCTCAAACAAAAGCACGAGGAAGCAATTTTGTATTAATAAAACGAATTGAAAGAAACGAATTACAGCTGAAGCATATTTTACGAAGAAATAGTAATTTTTTAAAATGGTTTTTTTCTATATTATTTAGGTTAAAGTTAGGTTAAAGTTAAATTGCATTTATGTTATGGTTAGAATAAGGATATGTTACAATAAAGTGAATACATTTAGACTAGGTTACATTTCTGTTATATTTAATTTACGGTAGGGTACTGTTAAGTTGCTGTTAGGTTACAGACAGGTTCTGGTTACGGTATAAAAGTTTAAGGTTAGGAATTTATACACAGAGTGAACCTATACGCAAGATTTGATTAAAAATAACACTTACTTTTGTTAAATAGCTCTGAAATTATAGTACTATATACCAACCTTTTAGCTACCATCGTGTATCGATTTCATTCATGGTATAGTCGGATTTAAGAGTGATATAATTAGTTTGAAATTCAAAATATTTCACTTGGGATTTGTATGTGAAAATAATAATTAGTTACGTGACTTAACAGTGATTTTTACGGGTAAATATCAACTTTTTTACACGAAAATCATGCAATCGTTGGATACATATTCCCTCCCGCGTTTTTCATTGCTCATTTTGAGTATTTTTAGAGCTTAATATTAGTTGTTTTTAAAACCGATTTTTCACACAGTCAGTGGCTACGTATTTCAGACAATGCATTTCTGCATGTAACGAGTTAATGATAAAATCATACAAATTTCAAGTTCGTTTAATATTGTTAATACGGACCCGGGCAACGCCGGGCGGGTCAGCTAGTTTAGTATAAGATAATAGTGTTCACAATGAAAAATTCAGGAATGTTAAATTTAGAATAACTAATTTATTATATTGACTTTGAAGCATTGGAAAAAAGACAGGTTAGTCTCAAATATCTTATAATGAAATTTCTTCATTTTCCACGTTAACATTAAAGCAATTGCAATTTCTACAAATAATTCACAACCCTGATACACACTTATTATTTAATTAAAAAGAATACGAAAAAAATTCTACAAAAAACTATTTAAATAAAATCGTATTAAAATTTTAAGAGGTTCATTTTTCTACAAATTAATAATTTATACATTAATTTGTTCAATTCTTTTGTAAACAAGAAAAAAATCTTAGTGTTGTGGACATACATTACCTTTTATTAGAGACAAGTGTAGACAGAGGTATAGCAAATTATTAAAATAATTAACATGTTCACTGCCAAAGCTGAGATAATACAAATATTTACAGATGCCAAGTCATATCTCCGATACTATGCTTTTAAATTGCTTTCTATGGTTTTATTGTTTAAATATAGATAGAAAAGATTACTTTTACTTGTCAAAACTTATCATACATAATTTTGTATAAATATGCCTATTAAAATTTCATCATAATGTAAACAAATTTTATTCATAGTATTCTGTAAAACATATCGTGAAATGACACGGTTTTCTGTTGTAAACACTTTGTTATTATACCTGGGTTTTGTGAAATAAATGATCCATTTCAGTACGTCAAGTGTATTATTTAGTCTCTTTCTGTGTGTGTGAAGAATATCAATAACGAGTTATCTCGTATCTGGCAAGGAAACTGAATTTACCTACTACGAATGTTCTTGTATTTGGCAGAGAATGTGTTAATTAGAGCATAAAAAATTAAGATAAATTTAAAAATGATTAAATATTAAAAATAAAACTCAAGTAAATTGTTAATAATGCATAATTAAATATACAAGATAAAGATAATTTGTTTTTGAATTATTAACCAATTCCTAAACCTCTAGGTTTGAGTTTGGACCCCTAGGCTACAATCTTGTCAGCCTAATGGGTAATCTGTCCCTGACACTGAGGTGGATTTTGCCATTTGTCAGTTACCTGCTGACGAGGGAACTGCAATAAATTCAGGACCGTAGCTAAGGGGGTGCGCTATGTGTGGCTTAGCTCCCCTCTAAAGCATTTTGGGCCTTCCCTGGAAAAGATTCCAAGGTCACTCAATGAAATATACCGAAAATTCAAAATGAAATTCTTTTCAGAAATCTAATTTATTTTTGAGGCCCTTTCACAATTTTGCAAAATATACTAAACTGTCACTAAAATAAATGTTTCAACACTCACTCATCCAATTTGCATACATGAAGCTAGCAGGACATTTAATAATGCATTTGTCATACATTCGAATTTTTCATCATCCTATTCTTTTCTTAGCATAAAATGAAGTCACTGCAACAGTCTAATGTGAAATATAGTAACTATAGTGTGAATATGCACTAATTTATCTTTCTGAGTCACACATGCACACAGAGACAGAAAAAAATATGAGCCCTCTTACATTTTCTTGAGCCCCCCTTCCCATATTATTCACATCTAGCTACAGACCTGAATAAATTTGCTTTAGGACTTGGAATTATGCATAAAAATGTTTTGAATGTCTTCATTCAAAATGTGAAATGTTTACTGCAAAGTCAACAGACATTTAAAATTTCATTCTGGCAGTTTTAATTTAATTTTATTACTTTATGGTGTAAATCTTAGAAGGTCTTATATTTTAATTATATATTTGTGTTGGTGAAAAGTATTGAGTTTTAATTGTTATATTTTCAAATTCTCGCTTTTGTTTATCAACAATGTTGTTATTATCTTCTAACTTTCATTTTACATGAATTTTATTTTGCAGAAACTATAACACTAGATGATAACGTTAATGATTTAATGGGAAAATACCATATGATGCGCAAAACTTATGTCCATTGACGATAAATAATAATAAAAAAACATTTAAAGAAACTTTATTAATGAGTCTAAGCATGAACATTAAAAATGTAGAAATCAAATATTTTTACAAAAGACTGCTTCCGATTCAATTTAGGCAGGGGGTGTCAGTTGACCGACTGCGATTTTTTTGAAAAAAATATGGTAGATTCTCCTATTGGATATATTAAATATCCCAAAACGATTTTGCAAAAAAAATTTTTTGGCCAAGTTATGGCATTTTGAAATATAGCTAAAAATTCATTTTTTAAAAAAAATTGTTAGATATAACATATGTTTATTTGCTTGTCATTCTAAAACTATAAAAGCTAGACAGTTGAAATAACTTTTATTTTGAAGCTATTTAAATGAGTTTCGATATGGTGCGTATGAATTAAACATTAATAATTAATAAATTAGCAAAAATATTGCATATTTCGTAGAAAAAATTGTGATTTTTTGAAATTTTAAGAATTTTTTTCCGATACAAAAATAAGTTTGATAATTAAATTAACAATGGTAATTTATTCACCCTATAAGATAATCTTACTCATAATTTTTTTTAGGCCCATGATACAACTAACTCTTATAATAGCTCTCAAAAATGTCCTGAAATGCCAAAATGTCACATTTTTGAGGGGCCGTTATTCAAAAACGCCATTTTTTAAAAATCTGAAAATCTGGCAAAATAATGTCCTAATAGATTATAGTTGAGTTATGAAGCTGCATTTTGGTATTTTTGCTTTGTATATTTTCTACAATTTTTTTTAAATGGCATAATTTATTGAATTTTTTTCCCTTAATTTTTTCCTTTAAATTATCTGCCCACCCAAAAATTTTAAAGAAGAAATTTACATTTCAGATGGTGCTGCAGGTCATTTCAAAAACAAATATCAGTTTCATAAATTTTCTAAATGTAATAAAAAGAAAAAAGCAAAATGGATTTTCACAGCAACTGGACACGGGAAAAGTGCAGGTGATGGTGTAGATGGATTATGCCACAAAATTTAACCTACAAAAAGAACCAGCACTTGCCATTAGGAATGCAGATTCATTTGTTAATACAGTGGGAAATATGCTGCAAAATATAGCAATATCACTACTTAAGGCAGAAAGTATTCAAAGTTTTCGATCAAGTAAAGAAAAAGAATGGGCAATATAAAACCTATAACTGGTATACGTTCACAGAATTATTGGTTGGTTCAGAACAATGAAGCATATATGGCAAGAACAGTCAAACATAATGTTAGAAAAATACAGGCATTAATGCCTTTAAAAAAACACACATTCTCTGTTAGGGATTTTTCCATAGGAGAATTTGTAGCATGTATATATGAAGAGGACTGGTGGATTGGATGCATAACAAGCATCTCAAGAACTTGAGGATATTACAGTAGCCTTTATGCAGCCTCATGGTCCAGCAAAAGGATTTCAGTGGCCAGAGGAATGTGGAAAAAAAAAGACGAATGTCCAATACCAGTAAAAAACATTTTGCTAAAGCTGAAAAATCCAATTTTATGTGGACTATCTGCACGACTCCATTCCTTCGATAAAAATGAACTTAAGCAGATTGAGCTTCTATTCCATAATTGAGAACTATTTTCAAACACTGGTAAGGACTATAACAAAACTTTTATAAATTACATTTTACATTATGTTTATAATGATATAACATAAAAGATAAAAGCATGTTAGTAATACAGTATTAAATGAATTTTTAAAATTTGATTTTTTTATGCAGTATTTAAATATGTTAATATAAATCAATCTATTCACTGTTAAATAACAAAATTAAGAAGTGTTCTGCATTTTCCCACCATAATGTAAAAGCAAATTTAGTCTAATAGAGCCTATTAAGGGAAAAAAGTTCAATAAATTGAGACTTTTATGTAGTGGAACTTATGCCATTTAAAAAAAATTGTAGAAAATATACAAAGCAAAAATACCAAAATGCAGCTTCATAACTCAACTATATTCTATTAGGACATTATTTCGCCAGATTTTCAGATTTTTAAAAAATGGCGTTTTTGAATAACGGCCCCTCGAAAATGCGACATTTTGGCATTTCAGGACATTTTTGAGAGTTGTTCTAAGAGTTAGTTGTGTCATGGGCCTAAAAAAAAATTATGAGTAAGACTATCCTATAGGATGAATAAATTACCATTGTTAATTTAATTATCAAACTTATTTTTGTATCGGAAAAAAATTCTTAAAATTTCAAAAAATCACAATTTTTTCTGCGAAGTATGCAATTTTTTTGCTAATTTATTAATTATTAATGTTTAATTCATAGACACCATATCAAAACTCATTTAAATAGCTTTAAAATAAAAGTTATTTCAACTGTCTAGGCCTTATCGTTTTGGAATGATAAGCAAATAAACATATGTTATATTGCACAATTTTTTAAAAAAATGGATTTTTAGCTATATTTCAAAATGCCATAACTTGGCCAAATTTTTTTTTTTGCAAAATCCTTTTGGGATATTTAATATATCCAATAGGAAAATCTACCATATTTTTTTCAAAAAAATCACAGTCGGTCAACTGACACATTTGGGTATAGGCTGCCTGAATTGAAATGGAAGCAGTCAAAACTCAAATTTAATCAAAATAGAAGCTAAAATATTTTATTGTTTAAACATATATAGTGTATTGAAAATTTATTCTAAAAATTACAAAAAAATTTCGTATGAAAAAGAATGGGAAATATTTATGTGCATGAAGAAATAGATTACATTGCATTTTTATACAAACTGAAATATTCTAAACTTAGTTCATACAAAATAAAATAAAAAAAAATTAATTAGTACAATGTATGCAAAAAATTATGTATAGCACTTTTATGAAACTGAAAAATTACAACCGAAAACTAATTTTAATTCTTAAATTGAAAGCTAGTAGAGTTGACCGGAGTAATTCCTGATCAACTTATTTCTGAGTAATTAATTGGTCACCACTTTATATCATAATAAAGTGCTTAAACAAAAATTTAAAAAATATTGTTAGTAATCCATGAATATTGTAGTTTAGTATACAAAATAAAAAAAAGTCTCCATCTCTGCTCAAAATTAATTTTAAAAATAATTTAATTTGTTGTAAAGTTAGAAAAAGATTGTTTTGAAAATGGCACATTTTACTATTATCCTCAGTGGTACAACATTTTTTTGTTTGTTTGTTATTTTACAACTATATATAGAACAAGCTTTAAAATTATATTAATAATATACTTCTATAATTTCGTATACTGGTTATACATCTATATCGTTTTATATCTCAGTTTGCCAAGATAATTCAAGATCACTGAGGTAATTAATAATCAACAATATTTCATAGAATTTATGGATTTTTTTTATTTAATAAAGCCATAAATGCACTACAGATTATTTACATATGTTTAAATTTATTTTAGACATTATTTTTTAATGTAACCATACTAATATAAATATGTATTCCCTCAAACAATTTAAAGCATTTCAACTAAAACCTTTTTAACACAACATCCTATAATATGTTTATTTTAACATGTTATTATGTTAAATAATTAAATAAAATTAACACATTAATATGTTAATTTTAACACAACATCCTGATTAAATAATATTGTTTTAATGTTCATAAAAATTTCATTAAATATATATTTCACTTAAAATCAAAACTAATGTTGTTAATTTAATATCGAAACAGTCTTTCATACTTTTTTTATATACTGTATATTATTCACAATTTAAGCTAAGCCTAAAAGTAGCATTTTTGTTTATACAAGAAGTTTAAAACAAAACAAGGAATTGGGGAGGAATGGGGACATGTCCAATTTCTTATATATATATATATATATATATATACAGGGTGATTCAGCTCGTCGGTGACAAACTTTAAGGATCGATAGAGCACACCTAGACGAACATTTTTGAATAGGGAATGTAGGGTCCCTGACGCGATGGTAAGGCGCTAGGCGCTTTCGAAAATTTGGGTGCCGAAATTCGAAACGTCATAAAAACTAGGGAAATGGTTAGATTTTCTTGCTTGTTGCGTCGAAATGATTCTGTTTGTTTAGACTTTCTTCAGTACCAATTTGATAAGCGTATCTCTTAAAACATGGATAGGGGGCGCTGCAGACTTTGGAGAGCTAGACAACAACTTTAAGCCCGTTATTTTGATAATTTAACACATGCTCGCCAAAGTTTATACTCTAACTTAAAGTTTGAACCCAAAAGTAGAGCCCTGCAAAAAGCGTAAGAGCCGGAATAAAATGTCAAAGTACAGGGTGGTCGAAACTCGAAGGCTCCTAAGAGATAAACAAACAGATTTCTTGACTTATGGCATGCATTTTCATGATTCTGTTTGCTGGGGCTCTCTGAAACTCAGTTGAACGGTACAAAAAGAAACATCGATAGGGGGCGCTTTGGGCAAAAAACATAATTCGTTGACATTTCGGACGCTAACTGGAAACGGGGCGCTACGATCAGTTAGTAATAATGAAAACACATTTTCTACCTCTGCTCAACACTTCTGAATAAATTTAGACCAAAAACATCAATGATACTGGAAATTTATTTACAAAAAATAACACTACAGAAGATGCTCGAAATTTCGACCTTGGGCCATGATGCAGGCTTCGCACCTCCGTCGCATTGAGGAGTGTGTGTTTCCAACAATGCCAGGAGTATCTCTGATCTGCCCTGCAGCTGCCACAATGCGCGCCACAAGTTCTTCAGCACTGCTGACAGGTGTATGGTATACCTCGGCCTTCAGGTAACCCCAAAGGAAGAAATCCAAGCAGGTGAGGTCTGGTGATCGGGCAGGCCAGTGAACTGGACCCCCACGCCCGATCCACCGCTGGCCATACCTTGCGTTTAGATGGAGACGCACGTCGTTCGTGTAATGGGCCGGAGCTCCATCGTGCTGGAACCACATCTGGCGACGCGAACCTTCGGGTACGTGCGCCTCCTCCAGAAGCTGCGGCAGCACTTGATCCAGGAAAATCAGGTAATTTCCACCTGTCAGCCGTTTAGGTAACAAATAAGGGCCAATGAGGCAATCCCCCAGAATGCCGGCCCACACATTTACTGAGAAACGCTCCTGGGCTGCTCGGCTTCTGGTTTCATGTGGATTTTCATCACACCACACATGACTGTTGTGGGCGTTCCACATTCCCTCCCGGCTGAAGGTGGACTCGTCCGTAAACAAAATGCTGTTTACAAAACGGGGATCCCTGGATCTCATCGCCAAGTACCATCTTGAGAATTCCACTCGAGGGCCAAAATCCTGCTCTCTGAGCAACTGCACCCGCTGGATGTGGTAGGGGTGCAGATTCCGGGAACGTAAGATGCGCCACGCAGTTGCTTGCGAAATGCCAACATGTCTGGCGATATCTCTCGTGCTAAGACCTGGGTTGTCCTCAACCAGGTTAAGCACAGCCTCTTCGTTGTCGGGGGTGCTCACTGATCGCTCCCGTTCAGGCCTGCCTCCGTCGAAAGATCCCGTTGTGGACAACCTCTGGTATACTCGAGCGAAGAAGGCATGGCAGGGGATTTGCCTGTTGGGGTAACGCTCGGCGTACAACCGCTGAGCGGCTCGTCCATTACAACCAGCAGCGCCATACGCCAAATGCATGTCAGCCAATTCAGAGTTTGTGTACCGTTCCATCCTACTACCGATCTGCAGACAAGTAACCCGAAGCTTAAGTAGGTACCGCACGTTCAAAAGACGTGTCTGCGCATACAACTACGTCATCTCGCGTTGTCGTCTACGCATTACGTATCTTTTGCATATCGATATGGTACGATATCTTTTGCATAAATCAGCAAAAAGCACCTTATGTAAATTTTATTGCGCGCATTGTGCATGATTGAAACCAGCTATGTTTGTTACAAAAAACAAACAAACTGCAGTTTTAATAGCTTCTTATGATAAGTAAATTACTCTCTTGTTTTGTTTCTAACTGATCGTAGCGCCCCGTTTCCAGTTAGCGTCCGAAATGTCAACGAATTATGTTTTTTGCCCAAAGCGCCCCCTATCGATGTTTCTTTTTGTACCGTTCAACTGAGTTTCAGAGAGCCCCAGCAAACAGAATCATGAAAATGCATGCCATAAGTCAAGAAATCTGTTTGTTTATCTCTTAGGAGCCTTCGAGTTTCGACCACCCTGTACTTTGACATTTTATTCCGGCTCTTACGCTTTTTGCAGGGCTCTACTTTTGGGTTCAAACTTTAAGTTAGAGTATAAACTTTGGCGAGCATGTGTTAAATTATCAAAATAACGGGCTTAAAGTCGTTGTCTAGCTCTCCAAAGTCTGCAGCGCCCCCTATCCATGTTTTAAGAGATACGCTTATCAAATTGGTACTGAAGAAAGTCTAAACAAACAGAATCATTTCAACGCAACAAGCAAGAAAATCTAACCATTTCCCTAGTTTTTATGACGTTTCGAATTTCGGCACCCAAATTTTCGAAAGCGCCTAGCGCCTTACCATCGCGTCAGGGACCCTACATTCCCAATTCAAAAATGTTCGTCTAGGTGTGCTCTATCGATCCTTAAAGTTTGTCACCGACGAGCTGAATCACCCTGTATATATATATATATATATATATATATAAGAAATGTAATTGCTAACATGCAAACAATGAATGTAAATTGCTAACATGCAAACTAGGATAATATATTAATTATATAGTAGACTCTCTCAAATCTGCACAGCTTGGGACCAGAGGTTGTGCGGATTTTAGAATTTTGCGGATTTCTGATCACTGCTTTCTATGCACTTTTTAAATGGTAGTTTGATTGTAATAATGAAATCGATAACTATAATAAATGCTTACAATATATTAGAATAAATATTAAATTAAAATAATAAAAATTTAAATAATTTTTAAAATGATTAAAATATTAAAAGAAAAAGGACAAGTTACTAAGTAATAATGCATAATTAAATATTTGCTATAAAGATGCGATGTATTTTTCCGATGAAATTTGCCTCATAAAGATACATTACTAATTCACATCAAAATCTTAAATTAAGGAAGTTTTATTTCAAGTTTAGCCAGACTTAATAACCAAAAAAGCTTGTTTAATACATAAATATATTTGGTAAGAAGATTGTGATTACCAATGATATCAGCTATATCATCAATTTTTTTCAGAAGTAAATTTCTCCTTCCTTCATGAAAAAACATGTATTCAGTAATATTAACAAAAATTACAAATTAAAATATGTATGGAATTGATATAAAAATAAAAAAAGTCAAATTTTGTCCCTACATTTAAATTGAATGTTACATTGTTTATATCCATAAATTATGTATTGATTTTAAGGTTATGGATTTGTGGGACTTTAATGTAATATTGTACTCAGGGCTCAAAATTAGTGGTCATTAATCGTATTTTATTACTAAAAATTTAATTTTGACATACATGCTTTTAAATCTAATCTTCCTTTTGATGCCTAAATTTTCTGCTCATTTTTGTTTCTTCTGAATTTGCAGCTTTGTTTTGAAACACCTACTTAGCGGTAAAAGTGAATATCTCCGTGCGATTATTGCAGAAATTACTAGTACTGTCCCGCTTTAAAATTCACCCTTAATCAGTTCTATTTCTTTTATGAAAAGGAATGGCATGTTTTTAATGAACTTGATGCTTGACCAATGCGTTTCCCGCCTTCTGTGCACATATACCTTTCCCCATTTGTTATTACAGTCAAAGTTCTATAATCCGCACAAGTTGGGGCCAAAGGTTAAATGGATTATAGAATATAGAGCATTATGGATTATACATCATTTCATTATTCTTAGACACCATTTTAATTCTATAATCAGTTTAATAAGGAAAGATGAATATGAAATCTAAAAAATAATTTAATCGACTACCTCAAAAAATACTTTTTTAAAGTTATTTTATTAAAAAAATTATAAATATGAGCATTTAAATAAAAATAATTACATAGGCTCTGTAATACAGCTTGTCTTTTACTGTTAATAGAATAAAAGAGCAATATTGATAAAAAATAGATGTTTTATGATGACTTTTTAAATTTTTTATTATTATTTGTTTTAAAAAATCATTTTTGGATCACAAATAGGTAAATTTTCTTAACTGTTTACATTCATAAAGTAACCCGAATTTTAGAAAATTGTGGATTATCGATCCTTGACTGCATTTCCCTTTTAACCCAGTTATAATGGAGGGGAAAAAAAGTCAAATTTGGAATTAATTAGAGGAAAACAGGAAACTGTTTTCATTTATTTAGTTTTAGGTCTAGAATGAACATACTAAGTTTTCCCCTTGTAGTAGATGAACATTAGAAAACATGCACAGATTTAAAGTTGAAAGACAGGTTTTTTTTTTTAATTTTTTAATACCATAACAATATCTCAAAAAACACTAACTTTAACAAATGCATTGTCAGTACAATTGCTGTAGAGCTTACAATTCAAAATAATATGAATACCAACACTTAATACTTTTGTTGATTACTAAAATTGCCAATCTACTTCAAAGTTTTAGCCCCATGGTCAGAGGGCTGAACATACAATCAATTAAGGGAAAACTAGAAGTAGTTTTAACTTTTTATGTTTATATCTTAATTGAATATGCTATGGTTTCCCCCTCACAATAAGTTAGCAATAGCAGATGCTATGAAAAGTGTAAAATCTGAGAAGACTTTCATTCATACTTTAAAAGATGTGTATTATCATTATCACCAATGGCTAAAATAAAAGCTGTTGGTCAGACATAGATAAAATGTAAAACTGTCTGCGAACTCAAATAATTTCTTACAATTTTTCAGCATAAAAAGCCTCCCCCCCCCCTCCTCTCCACAAATCCTATATCACTGCTAACAACAAAAATGAAAAGTTAGATGTGAGTAGAGTGCCACTAAGCTTTATTTAAAAATGATCAACATTTAACATTTATTTTTTAACACAAAATGTATTTTTAACCTGTTAAAATAATCTGCAGCAATTGCTTCAGTGTTGCACTGTTTCTGCTTCCAGCCTTGGCTGAAGGAAAGAAAAAAAAAGCAAAAAGCATCGTACCCGCTGTCTGACAATATTTTAAAGTTTGAACCTACATTTTAAAATTTTGTACCTCAGTGCTTCTTCCAAAAAATACTATACCATCGTAGATTGCAAATAATTTCAGCAAACTTTTTTTTTTCTCTTCAGTTCAAAAATAGTCTGCAACATGCGTCATACCAATTCTCTGCCCTGGTTCTTGATTTTTTTTTTAAGCATCAAAACTGTCAGCAAACTTTTAAAATTTTCTGCAAATGGCGTTCGCATGTTCATCTATATTATCTGACTCTGCTGTTGGGGATATTCTGGATGATTCTTTTCCCACAAAAGTCTTTATGCAATTTCAGGGCTTCAGTGCAATTACAAAGCTGTGAAGGTGCTACTTCACAACTTCATGCCAGTCATTATTTATATGGAAAAAGCGGCATCATCTGAACCAGATAAAGCAATATTGGCTAAGTTAAAATGATATTTAAAATTTTTGAAATCTGAGTGTTTTGTCAGATTTCTTTGTCTGATGCAATATATTAGGAGTACACTTGCTCAGTCATCAGAAAAATTTCAGTTGTGATTCCATTTTATAAAAGTTGAGATCTATTCTTTAGGTAATGCAAAAAATAAATTTAATAAATAATAAGTGCAAATAGAGAAACTTTGGAGAAGACTTAAACATTGAAGACTCTGAATCTGTTTATAAATGGATAAAATTAACCAAGAAAGTTGAAGAATTATCATGTACTGAAGAAAAAAAATTTTTTTTTTACCTAAATAACTGAAGCTTTAGATTTGAGGTAGATTCGAAATGATAAAATATTGAGTAATTCACACTCTTGATCCATGTAATGTTGTAAACTTAAATGAAATTGAAATAAAAAAAAACTGACGAAGACTTTTTTTGGAAAATTTGATATTATGAAAAATTTGATTGAAGGATTGCCCCAAAACATATTAATAGAAAAAGATGCAGTCATTGAAGATTACAAACTGTGGCAAAGGATAAATTAAAACTACCATGTGAGTACATGCTTGGCAGAACTTGATGGCAGAATCTTTAGAATAGTCTCCATTTTCTAATCTAAGGAAAATAATAAATTTTTCTATGATTTTATCACTAACAAGGAGAGAGCCAACGTTGATCATCACATATTTTGATTACTTTAATATATGTCGTAGGGCAGAGACCCCCTTAGCCTCAGGTTCAATGGATTTTACCCAATGTCCTTAGTTCTTGAGAAACAGGGAGGGGGTGTCTAATATTCTGACATGACTTAAACACTCACTTTGAAAACGTAAGTAATGGTTGATTGCAGCTTAATTGGTATAGCTTTAGTTCACTGACCAGAGGACTCATGATTAATACTGTTACATGATTTTTTTAATCTCTATTTTTTTGTTTTATAAATATACACTTGTAATTATAATTAAATAATTGAATAGTCAATTAAAAAATTATAATATTGTATATCATTTCTATTTTAACCTATTTACTTTTTTATTTTTTGTGAATTAATAGTTGCATTAAACATCATGAATTGATCCAAAACTTTAGTTTTTTTCAAATCAGTTTCAAAACACATTTCTTTACATTCTTTATGGATGCAATAATATTGAACAATTGTGTCAATTCATAATTTTAAAGAAACATTATTTATATATTTCAATAAGAAGGATAATCAACATGATGGCAATATTTCTTGGTTTTTACAGTAAGAAACATAATTATATTACAAATTAGCATAAGAATTAAACTACAATCTATTTTTGCATATTAAACATTTTTAAATTTTGTAATACATATGCTCATTTTCTGAGATGTTTTCAGTTATTTTCTGTTTTTTTTTTCTTTTTGGTGTGTGTGTGTCTGTTTTATCTTGGGCAATTATTTACACTTGGGATATAGGGCCCTAAAAGGGGGGTACCTTCCATGAAGGTTTTGCAAAGGAAACCTAACCTGTATTTACACAAGGAAATCCAAGATTCGAATAAAATCATGGAAAACTTCGAACAGTTATATCGAAGGAATGATCAGGTTCGAACCCAGCATCTTCCAGTTTGGAGGCAGAACCTCTTGGCCATTAGTGGGGCTATATCCTGTTTTTATATTTATTATATTTGAATATCATTTTTTAAATTTTAAACAGATGGTGCCATAACAGCTTTCGTAATGAATTTGGAATTTATAGGTTTTGGAAAAAAGATGAATTTTAGAAAAATTAATAAAAAAATCAATTTAAGTAAAGAGAAATAGTTGTTTAAAAATCAAAAATGCTAAATGAATGTTTAAATAAGATAAAATTATAGTTAAGATACGATAACAAGATTTAAAAATTATAAAAATACTTATAAAACAAAAAATGAGACAAAAATATGTAGCGCTATCGAGATTCGATCCCCGGCCTTCTCATCAGGGAAACAAAGCTATTCAAGCTGAGACTAACCTAAGATCAATGTTGGCCTTAATTTTCAAAGTAAGTATTTAAGTCGAGTCATAAAATTAGACTCCCAGTCAGAACTAAGAAGCGTAGTATACAATCAATTGAACCTGAGGCTAAGAGGCCTCTGCCCTACAAAATATATTAAAATAAACAAAATCTGTGATTATCAAAGTTGGGCCTCTCCTTGTAAGTACAGCTGAAAGTGGATTCAGCCAGTTTAACATAATAAAATCACCAAAGTCTGTAACTGTCAAGAGTTGACGATAAGGTTTTATGGAACAAGTGTGAATGAATGTGATTCACACCCTACCGTGCAATGAATTTATTATTTAGGGATATTGCATGTGGATGTACTAGATTTCTAGAAATTAAAAAATAATTTTGTTTTAATAAAATTTCTAGTTTGTAAGTTCCTTCTTTACTACTTATTATTCTTTTGTCACAGAAAAGTCATTATATTTTTACATTAGAAATAGAAGTTTTCAATATTTTTTCTGAAATCAGTTAGAAAAAAAAAAAAAAGTCATTCTAGTTATTTCTCAGAGTAATGCAAAAGCAAAAAATTGTAACCAAAATATTTTGTGGAATGGAAATAATTAAAGTAATTAGTCTGATAGTTAAATTTTAAAAAAATTATGTATTTAAAAAAGGGCAACCAAGAAAAACAAAATGGCAACTAAGAAAAAAGTTAGTTGACAGTGGCATCTAATTAGCTGATTTTAATTTCAACCCCTGCTTTCAGATTTTTATATAGCTATTGGCTACTCGGCACAATTCAGGGTTTAAAAAATGAGATTAATTGACAAATTATACATACAGCTATGAAAAAAACCTAATGAATGCATATGAGTGTTTATATCTATCAATCTTTATCTCTCTCTATATACATATATATATATCTGTATAAAAAATAAATGAATAGCCTTTCATATTAAATAAACTATACAAATGTTGGAAAAAAAAAAAAAAAAAAAAAACTTTGTGTAAATGAAACAGTGAATACGTTGCCAAAAAAATTATTGTTGCCAAACTTACTGTGAATATTATAGTTACTTATATGGTATCTTATTTCTAAAAAAATATATTTAGTTTACCTATGTGCAGAATATTTAAAATGGCTATATTGTCAGCAAAAAATGGAAGTAGTGGCACATAAAAAATTGTGTCATCATATGATTAAATCACAAGTTCTAGAATTTTTAATAGAAGAATAACTAAAGAACCATATCTTTACCTGTGTGCAGAATATTTAAAATGACTATAAATGTCAGCAAAAATGAAAGTTGTGACACATAAAATTTTACTAGAATTTTCAGTAGAAGAATAAATAACGAAACATATTTTACCATTAATTCCTTTTAGTAAACATGATAAATCAGCCAATTAATTAAATATATATACATATACTTTTACAATCCGAATATCATCATTTTGTATTTGTAATGAGTTTACTCTGTTTTAATATATCAGACGCCATCGTCATCACAATAATGAATCATGAATAAAGAGTCATTCATTAATAATGAATCAATCAATAAAATGTTCAACTGAGTTAACAAAACAAAATATTAATTTATAAAACAGAAATGAAAAGCATTTCTAAATTTCGTTATTCTAGCACTTAAATATGCCATTTGGGTCAAAATTTGAATGCAATTTGATTTTGGAAATTCCGGAAAATTTTAACTAGATTCTTCGGTACAGCTTGTTTAATGGCTATCTGATAACCTGCATTACATCCAGAGATTAAAAAAAAAAAATTTCTAGCCATATTTCCGTTGCATCAGTTAAAGTGATAAATTATAATAAGAATTATAAATGTAAAACTCACTTTCAATAAATCATGATGTAATTCATAACTCATTCTTTTATTGGCGTCTTGTCTCTTCCGTTGGTAGTAATGTCAGGTAACTGTTAAAATAAATTTATTGTACCCAGTATCTTTACCAAATACGTTAATGCTAAAGTAAGGTAGTTTCTTTCTTTACTCTTCAACTGAAAACTCTACAATTTGCTATTTGATTATGACTGGACAAAATTTCACATGTCCGTACTTTCATTTTTGCGGATTTATCATTGAATCATTTAAAGCATTCTTAAAACGCTTTATTTATAGCAGATAATTTTGCTTATAATTATTTATTTTTAAATTGTTTAGTAAATATTATTCAAATTTCAATTTAGATACAGCAGATTTGTTTGATTTTTTTTCATATTTATTTTTAATACATTGACTTAATGTAAACTGAATTTGATTCTATTCTTCTCAATTGAAACTAAATATTTTTTATTAATTCATCTCATAATGAATTTAATTTTATTGTTTATTGAAATTTGTATGTAAAAACACATACACTTAAGGGTAACTTCAAAATACTCATTCCATATTGTTCATCCAATGGTTGTTTTCGAAATTTCATTATTTTTAAATGATTTTTTATTTTATACGATAGCTGCGTTTCAACTTTAATATAGCAATTCTTAACTTTTTCGATTTTGGTTTACAGAGTATTCTTAAAAAGGTATTTTCAATTTAAAAACCAGTTCCGAAATTGAAACAACCTTTTTTTAAAAAATCTGCAACCGAAATAGAAAAAGTAAAAACTAAACATCATAAAGATCGAATTCAGCTATATTGTTAAAAAAATTGTTTAGTCAAATTTTAATGAGAAATTTGAAAATAACCTGCCCATTGTTTTATCATAACAAAGCAGATGTATTCAAGTGATTGAAGAATACCCCTAACAGGATTGGTCACTCACTTTTGAAATTCTCTACCATCATGTTAATTCTGTTGATGCTTGATGCATTTAATATGTTCAAAATATCTTTTGGGGAAATTAATAGTTTTAACTTCTTTTTACTATGTAATACTCTCATTAAATGTAGTTTCTTTTTTTCTTTGTTCTAAAAATATTTCTAAAATCTATGTTTAATTTAGAATTTTATGTGTTCAGAGTATAGGCATACTGTGAGTAAAATTTTAATAACACTTCATGTAAAATTAAGTATATATTTTAGAAAATAAATAAAAACAGAGGTTTTTTTTTTAGAACTGTATGCAAAATATACAAGTTAAAAATATTATTTTGCCGAGGAGATATTTTAAATAAACAAATGCATCAAATGACTAGAGACTTTACATTTATCATTCATTATTCAACAAAAGAAAAGAAATCAACAGTCATGGCAACAATATTTTCCATTCTGGAAACATTTTGTTATTTTGTATTATTTTTTGTAGATATCAGATTTCCTTTACAGAACTTGATAAAAATTTTTTTAACTTGCTTACTTACTCAGGCTGTGATATAACAAATTGTCTAGTTGCTTGAAATGCGTACACTAGGATGGAAAGAAAGTTTTTTTTAATTCCAATATGCTGTACATTTCAAAAATTGATTTTTTAAAAGTAACAATCAAAATACCATATCAGCATGATTGGATTATGCTTAGAGGTGCCACAAGATAGGTATTAAAATTGTGATAAATTTTGCAATATATGTTGAAACTGACACATGAGTACTGATTATATACTTGTACTGTAAAAAGATAATAACCTTCAAATCCACACCTAATTTATGGATATAAACAATGAAAAAAATCTGTTCAAATATCAAGACAAAATCTGACTTTTTTTAGTAATATATTAGTTCAATATATATTTTAATTTGCAATTTTTGTTAATATTACTGAATTTATGTTTTTTCATGAAGGAAGAATAAATTCATTTCTGAAAAAAAATCAAGATGTTGCTGATATTATGATTTTCACGTGAATTAATAATCTATCTTTATGAGGCAAGTTTCATTGAATAATTTAGAAAAATACATTTCACATTTATAAAGAATATTTGATCATACATTACTGATTATTAATTTGATTTTTGCTTTTAATATTTCAATCCTTTTGAAAATTATCTAAATTTATTATTTTAGTTTATTACTTATTTTACTACATATTACAAGCATTCATTATAGTTTTAATTGCATTATTAATTAATTACATTCAAATTACTGCTTATAAAATGCAAAACAAAGCAATGACCAGAAATCTGCAAAATTCTAAAATTCGCACAACTTCTGGTCCTAAGTTGTGTGGATTTGAGGGTGTCTACTGTATATATATATATATATATATATATATATATATATATATATATATATATATATATATTTTTTTTTTTTTTTTTTTTTTTTGAGAACATGAACTTCAAAGCTCCCCATGTCCAGAAAATCAAATTTTTGCAAAACCTCAGACTGCATACATTGTTTTTCATTGTATACCAATATTTTGCAAAGCCAGAAATATATGACAAAAAACATATTATGTGCAGATTATAGCATTTGTTTAATGCAGATTCTTAATTTAAAAAGCTTGGATTAAGGCAATATTTGTAACTCACATCCTCATTTATACATTGATTAATTAAAAGGGTCATTACTTAAATTTATTAAATTTCTTTATCTATTAAATTTTTATTGGTACTTACATATTAACACCACTGCAGCAGAAATTGCACTAATGCATCAATAAATAGCAGTCTTGTTGTTTTAATGCATATAAAAAAGGGTGTCAAAAATGAGAAAAAAAAAGCACTAAAAAATGGCATCAAAAATGAGCAAAAACAAAAAAAAAAGTATTAAAAAAGCACTAACAACAAGATTCTTTTTATTGGGAGATTAGCGCTATTTCTGTTGTGGTGGCATTAATATGCAAGTACCTAATTATTTCTATGCACATCGTATTCTAAGCATCTTACCTCAATGATTCATATCAGTTTCATATTATTTGTATGAGCGTAACTTAATTAAGTATATCACATAGAATTTTTTCCCTCATCATATACTATTGGAATTAGTTTCAGTGTTCCCTTGTAAATGAACTGTATAAAAATGTGGTGGCGTTAATATGCAAGTACCTAATTATTTCTATACACATCTTATTCTAATCATCTTACCTCAATGATTTATATCAATTTCATATTATTTGTACGAGCGTAACTTAATTAAGTATATCTCATAGAATTTTTTCCTCATTGTATAATGGAATTCTTTTCAGTGTTCCCTTGTAAATGAACTATATAAATATTAGACATTTTCGATACAACATATTCATGGTAAACCTCAATAACTTATATCAATTGCATGGCAATTCAAATAGATTTATGTGAGTTATAGCAAGAATAGTCACAAACTTCTGGTTTTTAATAAATAAAACAAATGTATTTCCAACCAGAAAGTTTGTTTAGTTAAATCTGTCTTGCATTAAATATATAGTCGTTTAAAATTCACTTAATTTCATTATTTTATTGAATTTCAGGTATGAAGTAATAATTTTTTGATTTAAAAGTCCGAAAATTATTTTGAAGCCGAAAATTAGCATGTATGAACATGGACAGGCAGCAGACAGAAAGACAGACTGAATTCATAAACACTTTTAAACAATGTTGGAAAGTTTTAAAAAGATTAATTTTTTTATCATGTTTTTGTTAAGATTTTTACTTGTGACCTTACCCTTGCAAAAAATTTCTTATAGAATCCTATAAAATCATAGCCCATTTTTATATAAGCTAGTTTAACCAAAAGGTAAAACCTCAATAACTCATATCAATTGCATGGGAATTCAAATAGATTTATGTGAGTTATAGCAAGAGTAGTCACAACTTCTGGTTTTTAATAAATAAAACAAATACTCTTCCAAGCAGAAAGTTTGTTTAGTTAAATCTGTCTAGCATTAAATATAGTAATCGTTTAAAATTAACTTAATTTCATTATTTTAGTGAATTTCAGGTTAGAAGTATAATTTTTTGTTTTAAAAGGCCGAAAATTAGCATGTATAAACATGGACAGGCAGCAAACAGAAAGACAGACTGAATTCATAAACTCTTTTAAACAATGCTGGAAAGCTTTAAAAAGTTTTTAATGTTTTTATCATGTTTTTGTTAAGATTTTTACTTGTGACCTTACCCTTGCAAAAAATTTCTTATAGAATCCTATAAAATCATAGCCCATTTTTATATAAGCTAGTTTAACCAAAAGGTATAGAAATAATTTTGGAAGTTCAATAGAATAATCTATAAATATATTCATATATATTCTATAGAATAATCTAAAAAAAATATTCTAGTTTTTGTATGAAAATAGTCATCCTCCTAGATAGAGGTAGACTCAAAGATTCATGATTTTTGTTTACATTGGGAAGGTAATATTTATTGTAATTCTTTGTACAAAATTATGACTATTCCTGGGAGTGTTGTTATTTCTAAGCAAATACTCACTACCGGGAAATTTTAATCACTAGCATGGGGAATATGAAGGACCTTTGATGTAAAGTGTTTGTCGCCATCTGGAAAAATTGATAAATGTAAGCAGGGCCATAGCTAAAAGTGAATTATACTCATATTTTCTCTCTCTCTGTGACGCAGATCCATAATAAGCTATCAGGTGCATAGCAATCTGATTATATTTATATGAGTTACAACAGCATGCATGGTCACCAACTTCAGACTTTGATCAAATAAAATAAATATACTTCCAAACAGAAAATTTGTTTGGTTAAATCCACCTTGCATTTAGCATATTAGGCATTCAAAATCTACTGAATTTCAGGTTCACAACATATTTTTTTAATTTAAAAAAAGACGGAAATTCACAAATATGAGCATGGACGATAGTAAATAGACAGAGAGACTGAATTCATAAACACTTATGGAAAGTTTAAAAAAGATTTATGCTTTTTATAATGTTTTTGCTAAGATTTTTGTTTATGACCTCACCCTTACAAAATCTTTCTTATAGAATCCTAATAAATTATAGTCCATTTTATAATATAAATTAGTTTAACCAAAAAGTATTGAAATATTTTTAGAAGTTTAATATGTCTTTAGAGTTTCTATAAAAATATTAATAAATATGTTATAGAATAATCTATAAAAAATATTCTAATTTTTGTATGAAAATAGTCACCCTTCTAGATAGAGGAAAACTCCAAGACCCATATTTTTATTTACATTGCGAAGATAATATTTATCATAATTCTTCTTACAAAATTATGACCATTCCTGGGAGCATTGTTATTTCTAAGTAAATACAGTAGACTCCTCAAATCCACACAGCTTGGGACCAGAATTTGTGCAGATTTCACAATTTTGTGGATTTCTGGCCATTGCTTTGTTTACATTTTTTGAATTTAAATGTAATCAATAATGTAGTTGAATCTTTATGAATGCTTGTGAGGGAGTGACCTTTGTCATAAAGGCACTCTAGTGTTTCTGAGATCGTGACGTCAATAATTTAACATGTGTAAGCGTAAAAGCAACATCTATCCTCTCTTTTACTTTAACTTTCTAGTGTGTGCGTGTCTCTTTCGGATTCTGCAGTTAGCTTGCGGTTATTAGTAATATGTTAATGTGAAGTATCTCAGTTTGCAGCATATAAAAGCTTGGGTTTGAGTGAATGGAGAGTGTCTCTGGCATTAGCCAGCGAGAGAGCATCTGTGGCAGTAGCCAGCGAGTGAGGATATTTGGCGTTAGTTAGCGAAGTGAATTATTAGTTAGCGAAGTGCTAGCCGATTGAAAGTAGCAGCGAAGCCTCCAGTGAAGTGTAACGGAGTTTCGATATTTGATTTGAGAATTGGCCGTGGTAAGAAAATTTATAGTAGTTTCATTTTGATTATTTGTGAATAAAGAATTACACACAGCCACGGGCTGTCTAATTAAGCTTTATCTAGCAGCTCAGCCAAGAGATAGTGAGAAATATTAGAAGGTGCCACGATTGAGCTAGGCCGGAGCCTGTGAGTATGCGTTTGGCTTTTTCATAGTATTCTCAGTTGTGTAAAATTAAGACTTGTTCCACTTCCCTGCAGCCCTCATCATTTTAATAAACTTTGTTGTTTTATCTTAAGTACTGAGTATGTCTGCATTTAACTCCCACCACGACCAACCAAACGTTATAAATGACACCCAGCATGCACCAAACGTTACATGCTTACAATATAATAAAATATTAAATTAAGGAATAACTTCAAAATACTAAAAATTTAGATAATTTTTTAAATATTAGAAGCAAAGATCAAGTTAATAATGAATAATGTATGATTAAATATTCACTGTACAGATGAAATGTATTTTTCCTAAATTATTTAATGAAACTTGCCTAATAAAGTTTCATTACTAATTCATATCAAAATCATAAAATAAGTTAGTTTTATTTCAGGTTTAGCCAGACTTTAATAACCAAAAAATCCTGATTAATGCATAAATACATTTGGCAAAAAGTTAGTAATTACCAGTGATAGCAATACCTTGAATTTTTTCAGAAATAAATTTATTCTTCCTTCATAAAAAAGCATGAATTTAGTAATATTAACTTCAGAAGTAAAATATATATGTAAAATTGATATTAAAAATTAAAAAAATCAAATTCTATCCCTCATTACCAGGAAATTTTAATCAGTAGCTGTGGAATATGAACTTTGATCTAAAGAGGAATATTTTATAAATTTTGGTAACTGGAATATTTGGTAAGTGTAAGTCTGTAAAATAATATTACGAAAATGGAATCACTTATATAGAAAGAATCCTCTATCTGAAAAAGATGATTCAAATAGGACAAAACTTTTCTACCAAAAATTGAACCGACTTCACAAACTGCTGCAAAGTGAAAAATATATTTTTTTAAATAATAGCAGTAAGAAAGAAAATTAAGAGTTTATTATTATATTTGCGTACATTAATTTGATTTTTTGGAGTCGGTGCCAGCCAAGCCATGTTACATGTAATTTTCAATCGCCACACATCCAAGTATCTACGAGTTTTTTTGTTTCTTTTTACGATTTAATATTTAGTTAAAAAATGTAACCTTATTCTCTTACGATTTGCTTGGATACTTAATTTTAATTTTGAAATTAGCTTGTCTGGCACCGACTCCAAAAAATCAAATTAATGTACGCAAATATAATAGTACGCATGGTAAATACTACGCTCTTAATTTAATTTCTTATTATTATTAAAAAAAATATTTTTCACTTTGCAGTAGTTTTTGAAGTCGGTTCAGTTTTTGGAAGAAAAGTTTATTTTTCTCTTTTTAGTTAAAAGTTAACGATTTTTTGAAGTCGATTAATAAAAATTATAATACGGGAAAAAATATTGTAAATTATGCACGTATGTTAAGAGGGGGTTCGAACCCACACTCTCTTTCGAGAACCAGATCTTAAATCTTGAGCCTTAGACAGCACGATCATCTTACTGCACGTATACCATCCTGACTGCACTCCACTCGGCGAGCTTATTTAACGTTCATGTTATTTTTAATTTGCAAGAAATTTCTAATTTTATTAGTTTTTGCCTAATTATTAGAAAAGTACTGAACCAATTTCGATGAAATGGAAGTGGTTCTAATTCGAGTAACCTCTTTAATTTAACACAAAAACCAAATTAATCGGTTAATAGTTTCAGAGTAATATATATATATATAGTGTCAATTCACCATGGTCAATTCACCACGTGTATATATATATATATATATACACGTCGAATTGATAACCTCCTTTTTCTTTTAAATTGGTAATAACAATTATAATACGGAAAAATTATTGTAAATTATACATGGATGTAAATTATATCAGGAATGGGGTTCGAACCCACGACCTCTTTTTGAGATCCGACGCTTAAATCTGGCACCTTAGACTGCTCGGCCTTCTTGACTGCACTCCATTCGTCGAACTTATTTAACGCCCGTGTTACTTTTAATTTACTTGAAATCATTGATTTTATTATTTTTTGCCTAATTATTGAAAAAGTACTGAACCAAATTCGATGAAATGGAAGTGGTACCAATTCGAGAATAACTTCTTTCATTTAACAGAAAAACCAAATTAATCGGTTGGATAGTTTCGCAGTAATCGGTGAACATACATAGAAAAAAATACATACGCGTCGAATCGATACCCTCCTCCTTTTTTGAAGTCCGTTAATAAAAATTATAATACGGAAAAAAATATTACAAACTATACAATACAGAAGTGGGACTTGAACCTACGCTTTCATTCGAGAACCAGAGTTTAAATCAGGTGTCTTAGACCGCTCGGCCATCCTGACTGTATTCCGTTCTACGAACTTATTCAACGTCCATGTTACTTTTAATTTGCGAGAAATCCCTAATTTTATTAAGTTTTGCCTAATTACTAAAAAAGTACTTAACCAATTTCGATGAAATGGAAGTGGTACCAATTCGAGAGTAACCTCTTTTATTTAACAGAAATACTAGTTTAATCCGTTGGATAATTTCGGTGTAATCGGTGAACATGCATAAAAAATACATACGCGACGATTTGATGATAATCTCCTCTCCGTTTTTTAAGTCGGTCAAAAATATTATAATACGGGAAAACAGTGTATATTATACACGTATGTCAGGAGTGGGGTTCGAACCCACGCTCTCTTTCGAGAAACGAAGCATAAATCAGCCATCTTAGACCACCAGGCTACCCTGACTACAATCTATTCGGCGAGCTTGTTCAACATTATGTTATTTTTCGCAAGTCTATTATTTTAGTACTCTTTCACTGATAAAGTACTGAATCGATAAACGATCTCTGATACTCTGTGCTAACGGTTAAATACAAAATAAAAAATAAAATTAGTATTTAATTTCTAAAATATATATGTAAAAATTATTAAACGGAAAAAGTTATTGTATACATGTATGTCAGGAGTTGTGTTCGAACCCACTCTCTCTCTTTCACGAATCAGAGCTTAAATCTGGAGCCTTAGACTGCTCGGCCATTTTGTCGGCACTCTATTCAGCGAACTTATTCAACACTTTTAATTAGCGAAAAATCACTAATTATATTAGTTTTTGCCTAATTAGTAAAAAAGTACTGAACCAATTTCTATGAAACGGAAAAGGGTACCGATTCGAAAGCAAGCTCTTTCATTTAACACCAAAACCAAATTAATCGGTTGGATAGCTTCGAAATAATCGGTGAACATACATAAAAAATACATACGCGTTGAATTGATAACCTCCTCTCCTTTTTTGAAGTCGGTTAAAAATCAAGTCATCTGTGGGAGTAGTGTGAATAGTATTGATATTTCAATGAAATCATTCATAGTTTTAAAAATATATATAGTAGACTCCCTCGAATCTGCATCTCTAAAATTCACACATAATTTACAGATGTAAACAATGAAATATTTAGTTCAAATATAGGGACAAAATTTGATTATTTTAGTTTTAAATCAATTCTATATATTTTTTAAATTTCTATTTTGTGCTAATACAATAGAGTCCCTCAAATCTGCAAAGCTTGGGACCACGGGTTGCGTGGATTTTAGAATTTTGCGGATTTCTGGTCATTGATTTGTTTACATTTTTGAAACATCAATTTGATTGGCAGTTAAGCATTATAAGGAATGCATATAATAAATTGAAACATTAAAATAATTAAGTAAAATATTTAAATAAATATTTAGTTTAAAAACAAGTAATTATTACAAAAAAAGTTAAGTAAAATTAAATTTTAGAAAAATATATAAAAAAAAAGTAAATAGTTAAGAAACAATACTAAATATAAATAATGATGAGGAAGAATCAATCTTTTTTATAAAGAAAAATATTTGCCTTTTGTTAATAAACAAAAAAAGCTTCGATAATTTTAAAATATTCATTTCATAGAGCAAAAATCATCCTGCCTCTCGAATTAGAAACACTACCAAATGGTCACTGAAAGTTACATTACGCTGTGACTACGATACGATAAAGATTATTTCGTTTATTATTGATCATTGTAATTAGTAAACCGGATGTAGATTTCAAATTCGTTTCGTAACTAGCAGGGTTAAGGAAATAGTAATATAACTATGAAATAATAATTTTATATAGCAAAAATTATCTTGTCACACTAATTACAAACACAACCAAACACCATCTTTAATTTCATTGTTTACATCTGAAAAAATGCACGAATATCTGGCATTCGCAGATTTTAGGGTCGCAGAATTAAAGGAGTCTACTGTATTACTGTACTCATGTTTTTTCATGATGGAAAAATGAATTTATTTCTGAAAATATTCAAGATATTGATGATATCACTGGTAAGCACAATCTTTTTACAAATATATTTATGTATTAATCAAGTTTTTTTGGTTATGAAGTCTGGCTAAACCCGAAACAAAACTTCCTTATTTTATGATTTTGATGTGAATTAAAAATGTATCTTTATGATGCAAGTTTCATTGAATAATTTAGGAAAAATACATTTTATCTTTATTATAAATATGTAATCATACATTATTGATTATTGACTTGACCTTTGCTTTTAATATTTTTATCATTTTAAAGATTATCGATATTTATATTATTTTAGTTCAACACTAATTTTAATATTTTATTATATTGTCACTTTGTGTTTCGATGTTTTATGTGCATTACTTTTTTGTAATATTAAATAATTTTAGTAATATTAAATTCATTTTATTCAGGATAAATAAATAAATAAAATATTTTGCTGGAAATCTGGACAACGGCTGCAAATCTGGAATTTATTAAACCTCGATAAGCATGTTAAAATGCAACTAGTCTGACAAGTCCTATATTGTTAGAAATCACATCCAGACCCAATATTTAATTGGTTGATTGGTAAATTTGTCATTGTGTTTTCCTAGTCCCCTATGTTTTCATAACTTTGGATGCTGGAAAACGCGATGGTAAATCTTGGAGTTAACCAGTAAAATTTGTTTTTTGCGTGTTTTCCACCGAGTTATGACTTGGCAGACCGATTGTGTTTTAATATGCAAATTGAGTTCTCGTTATCGATGGGATTTCATCTGTGAATTCGATACTGGTGATTGTTTGTAATGCCGTTTCCCAGTCTGTAACAAAATTTATGTATATGATCAATTTGAAACTTTTTATTATGTAAAATAACATTCATAATCTTTAGTTTTAATTTTTAAGTTAGTTGTTTACGTATCAAATACATACATAGATTATAAAGCATTACAGATTAAAGTTCTCATTAGTATCAATTTTTAGTTTCTGCCATGCTGATTTTAACAAGTTACAATTGCTCGCTTTAACTGCCCCGGCAGAAACTTGCAAACCCAGCATCTTGTGTTCCTTTATGATTACTATTCTCTCTATAGATTCTATTACATCTCAGTTTGATGTTTTCATTTCTTACATTTCATCATCCAATTTGTTTAGACTAACCTAAGAATATATTTCCATGTGAGCTGTTTTTTGAAATTGCATGAGAAATTGTTTTTTAATTACTTATTATTAATTACATAGGTTTTTAATCACGGTAAATAGGCTAAAAATGATTTAAATATTGCCATATAATATAATTTGAAAGAAAAATGCAGAATCTTGTCCTAATAATCCTTTATAATAGATTGAAAAATAAATAATATTGGATGAATTCCCATTAAATACATTTAGGCATTCTATTCGCCTTGCTGCAAAAATATTTGATTTTTGCCTCGCTATTTAAATGTACCATTGTTTCGACTGATGATTCAAAATTATGGAATTTCATCCTTAAATTTTCTTTTTTCATAATATTTATAATAACATCTTTTAATTTTAATGTTTATAATTTTCTTTATGAGAAATTTGTTTCATCTTTATAGTGAATAATTTAACCATACTTGATTATCTTGATGATTATTATTACTTCTCTTATTATTTTTATTACTTCTCTATTATTATTATTATTATAATCATCATTAACTTGATAATTATAATCTTGACCTTTGTTTTTAATTATTTTAAATATTATTGAATTATTGATATTTTATTATATTGTGATATTTTATTTTATTTTTGATAAATTTATTTTATGATGGTAGGTATTTAGTTAACATGTTATAGTTTTATATGTAGTTTAATCAGTATATGATTATGAAATGCACCGGATGCACTCTTAATTTTCCAAGCACCAGATAATTATGCTTCTACTGTACTTTTTAATTGTAAGATACAAATTTATTTCAATTCAGTATAATACATTAATTTTTATTTTTCATAAAGAAAATTATTTTTTCTTATATATTATTTTTTAATGAATCATAAAAAGTGATTAAGTTATTTCTATTTATTGCAGGTGCTACATTCTATTCTACATTCTATTTATTGCAGCTACAAAGTTAGATATAAATGAAATCACTCAAAACTATCTTTAACGTCTGAAATATGCAGAAAAATATTTCTTTACAAAACATTTTTGGAAAATCAGCTTCTAGCTTCCAGAAAGGAAAATATTTTGTGTGTGAGATATGCAAAAAGAGTTTCTCTCAAAAGGGTCATTTAAGCACACACATGTTAGTTCATTCTGGTGAGAAATCTTTTGTGTGTGAGATATGCAACAAAAGTTTCTCTCAAAAGAGTAATTTAAGCACACACATGTCAATTCATACTGGTGAAAAACCTTTTGTGTGTGAAATATGCAACAAGAAATTTTCTGAAAAGGGTAAATTAAGCAAGCATATGCTAATTCATACTGGTGAGAAACCTTTTGCATGTGAGATATGCAACAAGAAATTCTCTCAAAAGAGTAATTTAAGAAATCATCTCTTAATTCATACTGGTGAAAAACCTTTTGTGTGTGAGATATGTAATGAGAATTTCTCTCAAAAGACTAATTTAAGCGTACATCTCTTAATTCATACTGGTGATAAACCTTTTGTGTGTAAGATATGCAACCAGAATTTCTCTCAGAAACGCCATTTAAGCAGACATATGTTAATTCATACTGGTGAAAAACCTTTTGCGTGTAAGACATGCAACAAGAATTTCTCTGATAAGGGTATTTTAAGCAAACATTTGTTAGTTCACACTGGTGATAGACCTTTTCTGTGTGAGATATGCAACAAAAAATGCTCTCGAAAGGATGATTTAAGAAAACATCTATTAATTCATACTGGTGAGAAATCTTTCGAGTGTGAAATATGCACTAAAAAATTTTCTCAAAAGAGCACTTTAAGCAGACATCTGCTAATTCATACCGGTGAGAAACCTTCGGTGTGTGAGATATGCAATAGAAAATTTTCTCGAAAGAGTTCTTTAAGCACACATATGTTAATTCATACTGGTGAGAAACCTTTCAGGTGTGAGATATGCAACAAAAAATTCTCTCGAAAGAGTGTTTTAAGTCGACATCTGTTAATTCATACTAGTGAAACCTTGTGATGAGAGACATGCAACAAAAATAAATATCTTAAAAGATTCATTCAATAATACTTTCATACTGCTTAGAAATGTTTTTTTGCAAAACAAAAAATTTCCGCTTAAGAGTCATTTAAATACATTTTATTTATTCATAGCAGCGTGAAATCTTTTGTGTATAAGATAACAAATAGTTTTCTCAAAAGATTAATTAATGCACACATATGTTAATTTTTACTGATGTATTGTATACTCTTCTATGTGTGAGACATGAGACAGAAAATTTCTCTTAAAGACCATTTAAGTACACTTTTCGGATTCATAGTGGATAAGAAGTATTTGAAAAGATTGATATAAACAATCATCTCAATCAGATAGCTACTTCGACCAGTCTCGTGCCTACCCTTATTCACGTATTTGGGCCAAGCCCAGAAAATACTTTTTTGTCTCCAGTCTTGACATGATGGGCTTATTTGGGAAGGATTAATTTTTTTTTCATATCGAGCTGAAACAAGTTGTATTCTTCCAAGTCTTCATGAGCCAAAATTTTCAGTTCTGGTTTTGACACAGCCGATATGAAAACCACTGTCTCGGTGTGGCCTGGTCCTTTCGAAACTGAGTAAATTTGGCCTAGCCAGGTTTTTTTTTAATGCCTACATTTTTAAATATGCAGTTATTCTATAATTAAACATCAAAATTTATTCTTTTTAAAGAAATGTAAATTTCTAGGTTTGTTAAAATACAGTCGCGTTTCTCTATAACAAAACTCCATATAAATACTTTTTGGTAAGAATGGTCAAATTTGCCATGAATTCATTACAATTAAACTCCATATAGTGAAATATATATCAACATATAACAGTTTTTTTCAGAAACGTTCCTTCATCTGTTCAGAAAATGCTTTAAACTGTTTCCGGAATCCTTTTTCCTTGAATGATTCATGGTTTGTTTGTCACAGCTGCATACACATACTTTATTCTTTATGTCTAAAAAAGGCAATCGTGTGTGGCTCACCAGAAAAACAACCATATTGACACAGTGTCTATTGGATTCTTCCATAGTCACGACTGATTTTGTTTCAAAAGACTGATCAGTCGCTCTTACTAATGGAACGGTTTGCAATTGTCACAAAGAATAACATAACTTAGAAAAGAGCCTGTGAGTTTAATCTGATTGCTGTTTAAATGTTTTAATGTATGCAGGCCCTGATAACTGAGTAGGAACGAGAAGCACGTGCTTCCTCTAGAAAAATTTTGAAGGGAAAATTGAAAATACAAGATGCCGCAAATTTTATATTTAATAGATTCAATTCCAAAATTCTAATTTCTTTTCATATTAACTTAGGTATACATGTGTATTAAAGTGTTTCATAAAAATTCTTTTCATAACAAATTAATTTTATTTTATCAATTTCGAACATGTAATTACAATCGTTCACTTTGTCCATTATTTTAGATGTACATTTATTTTACATATTGAATTTGAATATTATTGAAAATTTTTATTGAATATTTTTTTTGCTTGTATGAATGACTTATAATATTAGTAATTTAAAAAGAGTTGAAAAAACTATTTCAAAATATTGATATTTTATGTTGATGCTTGCATGCTGAATTCAATTTTTTATCCAACTTTTTATTCCAATACTTTTTCCATATTTTTCTTCTATCTCAATTGAGCCACTTTTTGGAACAATATCTGTAGTGTTGGTGAGTTTCCAGGTATGTCGAATTTAGAAAACTCTTTCCGAGAGGAAGGGAGTCCCGAAATGGCATTGTGCCTGCCATAGCTTCAAAGCACAATCAGGCTCTGAATGTATGAGAACTTTTATAAAGTTATTTTCCAATTTTTAAGATCAATGTTTTCAGCAATTTAAGAAGTTGGTAAATATTTATTTCTGTTTATTTTACCCTCGCCTTTTACTTTTATTTAATCTGGCTGTTTCACAGGAGGGTCAGTGTCAATGCACAATACATCTTGAAACGTGTAAAGGCTATGACTGAATTCAAATCATTCCAAGAATACTTTATAAAAAGCTTTATATTCTGCAACAGATATTTGTTCATGTAGTGTTATAAGAGAAAAATCAGACATCTCAGGTAACAAGAATTTGAAAAAATTATTTTTTATAGATATGTTAAAGGGCATCTTTAAACTGTTTATTCCGGTATTGTGTTCATTTAACAGTGTTTAGATGCCAAGAGATGAGAATCGCACCAAGCCATAGAGATTTGTTAAAATTTTGAAGAGCAGTGATCACACGTCCATGTGCACCTAATTTTAATTTCAAAACTGACAATCAGCATCAAGGATTTTTTAATAAAAATTTGCTTTTACAATGTAAGTGCAAAAAAGGAGATTTGTATTTTCTAAGAAATGCGTTCGTGAAATTTGGTGTCAATCAATTATCTTATTAACAGAATTTTTCAACTCCTCAAAGGGTTCAAGAAATGTACACCAAAACATACTACTGTATCAGTTTACTAGATTATGAAGAATCATTTAGGAGACTAAAAGATGCTGCTGAAAAATCTGTGTGAAATTGTTTTAAAATAAATTGGAACTGCATTAAAGAAGAATGAAACTTGGTTTCATCGTCCATTATCGACTCCTATTTGAAATCTACTAACTGTACATGAAAGAGCTTCAGCAGCAAATAACAAATCTGTTTGTAGGCATTTTTTCTCTTTCAATAACTTTTTTTGAGAAATTTGTCTGTTATATAAAAGTCCTCGAGAATTGAAAGGGACAATGTGCCATGAAAAGTAATATTAAAAAGTATCTGCAAAGCCTCTAAAAATTCTAATTTTTCCTCACCTTTTGATTTCCAATGCATTGTTTGAATTTAGAGAGCGTTAGAATTTAAATTAAACAGTAATACATGAAAATGTGATACAATAAGTTATTGATACTACAGGAAAATTTTAAATTAAATTAACTGGTTGTTGATAAAACTTTGTATGACAAAAAGAGAAATTCATATTTTAACTTCCTGAATGGTGAAATCAAAAATACGTTCCGTGCAGCCACAAAGAGCTTCGCAATAATTACAGTGATGGAGCAATGTAAGGTGTTAGCACTTAAGGCCCCTGTCCATGGCCGAGGAAACGCTCGCGAGCTAATACTATTCCTATGGGGAAGCATTTTTCTAATAACTCTTTCGCATTTTGACATTTCTAAATAGTTTTTTTATTGGATAGCTGGGATGCATACCAACATCACTCCTTTTTTTACTTTTTCAATTTTGGATGCAGATATTTTTTATTTAGTTTCACTTACAAAACCGGTTTTGAAAGTGAAAGTGCTTTTTAAAAACAATATCTGCAACCAAAACTGAAAAAGTAAAAAAAGAGCGATGTCGGTATGCACCTGAGCTATCTAATTAAAAAAATATATACATTTAAAAATTTCAAAATGCGAAAGAGTTATTGGATTAATGCTTCCCCATAGGAATAGGATTAGCTCGATAGCGTTTTCTCGGGCGAGGACAGGGGGTCTTCATAAAACTACAAGAAGCCTCTGCTGATTATAAATAATGTTCAATCGCAGCTGAAAAATCATAAGTTTCTTTTTTTAAAAATAGCAATTTTCCAGAGAAGGAAAAACATTAGTGCTGACAGAATTCGCTCAAGAAGCAATTTCTTGCATTTTCCATGAGGTTGTCAAGAAATCTTCCAGAAGAAATAGTGAATATACATGTTGTTGATATAAATAATATTTAAAAAAATAAAAATTTGTGATACAAAAATATCCGTTTATTATCCACATCCCTCCCATAAGTAACAATTTAATTGAACTGTATTATATTAAAAGTTGCAATTTTCACAATAGATATTTAGCACTTTGACAGTTAACCAGTCTTTAGCAGATATATTTTTTATCTACAACGGTCTAAAATATTCATTTGTGTGTAATGCCAGTAAAATAAGTTTTGCATGTTAGACAAGTTTTTAAAGTGCTGCATTTTTATTTATTTTATTTTAAATGGATGCGTATTCAAATATGAGAAGTATTTTAAAGCTGTTTTTTCTCTGCGTAATATATTTAGCATAATATATCTATTATAAAAGGGAAAAAAGATTTTAAACATTTCTCAAAACAACACAAAAATAAGAATGTCTAGTAAACATGTTATATTGCCATGAATTTAAATATTACACTGGTGACTATATTTAATACATTTTTACATAATATCTTACAATATTTAAAAATTGAACAGTGCAAGGTAACAGAATATAAATTTTATTTATTTACGTTTTAAAACAGACTAGGATGGAAACAACCTGTGATTTGCATTCTTTTGACAAAATTTTATTTCACACTTTTATTTGTTTATAATAAGTTGCTAATTTTTCTCAATAATTACACAATGAAGCATTCATTAAATTTTAAAATGAATTTTTATTGTTATGATATTATTTGTAATTCATCATTAAATATATCTATTATGTAAATTCATATGCAAAGCTTTGATTTGAATAAATTATGCTTAAACTGTATAAAGATGTTCCCTTATTGCATTTTGTTGGAATTGCACAAATTTTGTTTACATTTTAAAATAAAGTTTACATGAAAACACTATATATAAAAAATACTGCATTACTGCAAGAAAAAACATATACAGAGTTGCCAAGTCTTCCGCTTTTGGCACACAACTATTAACTTAGAGAAAATCTTGTTCCCTTAAATCGCTGAAATGTTCCAATTAAATAAGGTAACCAATTCTGCATTAAAATTTTGGTTACAAAAAGCCAGAGACTTAGCTGCTCTGCATATAGTCCGTATCCCATATAGCACGCAAGCTCCTCAATACTTCCCCAGGAGCTCCTAGTCATTCCAAATTCCTCCTAATACTAAAATTACAAGATCAGGACGTTCTAAGGAAGAGTCTTTTATGAATTCCTTAGGAATGAGCTCTCAGCAATGTCCCACAGACCAACATCCGAGGGTTGCTACGCCTGAGAAAGTACCTGGGAAACGATTCCTAAGAATGTACCCGGGTAGTCATTCCTAGGGAAGTGTCTAAGAAGTCACACTGCTGGCGCCATCTCATGAGTGATTCTGGAGTACAATACTCAATTGCTTTTTCTTAAAATAAAGAATTCAATTTGACCGGGATATATTTTAATGAGTTACTTTTATATTATCAATTGTTCGATTTGTTATTTTTAATTAATGCTAAAACTTTTAATCTTTTATAGTTAAATTAAAAAAATTAATTTAATATTTCAGTTACTTCATATTTTAAATCTTAATAACTTATATATCTATCATTAATCAATATGTTATTAATTTAATAAATCACATATTGCGTTTTTCTTTTTTATCTATTAAAGAACTAATTTAACTTGTTTAAATTAACTAAATAATAAGTTTCTAAATTAATACATTAAAATCTCTAAATACAAGACAGTTCTAGACCATGTATTTTTTCCAATATTTAGCCTTAAATGTATCTATGCAAAGAAAAATAAAGGGATCCTTACCGTGAATTTGTCTATAAGTAGCCGTCTAAAATTTTGTTGTGAAAATAATCTAAATCGAGCCCTGATGCATCTTAATCTCAGATATTCATTTTTTATTTTATTAATTTTTGTTTTATAATTAGCTAACATACTTATTAAACCCAGATTTTAAAAAAATGTATCATGATAAGACTAGGCAGTTTTATAACAGTGCATAACACCAACTTAAAGGTAATACAATTAAATTTAAAATGACATATTCAGTTTTAGAAAATATAAATATGTAACCACACCTTGTCCCCACACACATACTGATATGTAGTTTATTTACAAAGATTCTGTAATGAAAACATACATTCTTATAACACCGGTTATTAAAATATGAATTTATGCAAATGTTTAATTCAAATTATCATCACTTACTTAGCTAATACTGCTTAAGTTACCCAGTTTAGTTTATTTAGGTTGTTGGGGGCAGGAAAATTTTATCCAAATAGAACTGTCAATTTTAAGTGTCATTTCTGAAGGTTTGACCATATATATATTTTTTAATCATTAATTTATTTTTTAAATGTAAGTTGGATTTATTAACAAATTTTTCTTCTAGTATCTTTTTAAATTATCAAACACATTAAAATATTACATTAATCATATAAAATATTATATATATTTTTTAAATTCTCAATGATAAAATGATGTCTTCTTTAGAAAACTTCAGCAATATAAATAAGATTATAGACTCAGAAATTGCAGGTCGATATTTATCTATATTTTCTAAATAAGAAATATTTTATCAGAATTTTCACCTGAAGAATATTATCCATTACTTAAAACTTCCAATTAACAAATCGATTTTCTATTATATTTCTTTCGTTTCGGGTGACAATAAAGGATGGAATTTCTTCATACCACTTTTACCATCCACATATCCTTAGTTAGGTGACAATGATAATATTATAACGTAAGCAACTGCATACAATACTCTCAATAGCATGCAGTCACCGTTCCAACCTTCCAACAATTAAATTCTCAATAAGCTTATCACCCCCCAGTCACTTTTGTCAGCTGAGAATGTGTGTTGCAATTTTTAGCAGAAATCACTCAAGAGAGAGAGAGAGGAAAAAAGTGTGATTCCAACAATTAGAAGTCAGACTATTTGTGAGTTAATAAGATAGGCGTTACAAATTTGTTCGTAGGTGTAAAGAATATATATATATATATATTAGTTTGAGATTTTTAAGCAATAATTCGATGATAAAAGCATCTTATATTTAAAATAAAGATATCAATTCTTTTAGGCTTTTTAAATTGCTTAAAAACTTACCCACACAACCTCAGACTTCCTCCGGACATCCTAGAAGGATCCTAGAAGTCCTATAGCTGTCATATCCTACAGAAGTCATAAGCCGACGTCTTCTGGACGCCACATTTTAACCTGACTGTGCACGAAACCCCGTGGTGTACTCCGCGCATGCGCAGAAATTTTCCCCCAGTGCAGGAAAGAACCTCTCAACTTTCTTCAGTGAGTTGTTTGCCGCCTTGCGCCGTGCAAACAATCGCGTGTGTTGAAAATTCAACGTGCAATTATTAAGGTTAGTAAACTTTCAAATATTTTTTTGTGAAATTAGAATTTTATATCATTATAAAATGATTTCATAAGAAGCTTGATTTCAAAGTATGCATATGAAGAAATACTATAATTGAATTGTTTATTTCAGAAACCTCATAACAGATAAAATATTTCAAAATACTTCAACAAAATAGATTTAAGTAAAATCAGTATTTTCAAATTTTCTGTTCTTGAAATATTTGTTTTTAGGGAAAAAAATGCACAAACAGTTCGTTCATTTTACTTAAATAAGCTCTAAATTCAAATTCTTTCCGTAAAGAGTTACTGAAATAAACAATACATTGCTACAAAGTGTTTTATTTTTAATGATATTTTGCTATATTTTATTTAAAAATTCTTGTTCTCAGCATATTTGCTGAGTTTTCGATTTTAAACTGTGCTCATTGTTGACTGAATTGATTATATTTATGTTTATAGTATGTTCCTGGTATATTTTTTTAATACAATGTTTACATGACACAAAAGCATACTAACAAGATTTAACCTCTTAGAAATTTTCATTTTACCAATGAATTTCAGTTTTCTTTCTTTTTTTATGACTGTTGTTACGGCTTCACCACAGTCTTGTATATCGCGTCTCCATGGCGCATTCTTTTGTAACGGCTTCACCATAACTTCGGATGCGGTGCCTCTCCTTGACGCATTCTACTGTACTTTAGGTTTGCCGTTTTGACAACATTGGAATATCGTTTGTTATTGTTTTGGTTTTCGGCGTTCTTAGCGGACCTATCGTGAGTTCGCTAGATCTGTATTCTTTATTCGAAATGTAAATGAATGTAAATAATTTGTATATAAAGAATTTTTAAGTAATTAGTAGTATTAATTGAACCAGCGACCTAATGAGTATTAAAGATACTCGCAACATTCGACAGTACGTTTCACTGGTCCGCTCGCCGGTAGGACTTTCGTTTTTAATTCGAACTTGTTCTCCTTGTTGTATTTGAATTAAAATGGCTTCGTTAATTAGCTTGAATAATAGGACTAGAGGCTCTTTAAAAGCCCAGTTAACAAGATTAGAAAATTCTGTAAATGAAAAAATCGATGAATTGTCTAGAATTCAAATTGAAACAAAAATCAAGAATCTTCAAAAACTGTCTACAAACATCGATATACTACGTCGCGATTATTATATAACAGCACCAGAAGATCATGATTTAACAGAAATTGAAGCTTCATTCGTCGAAATGGAAGAACGAGTAGAACAGCTAGAGGTAAGTTTCAATCAATTATTATATTCTAATAAATTAGAAACTAAAAATTCAGAATTAAAGATAAATAACTGTAAAATAAAACTTCCTGATATACCTCTTCCGCTATTTAGTGGAAAATATGAAGATTGGAATATGTTTAAAATAGAGTTTAATAATATTGTTACGAATAATGAAGAACTGACTGATGTTCAAAAATTACATTATTTGCATTCCGCTCTAAGAAATGAGGCTAAATTATTAGAAACTCCAGATGATACATTTGATTCGTTATTTAAAGCGTTAGAAAATAGATTTGAGAACAAAAGAATTGTGGTTAGTATACATTTAAAGGCTGTGTTAGATTTTGAAAAAATTACACATGAATCATCTAAAGAATTAAGGCGTTTGTTAGATGTTATAAACAAAAATATCAGGGCTCTAAATAATTTAGGGTTTGAGAGAAATAACCTCTCTGACATTTTGTTTACAACTATAATTTTAGAAAAACTAGATAAGGAAACGAGAAAACAATTTGAACTGTCAATAAACACCTCTGAAGTTCCTAGTTTTGACAATTTAATGGACTTTTTAGAAAAAAGAAGCCAATCGCTCGAAAGCATAAATAGAAGCAATTTAGCTAGACCAAAATTTTCTAGTGAAATAAAATCAAAATCCCTTTTAGTAAATACAAGTTCTGAAAAACAGTGTATTATTTGTGACTCATTTCATCCCCTATATAAATGTAATAAATTCTTAAATATGAATTTTGGTGAAAGATTTGCTATTGTTAAAAAAATAAACTTTGTCTCATATGCTTTAACAAATCACATTTAGCAGCTAACTGTGTTTCGAAACATTTATGTAAACATTGCAAATCCCCTCACAACACTTTATTACATAGAGATAAAGAAATCGGTTCCAGTAATGAAACTCATTTCCAAAAACCAGGTGCTGATCTGACAGTACGACGCCCAGAATCAAGTCCGACGCCTTCAGTCTCACAAAATCTTTCTAATTGCTTATTCGCTTCAAATAAAACTGTTATCTTGTCAACTGCAGTTATTGACATAAAAACAAATAAAGGAAATTTTATCCAGGCAAGAACACTCTTAGATTCTTGTAGCCAAATAAATTGTGTGTCGCTTGAATTTGCAAAGAAATTGGGTATAAAGAAATCAAAGGTTTTTGCTCCAATATCGGGTTTGAATAACACAACCACAACATTAAATTATAAAATTAAAACTGTGATTTCAAATAAAAATAGAGATTTCACAAGGGAACTGCAATTTCTTGTAGTGCCAAAAATTACAGAAATAACCCCACTTACACCTATTCTTATAGAAATTGCTGATATTCCTACAAATATCCAGTTAGCAGATGCTGAATTTTATATCCCTGGGAGGATAGACCTGTTGCTCGGCGCGCAATGTTTCTTCGATTTATTAAAATCTGGTAAAATTCGCAGCTCATCTCAAAATTTGTTATTTCAAGAAACAGTGTTCGGATATGTTGCTAGCGGTGTCGTGAATAATTCCTCAGATGATTCCCAATATTGTGGTTTATTAACCAATGAAAAAATAGACGAATCCTTAAGAAAATTTTGGGAAATCGAAAATATTAATAATTCTATTTCTTTACTTAGTACTGAAGAGAAATTTTGTGAAAATCATTTTGAAACAACTCATTATCGAACTTCCAATTGTCAGTATGTTGTTAGCATGCCTATGGAGGACGCTACACTTTTAGGAGAATCCAAAAAACTAGCCGAAAAAAGGCTCGATCAAGTTTGGCACCGATTAGATAGGGATTCGAATTTACAACCTCTCTATTCGGAATTTATGGAAGAATACAAAAACTTAAATCATATGGAATTAATAGAAGAATCAAAACCCGTAAAGAACCTTTATTATATACCACATCATGGGGTCTACAGGCCAGAAAAAAGTACAACACGCTTGCGAGTCGTTTTTAACGCTTCAACGCCAACGACATCTGGTTTGTCATTGAATGATATTCTTTTAAAAGGAAAAATTCCTCAACAAGAATTATTCGTAATTATGATACATTTCCGAAAACATCGATATGCATTCACAGCGGATGTAGAAAAAATGTATAGAATGGTATTAATTGACCCATCCCAACGAGACTTCCTTAGAATCTTGTGGAAGGACAATATTAACGCGAATGTAAAAACTTACAAACTTAATACAGTTACTTATGGGACATCTAATGCTCCTTATTTAGCAACTCGTGCTCTTAAACAATTAGCTCATGATGAGCAACCAAACTTACCTCTAGCATCGTCAGTCGTTTTAAAAGATTTTTATGTAGACGACCTTCTTTCCGGAGATTCGACTCTCGAAAGGGCGAAAATTTCAAAGTCCCAATTGATTGAACTTTTGAAGCGTGGAAATATGAAATTGCACAAATGGTGTGCAAACCACCAAGAATTACTTGAACTTATTACTATGAGTCGTATGTACCGACGGTATGCACCGTCGGTACATACGTTCGGTGTATGTACCGACATACACCGAAGTATGTCGGTGGCAGCCGACATACTTCGGCTGCCACCGAATATAATTTCGATGATCAAACAGATTGTAGTTCAATAAAAACTTTGGGTGTTCTCTGGGAACCTTTAAGTGACTGTTTTATGTATAAATTAAAGATTCATAACAAGGAATTGTATAGCAAACGAGATGTTCTCTCTTTGATTTCAAAAATCTTCGATCCACTCGGATTAATTGGCCCTGTAGTAACAAGGGCTAAGATCTTCATGCAGAAAACGTGGCTAGCTAAGATAGATTGGAATGAGCCATTACCAGATTCCATAGCGAAAGAATGGAGTGAATTTGTTTCCACTCTTTCAGAATTAGAAAATTTAAAAATTCCTAGATTTGTATTTCGTGAAGAGCGCATAGTCGTACATGGCTTCGCAGATGCCTCTTCTTTGGCATATGGAGCCGCCATATACATCCAGTATATACCAACTGAAGGTTCTCCTGATGCACATTTACTCTGCAGCAAGTCTAGAGTATCCCCCATAAAAACAGTGACAATCCCTCGTCTTGAACTGTGCTCATGTCTTCTCTTAGCAAAATTAATGCATAAAGTTGTACCGTCACTTGACATTACAATAGAAACTGTTCTTCTCTGGAGTGACTCCACAATATCACTGGCATGGATTAGAAAATCTCCCCACCAATTGAAAACATTTGTGAGTAATAGAGTGGCTGCTATACAAGACCTCACGGACTCTTATCAGTGGCAACACGTATCATCAGAAAATAATCCTCCTGACGTCCTATCTCGAGGTCTAGATGCTAAAGAACTGACTAACTGCATATTTTGGTTTAGTGGACCAAATTTTCTTCGGGACAGAATTCAGTATGCAGAAGATTATCCAGTAAAACTGGAAAACAACACTGACTATGAGTCCGAATTTAGAACTGAAATCAACAGTAACTTTTCACTTAGAACTGAAAACTGTTTTCATAATTGTTTATTCTCTTTAACTAATTATTTTTTGAAATTAATTCGTATTACTAGTTATATTTTTAGATTTCTAAATAATTGTCGAAAGGGTAAGGAGAAAAAAAGTGGTGCCTTATCTGCAAGTGAATTGAGATTTGGAGAAATTTTTCTGATTAAACAGGTACAGTATTCAGCCTTCTCTGAAGAGCTTAAGCATATGAAAAACCAGAGGAGCCTTTCAGGTAACAGTAAACTCAAATTTCTAAATCCTTATATAGATTCCGATAATTTAATTAGAGTTGGAAGTCGTTTAGACAATTCCAGTCTGACCTATGAGAGGAAACACTCTATAGTGTTACCACATGATCATAAAATAAGTGAAATGATTTTTGATTATTTTCATTCCAAATTTTTCCATTTAGGGCCACAATCATTGTTACATCGTGTCCGGCAAAAATATTGGGTAATAAATGGGCGATCCTTGGCTCGTAAAATAGTTCACAAATGTGTAACGTGTTTTAAAAACAAACCAATAGGGGAAAATCAAATTATGGGAAATTTGCCAGCTGAACGAGTAAATCCTAGCCCGCCATTTCAAAAATGTTCTGTTGACTTTTGTGGACCCTTTATGATTAAGTATAAAAATCAGAGAAAGGGGATATATAATAAAATTTACGTCGCGATTTTTGTTTGTCTTGCCACAAAGGCAATCCATTTAGATATAGTGACAGATTTAAAATCTGAATCATTTATTGCCACACAGAAACGGTTTTTCGCTAGAAGAGGTAAAAGCTCAACCATAATGTCGGATAATGGGACTACTTTTGTAGGTACAAATAAAGAGTTAAAGAAATTACATGCTCTTGTATGCAAACCCGATGAAGCTTTGTCAAATTTTTTGGCTTCCGAGGCTGTCGATTGGAAATTCATCCCTCCTCGTGCACCAAATTTTGGTGGATTATGGGAGACTGGGGTGAAATCCTTTAAACATCATCTCAAAAGAACTTTGGGCAATTCTCGAGTCACGCTCGAAGAATTTTGGACATTAATCACCGAAATCGAAGGGGTTCTAAATTCTCGTCCCTTAGTACCTTTGTCATCAGATCCAAATGAAATTGAAGTCTTGACTCCTGCCCATTTTTTGATAGGTCGACCCATAACTTCAATTCCTGAACCGAATTTGACTAAAATTGATGATAATAAATTATCACATTGGCAAAAATTAACAAAAATGACCCAAATTTTGTGGAAAAAATGGAACACTGAATATTTAGTTAATTTACAGCAACGGAATAGGTGGTATATTGAGAAGGACAACCTAAAGGAAGGGTGTATGGTTATCCTAAAGGAGGACAATTCACCTCCTGGCAAATGGGCATTAGGTCGTGTCATAAAGTAATATATGGATCTGACAAAAAAGTTAGAGTTTTAGATATAAAAACATCAATAGGTATAGTTACGAGGTGTGTCTCTAAAGTTTGCCCACTTCTTTCAGAGAATTGATGAATTCTGTTATTTTGAAAGATTTAAATAAATATATTATAGTTACCATTATTGTATATTTGTATTGAACTGTTTATTATGTATAGCAATTTCATTGAGATTTAAAAATATTTCAATTCTTAGCTTCATAATTTGTGTAGCTTAACTTTATAACATAAGTCTAAACTTATGTGTCTTCGTCTCTATATATTCTTGATTAACTATTATTAACTTGCTAAATTTATTAGATTGTTACATTTATTGAGTGTTAATTTGATAACTATCTTGCATACTATTCAAGTGTAATTATTGTTTGTATTATAACTTATCTATTTTGCATTTTGGTAAACTTATATTAAGTAATACATTAAGTAATAATATTGAAGAAGTATATTGTATTTTATCGAAAATACTGTATTATTGATTGTAGAATTGAAATTTCTATTATTTGCAATTGTTTATTGTTACATTTAGTATTATTGTTGAATGTTGGCACATATCAACGGGGGCCGGTATGTTACGGCTTCACCACAGTCTTGTATATCGCGTCTCCATGGCGCATTCTTTTGTAACGGCTTCACCATAACCTCGGATGCGGTGCGTCTACTTGGCGCAATCTACTGTACTTTAGGTTTGCCGTTTTGGCAACATTGGAATATCGTTTGTTATTGTTTTGGTTTTCGGCGTTCTTAGCGGACCTATCGTGAGTTCGCTAGATCTGTATTCTTTATTCGAAATGTAAATAAATGTAAATAATTTGTATATAAAGAATTTTTAAGTAATTAGTAGTATTAATTGAACCAGCGACCTAATGAGTATTAAAGATACTCGCAACATTCGACAGTACGTTTCAACTGTGAAGGAGGAAGGGGAGTGAGGCTTTTTTAATTTACATAATGTAAAGTTTTAAGGAAACTTAAATGTACAATTACAAATTAATGTTGCGTAAGCTTTGCCCCACAAACATTTGCATGAAAATTAAAAATATACTGAATAGTTCCCTTTTTGTTTTGTTAAAATCTTTTTAAAAAGTGCAGATAAAAATTAACCCATGATTAACAAATATTGGCACTATCAGTTCATTATTTTTGTTACTGATCTGCTTAGTTTTATATTATGTTTTTGACACTTAATGCTTCCACAGGTATTTAACAATACTTTAAGAGAAATACATTTCCACTTTCCTTTTTATGCTGCATATGTGTGATTTTTACACTTTTTTATTTAACTTGGTTCATGTAATATAATGTAAAGATTGAATTTTTAACACTCCCAACAGGCAACTTTCAATCACATCCTAATATGCTGAATTATAACAATAATGTATACTCAAGTGTATGCATTTTTAATGACTGTATAACAAAATTTTAATACTTTTAGAAATTATTTATAAGGTATTTTTCTGTTAGCCGGGTGTAAATGATAATTGTGAAAATCTGCAATGACATTAATTATGTGCCATACCACCCTGTTTTTGTGATTAACTATTATTATAAGATGCAATTAAATTATTGCATTTGACAAATGGTAAATTATTCACAGTAAGTTTTAAATTTGCAATGTTTCCTTTTTCATGTGACTGACATATTTCATGATTTTTTTCCTTGTGACCGATTATCAGATTTTTCTTTTTCTGTGAACGATTGACAAAGCTTATCGCTTCATCTTGTGTCTGATTGATAAAACCCATAATGTTTTCCCCTGTCAATTAAAAAGTCTGATTTTCATTTCCCTCAATCAAGTGAACATTTTTTAATATCCCCTCGTTATCTTTCAGCTGTTTGCTTTTTTTTCTGCTTGGTTAATTGATGATATTGACAAATATTTTTCTAGCAATTGATAATTTTTTTTTTTTGAAAAATTAAAAGGCAAAAGTGTTCATTAAAAAGAGTGGTAAAGGGTAGCCAGGTGTTTAAAGTAATTTAAAAAAGGCCAATCAACTGATACTGTTGATGATTTCTTAATAGTAAAAATTTTATGATCAAATTTAGTTGATTTTTGTCTAGATAACACTATAAATCTTTAGTTGAATAACAGATTATGTACCCCGATTTAAAATATATGTTTATATATTGAATAATTGGTTTGTTTAACATAAAAAATAGTTGCCCAATATATCATACGAAAATTTCTTTTTCAATTTCCAACTTTATTGAAGTTATTAGTAGCTATTGGGTTAATTTAATCTTTTGCAACATAGTGAATAATTGTTAGCATTAAATTGCTTAATATAAATTTAGCTCTCAACACAAATTAATAATACAGTCTCAACAGATAAGATTGTATTATTATTTAAAAAATTAACACTAACATCAAAGTCAGGTAATATAGACAAACATGCAAATGTCGTTCGCAGAGGATTTAAAAAATTTGCAGACAGTTTTGATAGTTTTTTTTTTCTTTACAAATTTCTTTTTTTTTTAAAATCAAGATTCCGGGTGGAGAATCAGTGTGCCGCATGTCGTAGACTCTTGAGAAAATTTGCAGACTATTTTCCAACTAGGAAAGAAAGTTTGCTATAAATTATTTGCCATGTACCATGGTACAATATTTTGTTGTGTGAAAAAAATGAGTGTGTGAAAAAAATTGTGTGTGAAAAACATGTGTGTTGTTCATAATTTCACACATTCACATTCACATTTTAAGTACACACATTCACATTTTCACAATTTTTCACACATTCACATTTTTTTCACACACATTTTTTTTCACATATATCGTGAAGTTGATAACTTCACGATATTTTTCTTTTTCTAAATGATAAAATTTATACAGCTTTCTTATTTCATGATTAATTCTGGAATTTTTTCCCTCTCTTGTGATCAATTATTAAATTTCACTTTGTTTTTCATGTGAGCAATAGGCAATTCCTGCCATTTTATCTTGAGACTGACACAGGCATACTACTATTCTGCAGAAATGCGGAATTCCACTTTTTTGATGGTGAATTTTATTATCTTTGGGATAGATGCAAAAATACATTTAAATTTGTTGATTTTTTGTATAGGGGAGGAGTAACAGATGAAATACAACAGAAGTGCCAGTACAAACCTCATAAAATTGTACAAATTTCTTCAGACGATTGCAGGAAAAACACAAAGTTTTCCTTAGGATGAGAGAAAAAACTAAATTCGTAAAATGATCGTGGAAAAAATACTATTTTCTTCAAAGGATCGCATGAGTTAACGTAATTTCCGTCAAAGGTTTGCTGAAAAGGTGCAATTTTTGTCAAAGGATTGCGGGAAAAGCGCGATTTTCATGAACAGGTTGTGGAAAAGTACTTTAATTTTGTCAAAGAATTGTGAAAAATACACGAATTTTGTTGAAAAATCGCAATAAATGCAATAATTTTGACGAAAGATCAAGAAAAACATGGGAATTTTGTCGAAAGGTCGTGGAAAATATGAGACTTTTGACAAAAAGTTCGGAAAATAGATTTATTTTGTAAAAATATTCCAGAAATATGCGAATTTTTCAAAAAGATCGTGAATGTACAAGTTTTGTTGAATGATCTTGAATAATATGCAAATTTTGTTGAAAAATCACAAATAATATGCTAATTTTGTCGAAAGATTGTGAATAATATGGAAATTTTGTCGAAAGATCGCGAATAACCTGTGAATTTTGTCGAAAGATGGTGGAAAATAGGCACATTTTGATGAAAGATTGGGCAAAATATGTAATTTTTCTCGAAAAAGAGTGTAGAAAACCATGAATTTCTCTAAAAGATCATGAATAAATGCAAATTTCATTGAAAAGACTATGGAAAAAAAAGTGCGATTATCATCAAATGGTCGCAAAAAACACAAATTTTGTCAAAACGCTGCAAAAAATATGAATTTTGTCAGAAGTCCATGAGGTTTTAAAACTTCAGCATTTTCTTAGCTGAGTTAATATTTTTCTCATGCCCAATTGAAGATTTCATTTTTTTTCCAGGAATCAATCAACAAATTTCACTTTTCTGAGCAGGCGATTGTCAGATTTCTTGATTTTTTGCAAGTTATTTACTTTTTCCTCAATATACAAAATTACATCTCCCTACTAGTTGACCTATCACATGATGAAATTAAACAAAGGGAAGCATGAAAAAGAGTGCTAAAGACCACCGGATTCATAAAGTAGTTTGATTTTGGGACTGCCTGATGCATAAAGGGATAAGAAAATACCTGTAAATTACTGCGTTCTGTCAAATTCATCTAGAGCCTACATTATATGATTACTTTATTGCTAATTTTACATTTTCTACATGGAGTTAACTGTCCTTAACAAAAGCAATATGGTTGGTTGGTTGTATAGGGTTTAGTGGCACAAAATCCCTTGAGGGACATGCTGCGCCAAACAAAAGCAATATGAATACAATATATTTAACGATCCAGGTATTGAAAAAAGACTAATTTGGAGTATGTATCAGTTTGTTTTTATCAATTAAATATTGAATATTTTTTTAAATATGTAATGAATACTGATAGTTGTTTTTAAATGTATAATTCTAATGGTGTGTTTTTAAGTTAAAAAAAAAACTATAAAACAGTGAAAGAATTTTATAATTGCTATAACTAAATTTTAAAAAAGAAAAAATATTTATAATCTGACTGATCCACCTGACATTAGGACTTTAGGTGTATAATAATTTTAAATATGCCAAAAATCAGTGTTGATGTTGTCTTTATATTATATAATTATAAAAATCAATGTTGTCTTTATATTTTATAAAGAATATAATTTTTTTTGAGAGGATGGCAGTACTGCTTTTATCAATGTGAACTTGTATGATTTCTTTATTTTATACTTAAAACTGTGACATATATCGCAAAACGATGAACGTTTCTGTACGACAACTCAAGATTACAAGCCAACTTGTGCATTCTGTCACTCAATCATGGAGAACAAATCATGAAATTCTTAAGCTTGTTGTGGAAAGACATACAATATTCGATGAACAGCCACAAAAAAAATCAATTGGTCACATGTAGAAATAAAAATAAAATAACACATTTATTTGTCAGTGTATTGCTGGAGGAAACTGAAAACTGCAATTTCTTCTAATTATTTGCAAGAAAAAGCCTCAAAATTTGACTAAGGTACCAAAAAAAAAAAAAAAAAAAAAAAAATCATGGAAAATCATCGGAAGAGATTGTGAAATTCATTGATCAGTACTAGAAGATAATTGTGATTTTCTCCATTTGGTTTCAAGAAAAAGCTGCAAAAATTTGCCTATTAGTAAGAAAAATAACATGAAATTTTAAAATCGATCTCGGGTTTTTAAAAAAATGAAATAAATCAATGGATTATTGACAAAAATCTGAAATTAGTTGATTAATTGGTAAAAGAAATCCCAAGATTAATTGTTTGCAAAAAAGTGAAAAGTTATCCTATTAGTAGAAAGTAAATATCACGAAATTCAGTGACTTGTAAAAATGTGTGAAATTTGTCAATCAGTAGCAGATAAAATGTATGGGTTATTTTTAATCGGTCACAAGAAATTGCTACAAAATTTGCTTAAAGGTAAAAGGGAAATTTTGAAAAATACCGAAATTGTTGGCTAGGGAAAAAAATGGAAACTCATTGTTTAATCGCAGAAAAAAATCCACAATTTTTTTGAATCAGCTCTCAAAAAGGCGACAAGTTTGCCTGTTGTTAGAAAGTAAATATTGCAAAATCCTTTAATAGATCATTGGAAAAAAATTAAAAAAAATTTGACTATCCATTACAGTTAAAAAAGAAAAATTCATCAGTGAATTGTGAAACATATCTGAATTTTTGAATCAGTTTCAGGAGAAAAAAATAGTGAAATTAGACAACTGGGTCAAGTAAGAAAGAAAGAAATTCGGCAGTTGACAGAAAAAGAAATCTGAAATATTGAGAAAATCGTCAATTCATTGTCGGAAAAAATGTGGATTTCATCATTCAATCAGGGTAAAAGCAGGAAATTTAGAAATAGTTTTTTTTTTTTTTTTTTTTTTTTTTTTGTGTGTGTGTGTGTATGTATATTATTGTTTTACAAAATGGCTTTTATGTTACTGTAAAATATGTTCTCCTTAACATAAAAGTATCATAAGTAACATAAAAGTAACTGTATCTTATTTCTGCATAACATTCTTGATCAGCTAAGTTTATTGTAAAACATTGCTAAGTGTTTTGCTTTCGAAATGAAAAATATAAAACAAGTTATACTTAAAGATCACTTTAATCTATAAGTGCATTGCAACTTTTTATTAGAATTTCATTGTAAATTAAAGCTTTCTTGGTTTTATAGGTTACTGTAATTTCTGGTGAATAATCTATGCTTAGTACAGCATTGTTGGATCACAAATCATAATTTGCTGCAGATTGCGACAGAAAATTTTAAACGGGGTAAGTGGTTATTTTTTGTTTAATATTTCTTCTGCAGAAATGTGTGATACAGTTTTGAAATGTAAAAAAAAAGCTGGAATTAATCAAATTTCGAGATATATATTTGCAGGGATGCAGAATATGTTTGATCCTGCAATCTATTGGGTCTAGTAGAAAGTTTTAAAACAAATTTTGTCTGACATTTACTAACATGTTACTTTTCTGCAGAATTCCACATTTTCGGCAATGAATTTGATTATCCCTAGGGTCAATGCAAATATGCATTAAAATTTGTTGACATTTTTATGGGAAGGGGGAATTTATTGTAGACTGTAAAAAAATTATTATTTTAGTGACTTTTAAGCCCTTCTCAAATTCAAATAAGCTACTTTATGTCACATTTCTGAATTTATCAACCAATCCCCCAGAAATTCATAAAATTGGCGAGTGTTCTGTTTTAGAAATATAAATGGAGTTTTCTATTTTTTTTTGGTAAAGACAGAAGATATTTCACAAAACAATATCAAAGTGAAAACATTTTGATTCAAATTTCCAATGCAACAGTGCAAGAGAGGGGTAAAAGTGGTCATCACATGACAATCCTTAAATACTTGCACATTATTTATGTACTAGGTGCGCGACTAAGTTCCTGGGTTTCACACATGGTTGGCGCTAACAACACATGTAAACAACATATATATCTGAAGTTCTGTTTTTTTAACAGCTTAGACTTCTGTTAACAATGAACTGCTGCAATACCAATCCATATCACAATGCAAAAATATTTTTTCTAACAGTGAAGATGTCGAGTTTTGTGCCAAATAAATAGTGTTTGCATGAAGTTTAGATATTCTGCTTTAATCTGAAAAAAAATTGCAGCTTAGGGGCATCGTTTGTTAAGAATGCTTAAGGCGAACATGCATCATTGGAAACTACCTGTGAAGATTTGTTTAAATATCTTAGAAAGACAATTTCTTTGGAAAACCAAAACAATTGTGTATGCTGATCTGCAACCGTTATTGGAGGAAGATGATAACAAAACAGCAAGATTAACTTCGAAAGGCATTAAATATGACTCGACAAAGTATTTACAAGCGCTTACTTGCCATGGAAAAAAATTTAAAGGAGAGAAAATAGGTGCAGCATGAGTTGAGTGAGAGAGAGATGAAAAATGGAATAGTCGTTATCGAAAATTTCCTTTTGCGGCACAGAAGAGTTTCCTGTAACGAATTGTTATTGGTGATGAAAAGTGGATATATTTCAAGAATCTCAATGCAAAAGATCATGGCTTTCACTTGGCGAATTATAAATATTGATCAGCATGGCAAAATCACTTCGGAAAGAAGACAATGCCCAGCGTTTGGTGGAACCAGAAAGGAATCATGTACTATGAGCTGCTGAAAATGGGCGAAACTGATAAAGGGCATTGGTTCCGACAACAAATAATTAATTTGAATCATCCATTGCTCGAACAACGGCCAGTATGAATCCCGGGACACAAGCGAGTGATATTGCAGCACGACAACATTCCATACTGTCGCAATTCCATCATTCAGGACACCACCAAAATGCTGAAATAGGATCTTTTACTGTACCTGCTATATTGCCCAGACTCGGCCCTTTCCGATTAAAACGTGTTCTGGTCAATGGAGAAAAAAAACCCATAAATGGTTTTGAAAAAACCCATAAATGGGTTTTTGATGGGGTTTTTCAAGTGGGCCAGCCCGAAAAAACCCGGGCGGGTTTTTTCAGGCTCTGTCCACTTGGGCGAACCCTGGTTAAAACAGTCAATTTTCTAAGTTCAATTTTGAAGCCTTTATATTTAAAAATGAGTCCGAAAACAGGGTTCATACTCATCAGAGGAATATGGGATTCCTGCAAAAATTGGGATGAATTTTAGGTTGTAAAAATCAGGGGATAATACAAAAAATTTCCCAAACCTGCAGAAACCTGCAGAAACCTACCAAAATGACAGTCTATTCTGGGGGCAATTGTTACTGTTTGCATGTTTTATTGTCATATGTAATATCAAAATGTTGTTAATTGTTGATATGGAAAAATTGTACAGCCCGGAAAATACATCAGGGATTTTTTTTTCTTGGAAAATGTCAGTTCCATGACATTGAATAAGGGATTTGAAAACTACTTTATATGTGTTCAGCATAGTATAGCTGCTGACTGGTGTATTTATTCACACAAAATAATTTTAAATCTATAAATATCTGTTATGAACAAATTATATACATAAAACTTAAATTTTATAAATGTCTTTTATACATAAAATATTGGAAACTATTTTGTGTTAGCACTTTTAAATACATAATCTTTTCAGTGGCCTTTTTTTTCCCCCAGATTGCTGAAAAATCTGTAACTAGATAAGGTAAAATTTTTCTTGGACGAATATAGTGTTGTTTAAACTCAAGGATGGTGCAAACCCTGAACAATACATATACATATGTTACTCACTGCACAGGGGTTAAGAGTAAAAAAAAAAATATATATATATATATATATATATATATACAATTTCTAAAAATATTTTGGTCATTTTACAAATTGTTGTAATAAGTTGCCTTGTGGCTACTAATGTATATTTGTGTTATATGTATTTTTATCTATTTTAGATGTTTCTTGAGCTGAAGTCTGGAAAAGCATGATGATGTATTGAGATGAAAGAGAAATTTTTTCAGTGAAGCATGGGCATTCAGAAAATCGCGTACACTTTGAGATAGACTTTCATACGTTGCAAACACTGTGTTATTGTAAAAGACCATCACAGCCAAGTCGTGGTTTGGGGAATCTCTCTGATTATAACAGCGTTAAGCCTTGAGATCTCTTTTGAGGAATGTACTTCTGAAGCATTTTTCGAAACTTTTATATCTGTTTGTAATTTTTAAAAAAATTTTGGCAAATCTTGGCCTATTGTGTAATAGTTTCTGCTATGTATACTATTAAAGATATTTGTTTACTTTTTAGTTGCTTCATTCATATTGTTCACTACTTGTATATTTTAATATTACAAAAATATATTTAATGGTTAACGATATTTTGTATGCTAACAAAGTTTAATATGATAGGAAATGTTTTTGAAAACTAAATTTAAGGAATTCAATTGTAGCAAAAATATATCTGGCATGAACTAATGAATAACGAAAATGTTAAAAATATGCTTTTGCTTTGCTGTGTTAAAGCCTTTTAAACTTTTTACATAATCTGCTCAGTTAAAATGTTTAAAAGATGATGTGGGAATATATTAGTGATGTTTAAATAATGTTCCTACATTTGAAAAATTATATTGCAAGAAAATTTTCCAAATTTCTATTTTTTATTTATTTTTCAAAAGTTAATTTTATAGTTTTTTTTAAATGCCAAATGGATAGTTTGTAATTTCTCTAAACTATTTCTTTATTAATTTTTAAATTCATTTTGCATTTATAATTTTTACAATACAGTTATATGGTGAAATCTAATAGAAAAAAAAATTAAATGTATGTCTATTAAAAAATGAAAATAAAATAAATCACAAGTGGTTTAATTTTTCATATAAACTGAAATGTTTGGATTTAAACAGTAAATGAATAGTATAAATTTCTGCAGTTTTAAAAGTGGAATTTCTGTTTCACTACCTTGGAATATCTCTTTTCCATATAATCTGTTATTTATAGAATAAGTATAGATGTTTGAATACTTCAGTAAAGATTAAATTTGCCATTAAATGGTCATTAAAATTGTAAAATGATTTCGTTGAAGGAAATGAAGAATATTTTAACCCTTTATCTACCGACGGTACTTATAATTACCATTAAAATTACTTATTAAATTCTTTTAATGCAACAGTTAGTTGTAATACTGTTTAGAATGAGTTACAGATGCATTACTTTATTTTGTTCTAAAAGCATTATTGGTTACACAAAACAAAAATATTTTAAAAAGGATGATTTCTTTTGCCTTTGTATCTTTTCAGTTTTCTTGGCGCTGAGAGAGGGGAATGAGGATTTTATAATTCAGAAATATTTATATTGTAAGAACATCATATTTGTACATTTTATAATTCTACAAAATACTAAGAAAACAATTTAAAATAAAAGATTTGAGTAGGGTTATGAATACTGCAAAAAATTCAAATTTAATTAATCCTTCTAAGTCCTTCAAAAATTTATTAAATGATTATGTAAATCTTTTAATTTAGTTTAAACAATTTATGTAAAATGCTTTAGAATGTAAAATTTTCATGGATTCATAATTTGATAGATAAAGGGTTAAAACATAAATCATAAAATCTATTAGTCTAAATATATATATAATTTAAAAATTGTCCATTAATTAATTTATTCATTCGAAGAGTAAATAATAATCTGCACATAAGTCTCGGGTTTTGACTGGAATTATGCTTGGGGAGATTGAAAAAAATATCCATCTTTGATCTATGTTTTGTGCTAGAACAAGAACGGTTAAAGAAACGCACTACTTATTTCAATCATGTTAAAATTTTTGAGCGTTTTTATTTTTATTATTCAGTCATTGCAGAAATGATAAGAGCAAATAATTAAGATTTGTGTATTAAAAAATTGAAAAAAAAGTAATTCCGTTAGATTAAAATCTGGTTGAAAAAATTTTCTATTATAACAAAATGTTTAGCATTTTCAAAATATTTTGTTTATAAATGAAGTGCACTTTCAGTACTGATTTTTGTGATTTCATGGGTTTGTTCTGATAAATTTAGGAATATTTCAAAATCTGATTATCAGGCTGGAGGGAATTTACTATCTTTTTTCAGGTTTTTTTTTTTCCAAAAGTCATTTACTTATTGAGCACTTTACCTTAAAATAACAAAATCATTAGGAATGTTATTTAACTTTGATTTATCAGTATTCGGAATGCAGCGTATGCACTTTAAAATAAAACTATGTTAAGAAACAATCTACATCACATGTGAAGATTTAAATAAACAAAGAATATATTGATTATACTCATTCAGATGCACAAAACATTTGCAGTGCATATTTAGAGAAATATGTGCAATACATGTTAATATTTAAATATATAATTAATAAAATTTGCTGCTCTTATTGTTCATAACTTTTTTTTTGCGCGTTTTCTTCAAAAAATGGTATAATATTTTAGGGAATTACATTTAGTATTTAAAAAAAAAATTAAAAATGTTAGAATGTTCTTTAAAATAATTATGCATAGTGTTTTCTGAAATCCATTCACTTTCTAATCTTTCTTTTTTCCTGAGCAATTTTTCCATCCGATATACAGAATGTTCACTGCAAAACAGTTTGTGATACACTTTTAATTAGTAGAAAGGTAATAGATACTGCTTTCATGGCTTTTTGAAATTTTGTACATAATTTCTGGACACATGAAAATAAGAGATTTTCGAGCTAATAAGGGTAGTTAAAAATATTAAAAACAATTCCTTTTTCTTAACCTTTTTTTTAAAGCCTAGATTTTTCTCTTGTGGGAGAGGCGGGGGAATTTAAGATTATTTCCTATAAACACTTTTTGGTGGAATAAAAGCAAATTTTTAAAAGGTGATTCAAGAATCTTACCCCAAAATCTGTGTGAATTTGGGAGAGTACTTTTTCAACATACTAAATTTTCAGTTTTAATAAAATAAAAATTATTTCAATATATTAATACAACCAAATATAATGCTAGCCTATAGACATCCTAAAAGCATCCAAAACAATCCTATAAATCCCAGAAAACATCCTATTTATATCCTTGATAAGCCTGATTAGAATCCTTTAACAATCCTAAAACGAAACAAAGTTCTCAAAACTATCCTGAAGAGATACTGAAAGTTCTCAAAACTATCCTACTAAATCCAGAAAGCATCCTAATTTTGACCTTATTTCGTCGTATGAATCCTAAAGCTGTCCTGTGATTGTCATATAAATTCCTAGAAAAACCTGAAAGTGTCGTGTAACGGACTTCCAGAAGATGACACCGTGGGACATTTTGACTGCAAAAAGAAGTCTTTAGGATGTCACTGGGAAAATATCTGATGTCCTTATGACATCCGAGCATCCTGCATGTGACAACTTTAGGATGTCTTGAGGACATCAATGTGTTGTGTGGGATTATATGGTCTCAGAGCAGTGGACCAACAAAAACTTGAAAGTTCGTAGGTGGAACGAACTGTCGAATGATGCGAGTATATTCAAAATACTCATTTGGTCGCTGGTTCAATTATTACTACTAATATTACTTAAAAATTCTTTATATACAAATTATTTACACACTATATTTACATTTTAAATAAAGAATAATGATCCAACGAACACACGATAGGTCCATTAAGAAAGCCGATAAAACAAAAACAATAACAGACGATATTCCAATGTTGCCAAAACGGCAAACCTAAAGTACAATAGAATGCACCAAGGAGACGCACGACATCCAAGGTTATGGGGAATCAGTAACATACCGGCCCCCGTTGATAAGTGCCAACATTCAACAATAATACTAAATGTAACAATAAACAATTGCAAATAATAGAAATTACAATTATACAATCAATAATATATTATTTTCGATAAAATACAATTGTACTTCTTCAGCATTATTACTTAATATATCACTATTATACCAAAATGCAAAATAGATAAGTTATAATACAAACAATAATTACACTTGAATATTATGCAAGATAATTATCAAATTAACAGTCAATGTATGCAGCAATCTGATAAATTTAACAAGTTAATAATAGTTAATCAAGAATATATAGAGACGAAGACACGAAAGTTACCACTTTACGTTATGAAGCTAAGCTACACAAATTATGAAGCTAAGAATTAAAAAATTTTTAAACAAAAATGAAATTGCTATACATAATAAACATTTCAAATACAAATATACAATAATGATAACTATAATATAATTATTTAAATCTTCCAAAATAACAGAATTCATCAATTCTCTAAAGGAAGTGGGCAAACTTTAGAGACATACCTCGTAACTATACCTATTGATGTTTTTATATCTAAAACTTTAACTTTTTATCAGATCCATATATTACTTTAATGACACGACCTAATGACCATTTGCCAGGAGGTAAATTGTCCTCCTTTAGGATAACCATACACCCTTCCTTAAGGTTATCTTTCTCAATATACCACCAATTCCGTTGCTGTAAATTAACTAAATATTCAGTGTTCCATTTTCTCCATAAAATTTGGGTCATTTTTGTTAATATTTGCCAATGTGATAGTTTATTATCATTAATTTTGGTCAAATTGGGTTCAGGAATTGAAGTTATAGGTCGACCTACCAAATAATGGGCAGGGGTCAAGACTTTAATTTCATTTGGATCTAATGACAAAGGTACTAAGGGACGAGAATTTAGAACCCTTTCGATTTCAGTGATTAATGTCCAAAATTCTTCGAGCGTGACTCGAGAATTGCTCAAAGTTCTTTTGAGATGATGTTTAAAGGATTTCACCCCAGCCTCCTATAATCCACCAAAATTGGGTGCACGAGGAGGGGTGAATTTCCAGTCAACAGCCTCGGAAGCCAAAAAATTTGACAAAGCATCATCGGGTTTGCATACAAAGGCATGTAATTTCTTTAACTCTTTATTTGTACCTACAAAAGTAGTCCCATTATCCGACATTATGGTCGAGCTTTTACCTCTTCTAGCGAAAAATCGTTTCAATGTGGCAATAAATGATTCAGATTTTAAATCTGTCACTATCTAAATGGATTGCCTTTGTGGCAAGACAAACAAAAATTGCAACGTAAATTTTATTATATATCCCCTTTCTCTGATTTTTATACTTTATCATAAAGGGTCCACAAAAGTCAATTGAACATTTTTCAAATGGCGGGCTAGGATTTACTCGTTCGGCTGGCAAATTTCCCATAATTTGATTTGCCCCTATTGGTTTGTTTTTAAAACAGGTTACACATTTGTGAACTATTTTACGAGCCAAAGATCGCCCATTTATTACCCAATATTTTTGCCGGACATTATGTAACAATGATTGTGGCCCTAAATGGAAAAATTTGGAATGAAAATATTCAAAAATCATTTCACTTATTTTATGATCATGTGGTAACACTATAGGGTGTTTTCTCTCATAGGTCAGACTGGAGTTGTCTAAATGACCTCCAACTCTAATTAAATGATCGGAATCTATATAAGGATTTAGAAATTTTAATTTACTATTACCTGAAATGCTCCTCTGGTTTCTCAAATGCATTAGCTCTTCAGAGAAGGCTGAATACTGTACCTGTTTAATCAGGAAATCTTCTCCAACTCTCAATTCAGTTGTAGATAAGGCACCACATTTTTTTTCCTTACCTCTTTGACTATTATTTATAAATCTAAAAATATAACTAGTAATACGAATTTATTTAAAAAAATTATTATTTAAAGAAACTAAACAATTTTTAAAACAATTTTCAGTTTCTATCGATAGATTAATGTTCTTATCAGTTTTAAATTCTGAGTTGTAGTCAGTGTTGCTTTCCAGGTTTACTGGATAACTTTCTGCATATTGAATTCTGTCCCGAAGAAAATTTGGTCCACTAAACCAAAATTTTCAGTTGGTCAGATCTTAAGCATCTAGACCTCGAGATAGGACGTCAGCAGGATTATTTTCCGATGATACATGTTGCCACTGATAAGAGTCCGTGAGGTCTTGTATAGTAGCCACTCTATTACTCACAATTGTTTTCAATTGATGGGGCGATTTTCTAATCCAAGCAAGTGATATTGTGGAGTCGCTCCAGAGAAGAATAGTTTCTATTGGAATGTCAAGTGACGGTATAACTTTATGCATTAACTTTGCCAAGAGGAAACAAGAACAAAGTTCAAGACGAGGGATTGTCACTGTTTTTATGGGGATACTCTAGACTTGCTACAGAGTAAATGTGCATCAGAAGAACCTTCAGTTGGTATATACTGGATGTATATGGCGGCTTCATATGCCAAAGAAGAGGCATCTGCGAAGCCATGTACGACTATGCGCTCTTCACGAAAAACAAATCTAGGATTTTTTAAATTTTCTAATTCTGAAAGAGTGGAAACAAAATCATTCCATTCCTTCGCTATGGAATCTGACAATGGCTCATTCTAATCTATCTTAGCTAACCAAGTTTTCTGCATAAAGATCTTAGTCCTTGTTACTACAGGGCCAATTAATCCTACGGATCGATTATTTTTGAAATCAAAGAAAGAACGTCTCGTTTACTATAAAAGTCCTTGTTATGAATCTTTAATTTATTCAAAAAACAGTCACTTAGAGGTTTCCAGAGAACACCCAATGTTTTTACTAAACTACCATCTGTTTGTTCATCGAAATTATACTCGGTGGCAGCCATAATATTAGGTTAAGTAATTCTCGGTGGTTTGCATACCATTTGTGCAATTTCATATTTGCCCTCTTCAAATGCTCTATCAATTGGGACTTTAGAATTTTCGCCTTTTCGAGAGTCGATTCCCCGGAAAGTAGGTCGTCTACATAAAAATCCTTTAAAACGACTGACGATGCTAGAGGTAAGAGCTCATCAAGAGCTAATTGTTTAAGAGCACGAGTTGCTAAATAAGGAGCATTAGATGCCCCATAAGTAACTGTATTAAGTTTATAAGTTTTCACTAGCGCGTCAATACTATCCTTCTACAAGATTCTAAGAAAGTCTCTTTGTGATGGATCAATTAATACCATTCTATACACTTTTTCTATATCCGCTGTGAATGCATATCGATGTTTTCGGAAACGTATCATAATTAAGAATAATTCTTGTTGAGGAATTTGGCCCTTTAAAAGAATGTCATTCAATGACAAACCAGATGTCGTTGGCGTTGACGCGTTAAAAACGACTCGCAAGCGTGTTGTACTTTTTTCTGGCCTGTAGACTCCATGATGTGGTATATAATAAAGGTCTTTTACGGGTTTCGATTCTTCTACTAATTCCATATGATTTAAGTTTTTGTATTCTTCCATAAATTCCGAATAGAGAGGTTGTAAATTCGAATCCTTATCTAATCGATGCCAAACTTGATCAAGCCTTTTTTCGGCTAGTTTTTTAAATTCTCCTAAGAGTGTAGCATCCTCCATAGTCATGCTAACAACATACTGACGATTGGAAGTTCGATAATGAGTTATTTCAAAATGATTTTCGCAAAATTTCTTTTCATTACTAAGTAGTGAACTAGAATCATTAATATTTTCGATTTTTCAAAATTTTCTTAAGGATTCGTCTATTTTTTCATTGGCTAATAAACCACAATATTGGGAATCATCTGAGGAATTATTCACGACACCGCTAACAACATATCCGAACACTGTTTCTTGAAATAGCAGGTTTTGAGATGAACTGAGAATTTTACCTGATTTTAATAAATCGAAGAAACATTCAGCGTCGACCAGTAGGTCTATCCTACCAGGGATATAAAATTCAGCATCTGCTAACGAGATATTTGTACGAATATCAGCAATTTCTATACGAATAGGTGTAAGTGAGGTTATTTCTGTAATTTATGGCAATACAAGAAATTCCAGTTTCCTTGTGAAATCTCTATTTTTATTTGAAATCACAGTTTTAATTTTATAATTTAATGTTGTGGTTGTGTTATTCAAACCCGATATTGGAGCAAAAACCTTTGATTTCTTTATACCCAATTTCTTTGCAAATTCAAGCGACACACAATTTATTTGGCTACAAGAATCTAAGAGTGTTCTTGCCTGGATAAAATTTCCTTTATTTGTTTTTATGTCAATAACTGCAGTTGACAAGATAACAGTTTTATTTGAAGCGAATAAGCAATTAGAAAGATTTTGTGAGACTGATGGCGTCGGGCTTGATTCTAGGTGTCGTACTGTCTGATTAACACCTGTCCTTTGGAAATGCGTTTCATTATTGGAACCGATTTCTTTATCTCTATGTAACAAAGTGTTGTAGGGGGATTTGCAATGTTTACATAAATGTTTCGAAACTCAGTTAGCTGCTAAATGTGATTTGTTAAAGCATATGAGACAAAGTTTATTTTTTTTAACAATAGCAAATCTTTCACCAAATTTCATATTTAAGAATTTGTTACATTTATATAGGGGATGAAATGTGTCACAAATAATACAATGTTTTTCAGAACTCGTATTTCCTAAAAGTGATTTTGATTTTATTTCACTAGGGATATTTGATCTAGTTAAATTGCTTCTATTAATGCTTTCGAGCGATTGGCTTCTTTTTTCTAAAAAGTCCATTAAACTGTCAAAACTAGAAACTTCAGATGTGTTTATTGACAGTTCAAATTGTTTTCTCGTTTCCTTATCTAGTTTTTCTAAAATTATAGTTGGAAACAAAATGTCAGAGAGGTTATTTCTCTCAAATCCTAAATTATTTAGAGCCCTGATATTTTTGTTTATAACATCTAATAAAAGCCTTAATTCTTTAGCTGATTCATGTGGATTTCTTTCAAAATCTAACACAGCCTTTAAATGTATATTAACAACGATTCTTTTGTTCTCAAATGTATTTTTTAACGCTTTAAACAACAGATCAAATGTATCATCTGGAGTTTCTAATAATTTAGCCTCATTTCTTAGTGCGGAATGCAAATAATGTAGTTTTTGAACATCAGTCAGTTCTTCATTATTCGTAACAATATTATTAAACTCTATTTTGAACATATTCCATTCTTCATATTTGCCACTAAATAGCGGAAGAGGTATATCTGGTAATTTAATTTTACAGTTATTTATCTTTAATTCCGAATTTTTAGTTTCTATTTCATTAGAATATAGTAATTGATTGAAACTTATCTCTAGCTTTTCTACTCGCTCTTCCATTTCGACGAATGAAGCATCAATTTCTGTTAAATCATGATCTTCAGGTGCTGTTATATAATAATCTCGCCGTAAGGCATCGATGTTTGTTGACAGTTTTTCTAGATTTTTGATTTTCGTTTCAATTTGAATTCTGGTAAATTCTTTACATTTACAGAATTTTCTAACCCTTTTAGTTGGGCTTTTAATGAGCCTCTAGTCCTATTCAAACTAATTATTGAAGCCATTTCAATACAAAAAAGAAAAAGCAAGCGTCGAATTAAAAACGAAAGTTTTCCCGGTGAGCGGAGCAATGGAACGAACTGTCGAATTATGCGAGTATATTCAAAATACTCATTTGATCGCTGGTTCAATTATTACTACTAATATTACTTACAAATTCTTCATATACAAATTATTTACACACTATATTTACATTTTAAATTAAGAATAATGATCCAGCGAACACACGATAGGTCCGCTAAGATCGCCGAAAAAAACTAAAATAACAGACGATATTCCAATGTTGCCAAACCTAAAGTGCAATAGAACTAACACAATAACAACTAACTAACCTAAAGTGCAATAGATGTCGGGCGCCAAGGAGACGCCCGACATCCAAGGTTATGGGGAAGCCGTAACAGTAGGGTTAGTGTTCATGAATAAAACATATTTTGCTCGCTCTACTCCATTTCAGAGAAAACATATTTTAAGGAACTTCAAAAATTCATACTCGTTTTTTTCGATAAAGATTTGAAATAGTGTTAAATAATCCAGAAAAGATTTTTTTAGAGACAATATAACATAAAATGGAATTAATTTTACACTACCTCCGCACAAACTATAAATGTTACGAAATACATTTTCATTAGGGAATGTTCGATAGTAATCATAAGTTTATAGGGTACCACTTGGTTAACCCGTCGACCAGAAAACAATCGGCAAACTACAAGATTAAGTGCCAATAATAGGTGATCGTGAATGTCACATTCAATGACATTAAATGCGATACACGTGTTTAAAATGTCATTAAGAGATTTTTATTTCAACATTTTATTTGTATATATTATATATATATATACTGATGATACATACCTCCTCAGTGCGGATGATTACATATATTCTACGAATTATTTGTTTTTTCGTTATTTAAAATAAAAATTATGTCAACATGTTTAATTTGACTTTCAGTTTGGCGATTTGAATAATATGGTGAAATTGGTAGACCGTTTATAGTAATCAATCAATTTTAAAAGGAGATTGAATTGGAAAGAAACAAATTCCAATGCTTTTTACCAAAATTTATTGAAATTTAAAAATCACATCAGATCTTTATACTGTTATGAAAAAACAATCAGACTTCAGAACACCTTGAAACTAAGTTATTTAATAAATACAGGTATTAGTAATGACATTGTAATCAAATTAGGATATTTTCTTTTTATAGATTCCTAAAAAGAACAGCATAATTTTGAAACACTTCTTAGAAACCTTTATTTAGATTTTCAAACATCATCAGACTGCCTTTAAAAATAATAATCAGTATATCAAACACATTTAATGATATCTTATTTTCAACATTATGGGGAATTCAGGGCAGTTAAACACAGTATTTTCAGCATAACCTCCTCAGTGCGGATGACGCCTTTGAGCGACACTAAAGAACATTCTTTAAATTAATTCAAATGCTACTAGAATTGTTAAACATACTTCCAGATTTTTAATAAATGTGGGCTTATCATAAGCATTGATATACAGAGTGATTAAAAAAACGCGAACAAATTGATATGATAAATCAAGACAAGGATAAAAAAAACATAGGAACATAAGGCCGCAAACCATTTATTGAGTCTCAAATACAGGGTGTTTCATCCTAATTCAATTTGAATTGACGGTAATAAATTTTAGAAAACTAAAATATATTATAATAAAATATTTAACAGACATTCTCCCCTTTATTTTAAATGTGATAAAGCTAAAAAAAAGTGGCAGAATTTTGCATATTGCGCACCAGCAATATGCATTTGGCAAAATCAGTTTAGACGATATCATGGGTTGCTTGAGCAATATGTTTCTTCAGATCTTTTCGTAATGTTTTCATATTTCACACAAAACACGGTATATGTCGTTGCATTTTCGTTACAATATTTTTATTTTCCTCGAAATTATTATTTTCAAACCGGGTGTAGGTAGAATGAAACACCCAGTATTTGTGACTCAATAACTAATTTGTGACCCTATGTTCCTATGTAATTTTTCATACTTGTTGCATGCTTGATTTGTCATATCATTTTGTCTAAGGTTTTTTTTAATCACCATGTATAGACATTGATGTAAGCATCGACATTTTTGGAGATGTTTTATAGAAATTTTAAACTGATTTATGCAGTCCCCTGTAATATTTGTGAAAGGACAAAAGAGGTTAAGAAATTATGCGAATGACAGTTTTAAAATCAAATAACTTCACTGTGAGAAATTAGTTTTAACAATTTTCTGAATTAAATATTCTCAATCGCTAACAGACTCACTCTCACAGACTTATAAATCTATGCTACGCAAAATAAAAAATACAAAAAATGTATTGCAATATTTTTGGGTTAATATAAAATATAAAGCCTTGTAAAAAATGAATTTTTCAGAAATTATCTTAAACCTCCCCATTTGCTAATTTACCAGTTTAAATTGGCAAAATTTTTGTTCGTAGACATTTCATTTTCGTCTCTATAATATTAGGAATAAAATACTATTTTCAGAGTAGAATATACGACAGTTCCTAAAAAATGAAGTATAGAAATCAGTTCATTGCATTTAGCAAATTATGGGAGCGAAAATTAATAGATTGCTTTTGAGATTTTTTTTGTAGATATTTCGCACAAGTTTTCTCAATAATTTACAGATGCTTCCTTAAACCACTTTTTGAAGATAAATTACTGTTGTATATCTTACTTAAAACTTTTCTCCTTAGTATGTAATACAATATGTTTGCTTAACATATTTTTCCGAGAGAATTTCTTGTAACAAATATCACACACAAAAGGTTTTTCGCCAGTATGAATTAAAAGATGTTTGCTTAAAGTACCCTTTTCAGAAAATTTCTTGTTGCATATTTCACAGACAAAAGGTTTCTCACCAGTATGAGTTAAGAAGTGTCTGTTTAAACTACTTTTATCAGAAAAATTCTTGTTACAGATTTCACAGACAAAAGGTTTCTCACCAGTATGAGTTAATAGATGTTTGCTTAAATTGCCCTTTTCAGAAAATTTCTTGTTACAGATTTCACACACATAAGGTTTCTTACCAGTATGAATTAAGAGGTGTCTGTTTAAACTACTTTTATCAGAAAATTTCTTGTTGCATATATCACACACATAAGGTTTCTCATCAGTATGAGTTACAAGATGTCTGCTTAAATGAGACTTCTGAGAGAATTTTTTGCTGCATAGTTCACACACAAAAGATTTCTCACCAGTATGCATTAACAGATGTGTGCTTAAACTAATTTTCTGTGAGAATTTCTTGTTGCATATTTCACATACAAAAGGTTTTTCGCCAGTATGAGTTAACAGATGCTTGCTTAAAGCACCCTTTTCAAAAAATTTCATGTTGCAGATTTCACACACAAAAGATTTCTCACCAATATGAATTAACAGATGTGTGCTTAAATTACTATTTTGAGAGAATTTCTTGTTGCATATATCACACACAAAAGGTTTCTCACCAGTATGAATTAAGAGGTGTGTGATTAAATTACCTTTTTGGGAAAATTTCCTGTTGCATATTTCACACACATAACGTTTCTTACCAGTATGAATTAGGAGGTGATTGCTTAAAAAATGTTTTTTTGAAAATTCTTTGCTGCATACCTTACAAATAAACAGTTTTCCTTGCTGTGAGTCAGAACCTTCTTTTCCTAAAGCTTCTTGTAAGGAAACATTTTGCTGCATATTTCGCACGTTAAAGACAATTTTGAGTGATGTGATGTGCATCTACATTCATGGCTTTTTGAATCTGCAATAAATAAAAGTAACATAATCTATCCACTTTCAAGATCCATGAAAAGTAAATTTACAAAAAATAAACACATTATGAAGTGTTAAATTAACGCACAAAATTGAATTGAAATAGATAATTGGATTTCAAATACCTGATGCTCGCAATACCAATGATGTGTCAGATTAATTTTCTAATTGAATAAAGATTTAGATATTTAAAAACCTATTTTAGAATAAAAAAAAAAATATTTGTCACATAAAAAATATCATAAAGAAAATATTAATAAAAATTTAATGAATAAAATATTTTGAATGAAAAATGAATCAGATATTTATCAATAAAGCACTTATAAAGAAAGGTATGTTTTAAAACATTTATAAATAAAACAAAGGTAATTTGTGGAGAAAAATTTATAATTTCATATCGTTTATGAAAACGATGATACATTACATAAGCAATGTGATTAAAAAATTATTTTTATGGAAATAATATTTAGAAGCATTTAGTCAAAATTCCTCCAGATATAAGGATTTTTTAAATTAACATAAATGATTATTGAGGAAAACATTTTGCATTATCACATCAATTTACATTGTATTGCCGCAAAAGGCTTAAGAAGTTTGGTTTATCGCCACCAGTAAAATTATACTTTAAAATTTCCCTTATTTAATCGGAATATATTGTTGATTTAATAAGACACGAATTTCTGTTATTAAAAACAGGTGACAAAACATTAAAAATTTCGTAAAAGGTTTCCGCCGCCATGGAGTTAAACAGATTTAAAATAGAGCATCTTATAACGCAGTCTGTAGAAAGTACATTAATACATACAGAACTTCAGATGGGAAAAAAAAGAAATGTTTTATTCAGAAACAAACCAATCCAGAAAATGTCGAGTGTTTAAGAAAAATTATCATAAGAATAAAATTTAACATTAATGATGTTGAACTTACTGTTAATATGTCTTTCATACATAATAAATGTTTGTATTGTGCAGTAAAGTAAAAAGTTCTTTCGGCTAGTATCGGGGAAGGGGGAGAGGAGAGAAGTAGCTATAATATTTCTTGGTTTTAAAATGTTGCATGTTTTACTTGAAACTAATTTTAATCAAATTTTAAGAAGCTAAAGTGTGACGAACTTGATAAGAAATTATTCTTCAATACTGAATTTGAATTGCACCAAATTAATGAGCTATAGTCAAGTTGGCATTATCTATGATTACACTTTTCATCGCTAAATTTGGCGATATTTAGCCAAGTATTGCTAATTTTTGCAAAAATTTTAAGCTAATAGATATTAATGATATTTAAGCATCGCGCGGGAATACATAGTGTAAATGGCCGCCATTTTGAAACAAGGTAGCAGAAGAAGCTGGTCAACGAACTCAGTCGAGACAGTGGTATACACTACATATACAACCAATCTCATCCAAACCAATTATACAAGAATTACCGCATGATGAAATTCAGATTATTTCAAAGTATCAGCAACCCTAGAAGTTCAAACTTCTCAGCCATTTTTTAAGGTAAAAACAAACCAAATATACTTTGGAATCTTTGTCTTTAGGTAAAACTCAGAAAAATAAAATATTTTTCAGTTTTTATTTCATTTGCACCACTTTTTTAATAAAAAAAATTTTCAAATAGTCGCCATTTTGAAAAAAGACGGTGGATGATGCTCGCAAACGAACTCGATTGAAACATCGGTATGTACTATGGATCTACGTTATCTCATCTATATTAATCTTATCCAAATCGGTTAATAAATACAAGAGTTATCACATGACAATTATCAGATATATATATATTATACATATATATGTACTAAGTCAACTTTAGGATGGACAATAGTTTTGGGGTCTAGAAGGGGGTGTGTCCTTATTAGTGAAAATATACCAATTTCTTCGTAAGTGCTTTCAATCAGACGGCTGCAATAAGTAGCTTTTTATTTTTTATAATAAAAGCTACCTAAAATATTAAATAACATCTAAATTAAATTCATTTATCAATGAAATTATACTTTACAAGTCAATTTACTCAATTTAATGTAACCAGCAATAACACCTTAGCATTGATGCCATGTATTACTTACCTTTTATATATAAAACACAACTGTTCTACATCATTACACTTATGATAAAAAAGCATTACTGAAGATGTAATTTTAAATTTAACAGAAATCGGTAAAGTTATTTATAAAAACATTGAAACAATGTTTTTTAAATTTTCAAAAATATATAAATTTTTTAATTTACTTTCATATCTTTTATTAATACTCACAATTTGAAACGTATCTAAATTTTGATGAAAGAAACTTTTTTTAAAGGAATTATTATATTAATTTATAACTAGTAAATCTGCAGATCAGGAGCCTCAACGTCAGCTTTGCACATATTTTTTTTAAACACACTTTGGGTAATATTCAACTTCCTGGAAACTGTAATTTAAAATTTTCAAATTACGTAACATTTTATAAGAATAAAATAAGAATTAGAAGTTTTCAGCCATCAAAAACGGTAAATTAAAAATTTAGTTATTTTAGGATATTCTGAAATTTTCATGAACTATTATTTTTGTTTCTTTATACAAAAAACATAGTAGATTTCTTCAGGGGGGCTCCGTCCCCCTGAAGCCGCCGTAATCTCATTAAACTTAAATTTGTAACTTTCTATCAATTTGCTAATGGTTATCGTATATCTTGTATTTCTTTATACATTTTGATTTATAAAGATAAGTAACAGTTTTAATAAGCATTTTTCTCATACTTCTACATACCTGCCCACCACAAACACTTAATCTGATGTATCAGGAACTTTTGAAAGTGTAAACTCAGTAATCTAGAGTTTTACAATTTTGTTTCCGAAAAAAAAGTTTTGATTGCATTTTGCGGCAGTTATAGCGAGACAGACATACATACAGAAGAACAGACTGACAGATGAATATCAATAAATTTCGTGTCTCCAAAGTAAGCCTTCATTGAAGTTTCGACAATGATGTCAGTATTCATGAGTTATTGATATCCATGTTTCTTGTAATTTTAACGACTGCAATAAAATACCTGGTTTTGTTCAATTATGACGTCATATTTTACTAAATGAAATATATAATAAAAATATAATTCTTTTTTATTTCTTTTACTTCTAATTATAATCCCCATTTTTGTCAGAAAAATTCTTACTAACGAAACAAATATCAGTATATTAATATTTAACAAAAAGTACTATACCTATTTTTATTTTTATTCTGACGTCATATTTATTTATTTTTTTAGTTTAATTTTTCGAATGGAAATTGCTCAATTAAAACTTATTGCTGTTGAAAAATTATTATTCCAAATTTTGATTTTTTTTGGCAACGATAAAGGAAGTTGGTTGAATTTTATTTAAAAAATCCCTATTGATTCTGTATAAAAAAGAAGGAAATTTTGAATTATTAAGGAAAATATTTGAATAAAATTAATAAAACATAGCCTATGTTTTTTTCTGGGCTATGTTATATTTATACATAAAAATACAAAGACATTAATTAATTCATCAGTTTTGATGTTGACTTCATTTAAATTTTCGAACACGCTTTCAAATTTATAACATTATAAGGATAAGGATTAAGATGAATGGTTGCTTAGCAACCATTAAGAGAAAATAAAAAAAATGAAATAAATACATTTGAAATACATAAATCTTTAAAACAAATTAGTTTATATTATTGGAACACATTTATAAAAAATCTCCGAAATTTACGATAATAATTTTAAAAATCTGACAAATGCGTAGACAAAATTTCAAAACAATACGAATAATTTAACTGGTAAATTTTAGTATTCATTTATCATTGAATTCCATTAATCAAATGTGTCATTTTCTCTCAGGGGGGAAAAAATTGAAAATAATTGGATTTGCCATAGAAAAGCATTATTGCGCAAAATAAAATATTCTATATTTTCCGAACGAATGAATCAAATCTAACAAAAAACTATACAGTTTAATCCCAGTGTATCACTAACATACCCACTTAATTTCAAGCCAATCGAATGCTTTTTACGTCAGTTATCGCGGAACAGATAGACAGGCAAACTGACAGACAGACAGAATCCAAAAAATATCGTGTCTCTAAAGTAAGCCTTCACTGACGTTTCGGAAATAAACCTGAAAAATTAGCCACAGAAAAAAAATCCATGCTACGTTTGTTATAATAAGTCTTAAAAGAATTAGTTTTTTAGCTAAAGTTACCAAAATACTATTTTCAAAAGCTTCAACTGTTTGAATTATTGGAAAATTAAACTTTATTTGTATAAATAATTTAGAAACATATAATCAAAACATTACTTATGATCAAGTTATCAATTAAGTCTCGATGGCACTACTTGGTTATCCCCTCAACCAATTTCGCCAAACTAATAACCAAACTATACATATTAGCATTTTTTTTAAATAACAAAAAAAACAAATAAATGGGTGAAACATTAATAAAAATATTAATGAAAAGTGAAAAAAAAATCATTTGATGACATCTCTAAATTTGTATTCGTATTAAATGTCATTGAATGTGACATTCACGATCATCCATTATGGGCATTTAATTTTATACCTTGGCGATAGTTTTTTGGTCGACAGGATAACCAAGTAGTATCCGTCTCGAATAATTGATATTACAAAATAAAAATAAGCAAAAAATTTTCTTACTTTGTCACAATCATATAAATGTTTTCCCATGAAATCTAAATCTAACATCATTTTCATCGTCTCAGAATTTGCATATGCTATTCTCATAACCATACTCACCATTTAAAAACTATTTCAATGTGCAATTATTTATTAATATATTTTCAAATTTGGAATTGCATTTCCCAGCTTCAACTTGGAATGCTAATATTCAAACTATTGACTTACATTTGTAATCCCAGTAACAGTAAGTGAAAATTTCAGAAATTCTTGTCTTGTAGACACAACTGTGATGAAAATATTCAGTTTTATCAAAGAAAGTGATCCCTTTTTTTATTATGACATCTTTTTAAACTCACTGAAGCTTTTGCCTTGTGCTTCAAACTCATTATTGGCAGAGTGAAAAAGTATTGAATAGAAACATCTTCATGAAAGAAAAGTGCCTGTTTTTTAAAGCATGACGTCATTTTCTGTTCATATTATTTTGAAAAGTTATTTTAAAATTAAAATGACAAAATGGCATTATAAAAGATATAATCAATAAATTAAACCTATTACTCCTCGGAAACAATGTTATTAATACAAGTGCTACCCTTTTGAAGAAATTTCATAACAATACTTTGTACAATTTTTGTTTATTGCACGGCATATCTTTTCACCAGATCGCTTTATTTTATTTTTAGAGATCTAACGTGAAATGATGCTTTTCTTTTATTCAACAAGAAGTGAATTCAATTACAAAAATATTTCATTATTTTTTTAATATATAAATTTCTCATTTCTTGATAGCTGATACTGAGTCCTATACTTTTTTCTTTTTTTTTAAACTTCATGTAAGGACATAAAGAAAACTGTTTCTGTTTTCAATTACAGTCAAAGTTCTATAATCTGCTTATGTTGGGGCCAAAGGTTGTGTGGATTATGGAATAGTGTGCATTATAGAGCATTATGGATTGTATATCATTTTAATTCTATATTCAATAAAAAATGGAAAGATAAATATGCAAACTAATAATTAATTTAATAGGCTGTCTCAAAAAATGCCCTTCTAAAAGTTATTTTATTTAAAAAAATTACATATATGTGCATATTTAAATAAAAATAATTACATGCGTTCCGTAATACACTTTGTTCTTTATTGTTAATAAAAAAAGTGTTATATTAAAAAAGTAGATGTTTTATTATGATTTTTTTCAATTTTTTTTTTATTATTTGTTTTAAAAATCATATTTGTGTCACAAATTTGTAAATTTTCTTAACTGTTTATTTCACTGTTTACATTTAGAAAGTAACGTGGATTATAGAAAATTGTGGATTATGGGTGCGTGGATTATTGATACTTTACTGTAGTTGTCATTCAGTCTGTCCGTACATAACAACAAAATAACTACCCAACCGAATGTTTTCAAATTTAAAATATATACTTATTACATAATTTTGTCGAGGCATTTCAAATTTTATGAAAATCGGATGCGTAGATCAATAACAGAGACACCAAAAAATATTCCGTTACATTACAGTCAATGGGGAAAAAAGTTTCCAATGCATTTCAATCATTCGAAATTTAAAATACATAATAATTACATAATTTTGTCGAGTCATTTCAAATTTTATCAAAATTGGATGCATAGTTGAATTACATTGATAATCAAAAGTTTACATAATGGGGAAAAATGTTTTAAATATATTTTAATGGTTTTACACTCATTCGAACATAATAAAACTGATATGCATCTTCAAAGTACACATTATAATATACATTTTGCATAATCTGTGGTGCAAAGAACATTTGTTATAGATTTACAAGGCCACACAAAAGTATTCCATTACATAATAGTATAGGGAGAACATTGTTTGGTGCGCATTTTAATTGTAATTAACTATTTACAGTTTTATGTAATTGATATATGAGAGTAATATTTTTAAAACTTTGTTATCATACGAACGCACCTCATTTGCTATGTTTCATGTGCAATTTCCAACTTGTCACTGAAGCATTTTGCCTTGTGTCTAAACACAATATTGGCAGAATGAAAAAGTATAAATAGTAACACCTTCATAAACGAAAGGGTCTGTTTTTTAAAACATGATGTCATTATATGTTCACATTATTTTAAAAAGTTATTTTTAATTAAAATGAGATAAGACATTATAAAAGATATAATCAATAAATAAAACCTATTACTCCTGTGAAACAATGGAATTAATCCGATTGCTACTATTTTGAAGAAATTGCTTAACAATACATTATACAATTTTTGTTTGTGGCATGAGGATATCTTTTCACCAGATCATTTTATTTTATTTTTAGAGATCTAATGTGAAATGACACTTTTCTTTTATTCAACAAGGAAAACTTAAGATATGTGAAATCAGTTACAAAATATTTTATAAAAAAACTGTTTTATAAATTTCTCATTGCTTGATAGCTAACACTGAGACCTATATATTTTTCTTTTTTTTAAACTTCATGTAAGGGCATGAAGAAAATTGTTTCTGTTTCCAATTAGTTGATTCTTGATATTGTTTTAAGCTAAAAAATATGTTGTTTTGCCTGGCTGATATTACTTATTTACAAGAAAAAGAAACTTCATTTATCTAAATATAAATTCTTGGGATGATGATCTTCTTTTTAAAAAAAATTATTTCTTCATAGATGGCACATAACACATAAAAGAGTACACAAACATAAAATATTAACAAATCAGCATTTTTTATATAATTCTAGTTGCACACACTGCCAAAACAAGACATGAGCTCACTGTTCACAGCCAACTTCGAATTTCAAACTTAACCTCGAATAAAACTTTTCTAATAGAACTATGTGTAACCACATTTTTTTAAAACAAAAAATACTACAGCTACATTTTTAAATCAGCAGAGCTCAGGTCATGTGATGCAAGGCAGTCTTTTTTTTTTTTAATGAGTAGGTGCGTTTAACAGTTTGATTTAATATGTTCTTTGATTAAAAGTTTTAATGTTAAGTGCAAGTTTCTAATTTACGTTATGGTTGAAATATTTATTATCAGCAATGGTTGACTCTTTTGAAAATATTCCATAATGTATCGAAAATATCTTATTTATGAACCCTGGTAAGGAACACAGTTTTAAAGTAAATAAACAATATCAATCAGCTATTGATAGACAATAATAAAGAAATTCAAGTCTGGTGGATGTACGATATTTTCATAAATCAGATACACACAATGACAGACTGAGTCCAGCTGCTTACCTTTTTTAATTTTGATTACTTAACTTGTATACATTTAATAAATCACCAAAACAAAAAGAAATCATATACCCTTTACTTTTTATCTAAAAAAAATGGTCTTTCAAAAATCTAGACTTCCCAAGTTCACAAATGATGGAGACTCTGACACCATACACCCCTCCCTCCACTGGTGACAGCTTTTTCATCCTCGTGATGATTTCTATCAACCCTCTTTAAAATGTTGGTTGAATTTTAGAACATTCTGTATAGCATAATTAAAAACATATAAAACACAGCAAACTATTGAAATTTATTTTAAAATTAAAAGTCAGATAATTTTCTTTTACTTTAATGGAACGAAAATATCAAAAGCACATAAAATTCATATTAATTAGAAATTTATACAACTTAATGAAAATAAATTGTATGTATAAATTGCATATAAAGTGTAAACTACTACAATCATTATTTTTATCCGAAAAATGTAGTACAATTAAATATATTACTGAATCAAGATTTTATAGTATAACTTTAAAATATTTAACCTTGTATTGTTCAAAATAATACATTACAAAAAATTTTAAATTACATATAAAATTGTAAATAATTACAGCTAATTTTAAAATTGATTATATACAGTAAAATAGATACTTAATAAAATTTTACTTACAATTATTACAATATTCATAATTTATATTGACAAATTGGACTGATTAATTAAAAAAAAAAAAATTAGTACTTTTCTATTTTAAAGGTCTTCAGATTTTTTTCATTGCTATTTGTTACTCCACACAATTTTGTCTTTATAAATTGAGATTTATTGACAAACGATGTAAACAGCTATGAATACAATCTTAATGAATCCTTACGTGTGTTTATATATATTTATATAATTATAATTCTATATTTACACGTGTATATATATATACATATGTGTGTATGTATATGTATTATGATTGTTTTTTATACACAATTTACTTCTCCTATAATAAAATAAATAAATAGTTTACAATAAATAAATTGTACAAATGCTAGACAAAAGAAAAAAAAACTTGTGTAAACGTAGCAGTGAATAGGTTGCCAGAAAATATGTTGCAAAATTATAGTTTTTTTAGTGTATTTTACTATAGGGAAAAAAATTGTATTTCTGTAAATGAAATTATCCGTTTTAAATATTACAAAGTAAATTTCAATTGTTTAATATCTTTAAATTCTAAAATAATAAAGTATCCGGCCTGATGATTACTATTCGGCTAACAAAATATTTGATTAATTGAGTGCGATATATTTCTAATGACTAAAAATGACAGCAATAATGAAAATTAGGACACATAAAATTTTGTGCCATCATTCGATCAAACCACAAGTTGAAGAATTTTCAGTGGAAGAATAACGAAAGAAATATATCTTACCTTTAATTTATTTTAGTAACGAAGTAGGGTCAGTAAATTTATTAAAACATATCCATTGTTACAAACTGAGTATGGCCATTTTGTCTATATTAGTACAGACGCCAACACAATGAATGATTCATGATATAAAATAGCCATTCATTAACAATGATTCAACGAAATATTGGTTAATATTGGATGTTTAAATATTGGATGCAATTTGATTTTGAAAACTCGTAAAAATCTTACTTAAATTCCTTGTTAAAGCTTGTTTAATAGCCGCCTGGTAACTATTATTTCGACCCGGGATAAAAAAAAAGAAAAAAGTTTTAGTCATATTGCAGTTTTGCAACATTTTAACCCACTGAGACGCCAACACATTAATGAATCACAAAAGAAGTATAAGGGATTCATGAACGATAAATCAATCGATAAACAAACTGAAACAGAAAATTTCTAACTAATAAAACAATACATTTTTTTTGTAAAAAAGGAACAGAAAGCATTAGTAAAAATTGGCAAATCTAGTTTTCAAATACACCCTTGCGTATTAAATTTATGCAACTTAATTTTGAATGACTCACTAAAATCTAACATAGATTCTTTGCGAAGCTTGTTTCTGTTAATGTCTGCATGATAAGCAGTTTTACATAGCGGATAAAAAAAGATACTAGTATTATTGCTATTTCAGCAGTTTAATTAATCACGGCAATTCACTATTCCCGGGATCAATAAATTATTTATTTGAATTGAATTATAATGTAAGAATTCATGATTCATTTATGTATTGGCGTCTTTTGCCAGCCTTGCCCATAAATATCAGGTAACTTTAAAATATGAATTTATTGATCTCTATTAATTACTTAACGATTCCACCTTAGCATGAACTTATGATTTTACTAAAATAAGTTCTTGCTAAGATAGTTTCTTTTTGTTGCTCTTCAACTAAAATTCTACAGCTTACAGTTTGATAATGTGACTACAGGAAATTTCATGTGTTGCAACTTTTATTCTGCTCGTAGTCATTTAAAGCATTAATAAAATGTTTTATTTACAGCAAATAATTTTATTTATTTATTTGTAATCAGTTAGGCGAATAATATTCAAGTTTAAATTTTAAAACAATAAACTCGTTTGAATTTTTATTAACGATTAAATTTAAAACACTGTGTTGCTCATAGATTGATTTTTTTTTTTGCATTCTATCCTGTTGAAAGTAAATATTTTTTTAAATCATTAATCATATACTGAAGTTCTTATATAAATTTTATCAAAAATTATATAAAATGTCAAACAACTTATGATATTAAGAATCTGAAATTCCAATTTCTTCATAATATTAGATCCATTGCCAATAAGTTCTGTGGGTGCACTGATTAAAGGAAAAAAATATATTTTTTCTTGTTTTCTTGCATTTAGGAAAATGGTACTTGTCTATTCTCGTGCTAACATGCTACACTGTACCAACAATTACAGTATTACATACTGTACTACATTATTATATACTTGCAGTATATTATTTTATTTGTAATGTCATATTACATGTTGCATAGTTCCTACATTATGTACAGTTGAGGAAGTATTTGTTATGTAATATACCTTATTTAATATTATATATCCTGCTTTTTTTCTGTTTTTTTTTGGAACGTATACAGAAAACTTATGTTTTTTATTATGTTCATTCTTACTTCATTGCATTCATTACATAAAATTTCCCGTTGAAAAAAATGTTTCTACCATTTAAATAAATCTAAAAAATTGGAACTTATGTGGGTACTTGTAATTTTGATGTTTTTCAAGCATATCTTAAAAACTATTTAAGAAAAATTTTAAATCTTGTTTTTGCAAAAAAAAAAAAAAAAAAAAAAAAAAGAGAGAGAGAAAAAAAAGAAAGGACATAACAAATATAAATCTATATAAAAAACAGTAAGTTACAAATCATATATTTTTTTAAATATTAATTTCATAATTCATATCATAAAATTTTTATATACAAAAGTCTAATGTATTTATATGTGGGTTTTTTAATATTATAACCACATAAAAAAATTCATGTAAGGATTATACGTAATTTCAGGAGATGTAAATAAAAATATGGAAACGTAAATTAACATTAGAAGCTGTAAATTTTGAATGTTAATTAAATCAAAAGCTTATAATCCAAATGACATAAAATTTTGTTTTTAGGTACAGTTTAAACTGAAGATTTAAAATATCTTGTTAAAATTAAGTTTTGCCATTGAAAAGAAAAAAAACAATAAGCTGGTTTTAATTTGTAAATGGTCCTCTAAATAAATTTTATAAATATCTCTTAAAAATAGACTGAATTCCAATCACTTGGTACAGGTAATTTTCTTCAAAGATATTTGTTCCAAAGTTAGTAAGCTTTTTTTTTTTTCTTTTTCACAGTACCTACTCTAAACAATGTTATTAATATTTTATTGTATGAACACTCATTATTTCTTGCACCGGGATATAATTTTGCTACTCAAGGAAATTTAAATATTTTTGCATTAGAAAATTGATTACACTGAAAAAATATATATTCAAAATTTAATTTTATGAGCTTAACAGTTAACAACAATTTTGACTGTTTTCCAGTTTCAACTATGGATTATACATTGGTGGATTCACAGATACGACTATATATCCTATTTACCCACTTTTATTTAAATATTTAAGAGTAATTAAAAAAAATGGCTTATTTATAAATTCCAGAAAATACAACTAAGGATGTGCAAGAAAAAGTTCTCAGTCAACCACCTGTCAATTTATACAAGAATTCAAAACAAGGTAAAAGATATAAATACATACACTAATTAATGGTCTAAGAATTTCACAATGGAAGAAGGGGTAAATGTGTCATTGAATGGACAGATGGGGCACTAAGAAAGCAGATAGCCAATGCATGGGATTATATGAATACTAGTTCAGAACAATTCTGACAAAAAAGAAAGAAATAAAGTTATTTCAAGGTTTTGAAGTCCATGAAAAAGCAAGGAAAATGAAAAATTGGAATTCTATTAATTCCAATAAAACAAAGTCAAGGGAAAATGATTTCGAATAAATGAAAATTTTCAAAGTTATTTGCCCATTGAAAATTTCAGGACTTCATGTTTAGTTCGAATTATCCGATTTTGAATTAACGAGAGCTGACTGAATATTGTTTTGTTCTATAGTTATTAATTAAAATTTTCAATTTATTATTTACTTTTTAAAATAATGGAAGATAGTTAAAATCACATATGTAGTTTGTATTTGAAAATGAAGTTTTTCACCAGATTAGTGTGAGAAAATAATCGTGCCAATGTGATGTGCATATGATATCTGTACAAATTAAAAATCACTTGATGATGTAAGAAACACATGCGTCATGTTTAATGACAAGTGAAAGTGACATTGATGATCATCCATTGTGGGTATTTAATCTTATAAAGTGATGATAATTTGTTTGGCCGATGTGATAAAATTAGCAACAGTAAGATTTCCATCTTATACAGAATCCGCCTTACAGAGAGTTTACTATAAATATTTTGCAAATAATAAAATATAGTCAATTGAATTTAAAGTGTAGGCTTTACATTTTTAATGTATATTAGTAATACAGCATGGTGTATGTAATATGTATGTCTCACATTGCAGTAAACTTTTCTTTACTTGAATGATGACTTTTATGGTTTTTTGAACAAAACATTTTAGCATGCAAATTCTTAAGTTCTGAAATAATATTTATTGTAACTTCCTCATAATCAGTTAATTGCCAAATGGGAAAACCTATGTGAGTAAGAGAAATAAATGTAAGTTATAATTATCAATAAAAAATGTCTATTCAAAAAATAAGAAATTAAGAAGTTTTCTGTGATTACGATTGAATAATACTCAAAAAAATATTCACATTGAATAAATAGAAAATGTTATTGTTTTGCAGGATTTTCAATAAAAGTCCTTTGCACGGTTAGGTTTGAAGTAAATGGTGCAGTATCACATTTTGCCATGGTGTGGATAAAACAAAAAAATATCAGTTTTTTTTTTTTTTTTTTTTTTTAAAGACGTTAGTAATTTTTTTTTCTTTTTTGCAACTGACATAATTGTTTTAATTATTTAGTCAAAAAAATTATTAAAAAGTATTCAGTTTAAATATTTTCTATTGCAATAATAACAGATGTATATTTATAAATTAATACTTGAAAATTTAAAGTTTTGGTGCCGATAAGATTGCCAAAAGGAAAATGTTTTGATCTCATGTTTGATGCAATTTTAATTTTGTTTTTTGTGAGGGTAAAAAGCAAATTATGTCTGTTTACCTTTAATTTTGTTACACAAGTGAAAAAAAAATGCATTTAGAATATTATTCTATTAACTTTTTATGTGAAGTGCAATATGTTTCCTTTTTTTTATTTATATTAAGCCAGAAAATATTTATAATTATCAATAAGTTTATTATTTTGAAACCATTGGATGGATATCAAAATATCAGTAATTTTTGATAATTTCAAAAAATATCACTATACTTACGAACTCTGCTTGAGTGATGCTTGCTTTTGCTGAATTTTCTTAATATTAAAACATATCAGCTGTCTGTAATTAAAGTAGACTCCCTCAAATCCGCAACCCTAAAATCCACAACTCTCTAAACTTTGCACATAATTTAGGGATGTAAGCAATGAAATATTCAGTTCAGATATAAGGAGAAAATTTGATTTTTTAGCTCTTTATTAATTTTGTAAGATATTTTAATTTGTACTTTTTGTTAATAGTACTGAATTCATGCTAAGTGCAATATGTTTCATTTTCTAATTTATGTTAGGTCTGGAAATATTTATAATTATCCATAAGTTGATTATTTTGAAACAATTACAAATAAATATCAGTAACTTTTGATATTTTCGGAAATATCATGATATTTACGAACACTGCTAGAATGATGCTTTTGTTTAAATAACTTATTTTTAAAATATATCCATTATCTGTATTTATAATAGTTTTTGAGTGAGTGAATGTGAGTCAAATAAATATTTTTATAAAGCCTTTTCTCTAATTTTTGAATTTAATTTAACTTAATCTCAGGATTAGATTGGTCATTTTCTGTAACTATATTGGCATCAATTTAAAAAGAAAAAAAAAATATTTCACATGTTGATTTATTTTGTGAAAATCGTTGACATGAACATTTTCATGTTCACACTACCAATTAAGCTTTGCTCATTGAAATTTCATAATGTAATCATCGCAGATACTTTCATTAAAATTTTATCCATCGAACACAGACATGTATGCAAGGACAAACTGGTCTGTATAATGAAACTAAGAAAGCAGTAGTTGCAACAACTCGATCCCAAAAAATTAAAATACTGAAATTTATCTGAATAAAATATATGATTACGCCAATTAAGAAAAATTATTTTATATGACAGAATTTTAACAAAAGAAGAGCAGATAATTATGGGTAGATTAGTACACAAAATATAAGGGCAAAAATCGCCCCCCCCCCCCTCTACAAATAAAAGCAGCATAATTTGCTTTAATTTAAAAGATTGGATTTATGTATAACTATAATCTAAAAAAACAAAACATTTTTATTAAGAGTTTCTTATAATCTTCATGTCATTGATTTTATGAGTCTGTTAGTAATATCAACATCTCTTCTGATAATTTGCATTGCACATAGAAAAATTTTTGTTTAAAATAAAATCGTGAGATACTGAAATAAGTTTTATACTTTGTTTATTTCATAAGACAGACTTACTCTCCAGATTGATCTTAAATAAGGAATCATAATTCCTATACAAATGTTTCAATAACGTGAGTTTTTCAAATAGTTTTTTTTTTGCACATCATGAATGGCTTCTTAAACCAGCATTTTGATGTTTTTCAAGCATATCTTGAAAACTATTTAAGAAAAATTTTAAATTTTGTTTTTGCAAAAAAATAAAATAAAAATAAAAGGACATAACAAACATAAATCTATATAAAAAAAGTAAGTTACAAATCATATATTTTTTTTTATATTAATTTCATAATTCATATCATAATGTTTTTAAATGCAAAAGTTTAATGTAGTGGGTTTTTTAATATTATAACTACATAAAAAAAAATTCATATAAGGATTATACGTAATTTCAGGAGATGTAGATAAAAATATGGAAATGTAAATTAACATCAGAAGCTGTAAATTTTGAATGTTAAAACAATCAAAAGCTTATAATCCAAATGACATGAAATTTTGTTTTTAGGTACAATTTAAACTGAAGATTTAAAATATCTTGTTAAAATTAAGTTTTGCTATTGAAAAGAAGAAAAAAAACAATAAGCTGGTTTTAATTTGTAAATGGTCCTCTAAATAAATTTTATAAATATCTCTTAAAAGTAGACTGAATTCCAATCACTTGGTACAGGTAATTTTCTTCAATGATATTTGTTCCAAAGTTAGTAAGTTTTTTTTTTTTTTTTTTTTTTTTTTTTTTCCTCACAGTACCTACTCTAAACAATGTTATTAATATTTTATTGTATGAACACTCATTATTTCTTGCACCAGGATACAATTTTGCTACTCAAGGAAATTTAAATATTTTTGCATTGGAAAATTGATTACACTGAAAAAATATATATTCAAAATTTAATTTTATGAGCTTAACAGTTAACGACAATTTTGACTATTTTCCAACTTCAACTATGGATTACTACATTGGTGGATTCACAGAATCGACTATATATCCTATTTACCCACTTTTATTTAAATATTTAAGAGTAATAAAAAATGGTTATTTATAAATTCCAGAAAACACAACTAAGGATGTGCAAGAAAAAGTTCTCAGTCAACCACTTGTCAATTTATACAAGAATTCAAAACAAGGTAATAAATTTTCAGTATAAAATAAAATCTTACAAATTTCTTGAAAACAAAAGACAGTTCCTTTTGACTATCCTAAGATGGAATATACTTGATTAAAAAAATAATCATTTGAATAAACTATAAATTTACACATTGATATTTTTAACAATTTTGGTTTATTTGATGCCAAAAATAATGTAGGTTGTAATTTTTTATGTAAATTTATTAATAATTTTATTATTGTATAAACTAATCTTTTTTGGACTTTGACTGAAGAATCTTCAATAAAGTGTCTAAGTGGGTAATATCATTTGAAAAATCAACATTAATCTTATTTTTATTATGAAGAAAAATTTATAAATAAAATTTAATAATAGACATTATTCCCAATCACTTTTTATCAATATTTTTGTTGTTGTTGTTTGCAAGTGAATTAGTTAGCTTGATCACTTTTCTATGTCTGCTCTAAGGTATCTATTGACAAAAGAATAAAATAAGAAAATCCTAAACATGTTATTAGACGATCTATTACATTGTAATTTGTGTTCAATTTTCTAACTTCTAAATATTACATGATTTGGTTTGGAAAATTGTATAGTGTATTGAATAAATTTGACAAAACTTTAAACATGCAGCGAAGCCTTCTATAAAGACTCAGAGATAATCCTTAATATTAAGGGTGTGACTAGAGAATAAATGACTACTTGGCATGACTTTAATTATTTGTTTACAATATTTGTGACAATTTATTTACACTATTGTTTACATTAGCTACATTATTTATTTACATTATTATTTGTTCTGATTACATTGGATCTGAATATTTAGGTTTATAGAATTGGTGCATCTATTGCAGTGCTACCAAGTCATGCTAAGCAGTTGTCAACTCTGCTGTTTAGCCATTTTCATACTCTATGCCATGCAAATATGTTAAACATTGTCAAGTCGGATTCAACATAAGCAAATAAAATTGACCTGATTTCTCTAAATTTTTCGTCAGTCTCTAAAAAAACCAAGACCTGCACTCTTTAAACTGACCTAGCCTGATCCTGATGCTTTGCATTTTGGCCATTTAAAAAGTAGATAGAGTGAAAAAATGCAATGAATTACTATGAAAAAATAGATTTTACAAATCTAAACTTGGAGAAAGCATTCCCTATTAAATAACAACGAAAATTGTCAACAGGTTCTATTGTATACCACATTTGGGGGAAAAAAAAAAAGTTATTCTGATTTACGAAAACAGTACCATACAGTTACATCTGCATGAAATTTTATTACACACAGAAATATGATTATATTAGTATTTCTGTAAAATCTTAAAACACGTTAAATTCTACATTATACTTTCTAAAAAACACTTTTGCAAAAATAACTAGTTGAATTTTTGGATGCAAATTTTTCTACGGTCTTAGATGCAAACTTTTTTATGATCTTAAATACAAATTTTTTGTATAAAAATGCTGCAAGAATTAGAGGCAAGATTTCCTGCGTACAGATCATAATTCTTTTCAAAAAATATTTTAAAACACTCTTAATTATTTAAAATTTGTTCAATTCCTGCTTGAAATTCTTTAAAATATTTCGAATATACAAGATATTTGGCAAACTCCCAAAGCATTATGATTCATTATGATGTCAACAACTCACTGAAATTGAGTCATTCATTTAGCTTACCTCCCTTGCATGAAATAAAATCGCAAAAAATTTCTTTTTAAATAAAAATGCTGCAAGAATCTAAGGCTATATTGATTTGAATACAAAGAAAGAATCTCTTAAATAAATATTTTAATACAATATATTTCAATACAATTTGTGTTAGAAATTCTTCAGAGGAATCATTCAAATTGAATCGTTCGCTTAGCGTATCTTGCGTTATCATTTGTGAAAAGCAGTTAATAATATTTCGATTGAAAAACTCTTCAATGAAAGATAAATTTTTTGTCGTTTTATGTCTAAGTTTTTTTAAATGATTAATTGAAAGTAAGTATTACGGTAAATTATCCAAACGATCTGTTTAATTATAAGGTCACTAGATATGAAATATGCACACCGATTTTCATAGCTAGTATTGATATAAATATAGCTATTGATATATATATTTTTTCTTTTTTAAGCATAAATAGTTGTTGCTGGTTAGAATGGAGGAAAAAACAGAATTTCCAAATAGCATATAATTTTTACTCTAATATGCATATAGTGTTAAAAACGAACCTTTTTTCGATTCATGATACGTGACTTGTCTTTTCAATATAATAATGACAATTTATGTAGGGGAGAGTGGTGAGGAATATCACTCATTTTACAAAAGCAAGAAAATATATTTTATTTGGCACAAAAACAAAAATTTTAATTAATAGAAAATAAACTCAAGAACATACTAATGTCCTAATCCTAATAACAATATCAAAACATAATAAGCTGAAACAATTTTATAATTAAAGAAATCATAAGTTTCAAAATGTGTGCCAAACCTCACCAAATAAGGAGGAAGTATGGAACATATGTAACACAAAATATTATAAAGCACAAAAAGTCTAGTGTTGCCTACATATACTGTCTAACAAAGATTGTTGGTTGATAATGCTTGTGTGTCAATTTCAAATTAAATATCTTCATCCATGGAAGGAAAATTCAGGATTGTCTGTTATGATATTAGAAAAGTCACCACTTCTATTTATTGATATTTTGAAGTGGATGAATATATTTTTAATGTTATAATTAATATGCTATCCTCTAAAAATATTTGAATATTAGCATTTAATATTCATATTATGAAAAAAGAAAAAGAAGGAATTAGATTTGTCCCATTCTTCCGCACTACCATCTTTTATGTTAAACTTCTTGTATAAATAAAAATGCTGCTTTAACCACAGAATGTATAAGAAGCAAATTTACTTTTAGTTCTTGAAAAAATGTTTATATATATACAGTAGACTCCCTCCTTTATGAAGCAAGTTTTGTTGAAGAATTTTGGAAAAATACATTTAATCTTTATAATGAATGTTTAATCAGATACTATTGATTATTAACTTGACCTTTGCTATTAGTACTTTAGTCATTTTGAAAATTATCTAAAATTTTTATTATTTTAGTTCATTACTTATTTTAATATTTTATTATATTGTAAGCATTCATTGTATTTCTGATTGCATTATTAATTACATTCAAACTACTGGTTAAAAAGTGTAAACAAAGCAGTGACCAGAACTCTGCAAAATTCTGAAATCCGCACAACCTTTGGTCCCAAGCTGTGCGGATTTGAGGGAGTTTACTGTATATAATTGCAAGCTTATGCAGAATCAGCATTTTTTTTTCCAACTTAAGATTGGGACACCATCGCTTTATCTAGTGTGTGACCCAGCACACATCACAAACTTTTGAGAAGGTCTGTAAACTATTTTTTAACTGTTAAAATAATTAGGAAAAAAAAATTGCGAAAAATTATATGCCATCGGCCATGATTATGATCTGTGCCATATATGATTGACAAAGCTCTGATTCCCACATAATTAAATCCAGGACAATTCTAATACAAAAATAAAGGCAATTATTTTCAAAAATTTTTTAATAAGGAGTCAAAAATCTGAGAATTCTGACAAAATGCGTTGCAAAATTTGACAAATGGTCTCCGAAAAAAATCAATTGTTCAAATGAAAATTGCCAATTTCATCATACATTGTTGCAAAAATATGAAATTTGTCAGAGAACTGTGAAAAATTTTTTAATTGTAAAAGAAACTTGTAAAAACACAAATTTTATCTAAGTATCACAAGAATAAATGCAAATTACCTCAAAGGAATGCAAAAAAAGCTAATATAGCCCAGGTTTTATGAAAAAAATGCAAATTTTGGGAAAAGATTGCGAAAAAGGTGAATTTCGCCAAAAGATCACAAACAACGTGAAATTTCATTAAAACATTGCAAAATATGATAAATTTCATCAAAACATTGCAGAAAAAGAAAATTTCTTCAAAAATTCACAAAAATGGCAAATATTTTCAAAATATTGCGAAAAACAACAAATTTTATCAAAAAACAAACTTTGTCAAAGGATGCGGAAAAAAAATTATAGTTCCAGGAGCAGATTTTTTTTCATTTTTCAGACAATGTATGATGGTGTTAAAATTCTAAGGATAAAGGTAACTTATTTTTAAAGTATACTTTCCTTTTATGTTAATCACAAATACTTGGAAGGTTTGATTGTAACATAATGGGAGGGATTTAAAAGAGGCATTTTGTCTTAAATTCTGCAAACTATTTTTAAAGTTTCTAATTGTGTTGCAGACTGCAGAAGGGTCAATCCATTTCAAGTGTTCCAGAAAATATTTTTTGGGTCGCACGACGATTTTTAAAAAATCTGAAATTTTTTATACGACAACTATAACATGACGGAAGTTCAAAATGGCCATTATTTTAATTTTACTATATTTTTTGTTTGTGCATGGCGGCCATCTTTGTTTCATCGTGTTCAGCGATTTTTTCAGATACTAGCATACACAAAATTGTAAATATCTCGTCTTTTATTTTCCCAATTGAAATGGGGTTTGCAGCATTTTGTTCAGAATAAAATATGCTAAATGTACAATGGTAGAATAATTTTGAAAAATGAATTTATACAAGTGAAATTTTAGCACAAAATTTAAGAAATTTTCCAAAATCTATTCGTTTGCAAGAGGAAATTTTTCAAACAAGGAAAACCATCAGCCTTACATAATTTTTTCTACAAATAGATCAAAAGTGTGTGTACTCATACACAAAGTTCCAGATCTGGCAGTTGATTTCTCTTTTCGAAAAAAATTCCGAAATTCTTCAAAAATCGCACTTTTTAGGCTTTGATATCTCTGGTGGGGCACGAGATAAAAATCTGAAATTCTGGTCTTTGATAATATTTTATAGTAGTGCTATGCACAAAAAATTTCAAGAAGGAGATTTGACTACAAGCTGAGATATGGCATGGTCAATATGTAAAAACAATACTTCTGAACTATTGTAACCTACTATGTTTTTGTTCATACCTACAAAATGTTAAACTAATGGTTGATGATGCAAGGTTACAAAGATCATCTTCAAATTTTGTTTAAATCGTGATTTAAATAATTCAGATTGTATGCTAAGCCAATGCACTATTTGTCCAGATGAACAAAACCTACTAGAAATGCTATTCGTCTATTTCAATGGCCTCGAAAATATTTTGGTTCATTGACCATTTTCAAAAAATCTGACTTTTTTTACAACAACCCTAATGTGAGGGAAGTTCAAAATAACTATTATTTTAATTTTAATATTTTTCGTTTCAGCATGGTGGCCATCTTTGCTTCATCGTATGCAGCTATTTCCTCACATTAACGTTTGATATCTCTTCTGTGGCGTGAGATAAAAATCTAGAATTCTGACTTTTGATACTATTTTATGGTTTTGTTATGCACAAAAAATTTCAAGAAGGAGATTTGACTATGAGCTGAGATACGGTGATTAAAAAATGTTAAGAAATGCTATTACGAGTACATTAGGAGAAATAAGTCTCTTTTATTACAATATTTAAACAGAAAATATCGTTTGTTGAAAACAGTTTAATAATAAATGTTTAACTTAAAATGTGTCAATTATATATGTTCAACAAAGAGCTTAACATTATTTACGAGAGATGTTATGAGTTCGACCAGTTCCTGTTGTCAGCCCATCAGGCTGTTCTTTCTCAAAATTTTATTCGAATCCACGCAAGTCTTGATATCCCTTGTTAACTTGAATGAAATTCTCTAGGTTTAATAATTGAAACCATGTCAACTCGATCAGTTGCAACCCATTCTCTGTAATTTATTTTTTCTCAAATGTGTTCCGAGTAAAATTGTTGCAATAGCATATCTAGTAGAATTGTTCATCTGGACAAATAGCATATTGGCTTAGCATACATTCTGAATTGTTTAAATCACACAGAAGCATTTGAAGAAGATATTTGTAATTAACATTTAACTTTGTACTATAAATCATTAATTTAAAATTTTGGAAATATGAACAATTACATAGTAGATTACAATAGTTTGGCAGTATTGTTTTCACATATTGTCCATGTCATATCTCAGCTTGTAGTCAAATCTCCTTCTTGAAATTTTTTGTACATGACACTACTACACAATATACTATAAAAGGCCAGAATTTTAGATTTTTATCTCGTACCCCACTAGAGATATCGAAGCCTAAATAGTGTGATTTTTGAAATTTTTGACGAATTTCGGAATTTTTTTCGCAAAGAGAAATCAACTCCCAGATCTGGGACTTGGTGTATGAGTACACGCACTTTTGACCTATTTGTAGAAAAAATTGTGTACGGTTGACAGTTTTCCTTGCAAGAAAAATTTCCTCTTGCAAACGAATAGATTTTGGAAAAAATCTTAAATTTTGTGCTAAAATTTCATGTTTAAAAATTCTTTTTTAAAAATTATTCTACCACCGTACATTTAGCCTATTTTATTCTGAACAAAATGCTCAAACCCCATTTCAATTGGAAAAATAAAAGATGAGATGGCCGCCATGCACAAACAAAAAATAGTAATTAAAATAACGGTAATTTTGAACTTTTATCATGTCAGGGTTGTTGTAGAAAAAATTTCAGATTTTTTAAAAATAATCGAGCGACCAGTGCTGGACCACTTGAAATGGATTGACCCAGAAAAAAATTTCTGCTGTGTGTTTTTATTTAAGAATGGATTTTTAAATGTGAAAATTAATCAACGGAATTTTGAAATGTTATTAATATTATTCTGCTGTGTACTTTTGGTGTTTGAATCAGGCACAAAGTGAATTTTTTCAAATATATATGTTGTATGCTCTTTATAAATATATGCTGTAAAATCCTTATTGAAATTCCACCTTTTTCAAAATCTAAAACGTTTAAATTTGGAAGATGGCTTAAAATGAAGATTTAACTCCAATTCCTCCCACATCGCATGCAGTTTAAATTTATTAATTTTTTACTGTGCTTTTGTTTTAATCATACATAAAATATCCTCCCCCCCTTGATCAATTTTTTTCCCCATTTTAACTTCTTTCTCCCTGCGCACAGTTTAAAATATTCAAAAATAAACTTTCTTGTAACTCTTATTAAATAATCATTTAAAATTACTTACCCAACCACCCCAAAAAATTTCTGCTTCTTTTGCCTCTCTACATCAATGAATTTTTAAGTCTTATATTTTTTTAATCTTGAAAAACTTTTTAATGATTTTATGCTGTATTTTTCCTTTGTAGTAACAGTAAATAAATAATTATCTAACACTCCCCTTAAATTTTTATTATCTATCATCCCCCTGAAAAGTGTGAATTTTTAGACATGGTGTGGTAGGATGAGGGTTGTAAGAAGGCAAAGGGAAGATTTTCTTTTTTTTTAGGTGTGTTCATATTTATGTAATTACGTAGCACATAAAGTCGTCATTCAGTCCATCCGTCTGTCTGCATATAACAGAGCAAAAACTACCCAACCGAATTGTTTGAAATTAAAAATGTATAATTGTCATGTAATTTTGTTGCATCATTTCAAATTTTATGAAAACTGGATGTATAGATAACTTATAGGAGAAATCAAAGGTACTCCACTACATTATGGCCAATGGGAAAAAATAGTTTTCAAGTGCATTTTAATGATGTTACACTCTTTTGAACATAATAAAATTGGTTCATCTGTGATGTATATGTTAAAATATACTTCTTGTACAATGTGTGGTACAAAGAATATTTGTTATTAATTTACAGGACTACTCAAAAATATTCCACTGTATAATGGCATAGGGTTAAACATTCTTTAGGATGCATTTTAATTATATTAAAATATTTTCCATTTTACAAAATTGATATACCTTGCTGTGTTTTAATACAAGTTACTTTCTGTATAATAGAAAACAGATAGTATTTACAGGGACGCACATATAAGATTTCGGCCACTATACTGTACCCGAGGTGATTGCATTACTATTACACCAAGGGCTAAGTCTTGCACTGATGTTGAATCTCGATAAGAGATTCGAAACAGTATATGCTACCTTTCCATGTATTATGTACCCCTTTCTAACTGTTAATTTTCTATCCTTATCTATTTTTGCGCAAAGGCTTTTTGCTATTTTAATACAGTAAATTCCTTCAAATCCACTAACACCTAAAATCTGCACATCATCACAAATGCAAGCAATGAAACTTTCAAATGTTGAGACATAATTACTGAATTTTCACTTTTATACCATTCTGTATGTATTTTAATATGTAATTCATGATAATATGAATGAAATTATTGTTTTTTATGAAGAAAGATTGAAATTATTTCTCAAATAATAATAATAATCAAGATATTGCTGATGTCACTGGTAATTGCAGTCTTTTTACCAAACCTATTTATGTATTAAGCAAACTTTTTTATTTAAAAGACTTGCTAAAACTGAAATAAAACTTCTTTGCTTTATGTTTTTTAGAATATATTTCATAGATATTAATTTATCGGGTATTTTTAAGAGGAAAGTTTAATTGAAATATTCAAAAAATATGTGTATCAATATTTATTATGCATATTTAACTATTTATTATTAATTATTTGTTTGATTTTCACTTGTAATAGTTTAATTCTTTTCTAAATTAGCTTTCTTGTTATTATATGCGTTTATTACTTGGTTATTTTAATATTTTATTACATTGCAAGCATTCATTATGAATTTGATTACATTATTACTTTCAAATAACTGCTTAAATATGTAAACAAAGAAATGATATCCACACATCCTCTGGTCTCAAGCTGTGAGGATTTGATATACTGTAATATGAATGTGTCCGAATTCTAATTTTTTTAAACTTTCAGATTTTTTAGTACAACTTAACACATTCACTTTTTGAAGAAATGAATTAAACTCGACTCAAAACTCACAGTATATGAGCCAAACTCATAAATTTTAACTCAATGAGTTCACTCAGGTACAACACTAACACCAGCTACTACTGCTAACTTGATATATTTTGAAATTCATTCTTAAATAAAGAACATTTTCAACATAAATTCACCAGCAAGCTTAAGACTAAAATTCGTTTAGAAGCAATGTTTTCTGATTCATATTTCTAAATTGCAATAAAGATGAACTGTGAATATAAATTATAATTCATTTTATAGATTTAAAATTGCATATGATTGGTTTAATTTCACTTTTAACTGCCTAACTAAAAATGTTGGAGTTAGAGTCATCTTGTTTATTGACTCTGACTCCACAGCCCATAAACAACACATTTCCGTTTTGGTCATGTGTTTTCAGTCACTAGCCATTTCGGTCCCTATTAGTTGTTGTTTGAAGCAGTTATAGTGTTAAATTTTAAAAAAATTCTCAAAAATTAAATTGTTTTTATTAAACATATTTATTAACAATTCAAGATTATTTAAATTGTTAATTATCCATATAATTAATTTATCCATTATTTGTTTAAAAACTATTGTGTGAACTATGTAATAGTTATAATAGGTTAAGTGCAAATATATTTTTTAAAATTTCGATTTTTACAATGATATTAAATTAATTAAGATATATAAACATGATAAGTTTTTTGGAGCTAAATTGGCCGTTTATTAATTTGATAGTTAGTTTATGATTTTATTTTCTATTTAAATTAATTTAATTAATGATATCTTGCTTTTTGCGAACTATAATCTATAGCAATACTTAAAAAATTAAAATCTGCATCTGGACAAAATAATGTAACCTAACATTGTTAAAGTTTATTTTTGCCTATTTATATAACATAGCATTATTATAAATTAACTAGCTGATCCGCCTGGCGTCGCTCTGGACCATACATGTTTTCAAGCAAATTGTGAATATTTAAAATCTACATTCATATTAAAATAGAAAAAAAATAATTTTATATGTAGAATATTTTAAATTTGATTTGAGTGAGCACGGGTATGTATTTCTGTTACAAAAATCATGATTTGGAAGGATAAATAAATATAGTCATTGATTTTAGCTGTTTTGAACTACAAAAATAATTCAATAATTAAATTATTTAAAAATTCTTTTCTTCAATGAGACCTATTCCATGCAAAATCTTTTGAGCATGTGGCGACGTGTTCTGCACATCTGAAGAAACCCCAAGAAAACATAAAAGGAGTCATTATCTAATTTACTTCTTTTTTTTTGGATAGTACTATGGATGGATTTTGAATATCGATTGTAAATCAATCAGGAAGAACAAAATCACCAAAACAGGAAAAATTAACAAATGCGTTTGCAATTTTTTGCTACTGTTAAAAATTTGAAACTTTTTCTGCATCGTCACTCCACCGCTTTTATAGAATATGTATATTTTAACCAATGGAATGCTCCATACTACAGTGAAATCATCTTTTTCTAAAAAAGCAGTGAAATGATGACGCAGGGAAATTCCAAATTTTTAACTGTGTAGCATTCAGCCGTGAAATGTTGTGATTAAAACCCATATTTACCGCCTGTTCGCATAGGCTGGCTGCTTCATTGCCACGGATTTGTGGCTAGCAGCAAATAGCATCTAAGCTGGCTGCTTCGCATCCGAGGATTGGTTGAAAGCTCCAAATATCTTCTTACGTAAGTTTTAATTAAATAAAAAATTGAAATTGAAATTTTAAAATCCGGTTGCAAAATGCACTTTCAAGTGTTAGCAACCATACATGACAAAAATTTCAGAGACCTGGGTTTTATAATTTCGGCAATATCGGTGGTCAGACAGACAGACACCTCTTATTTTTTATATATGTAGATTAATAATTAATTAGACTTTGATTTTAACTGTTTTTTTATCTGTTTCATTTTTTGGAAATTATAAATAAAAATTTTGAATAAACCTTAAAATGATAGATAGCCGCTATTAATTAATTCTCATAATAAATAGTAATTTTAGTATACAAATTAAATTAATAACATTATTTACATACCGTAAAGTACTGAAAGAAAATGTTAGAAGACAGGAAATTCTTATGATTTTAAGGGGGGCTTATAATTGGAACTTTTTTTTTAAAAAGATGGGTTTATTAGTAGGCTGAAAAATGAGGAGAGAGGTATATTTAAAATTGCGAAATTTCACAAAATGTTTATCATTTTCAAAAGAAAATCAGATCAATTTAATATTTTTGATTTAAAAATTCCCTGCCACAGAAGATAAGTAATTTCCATTAATAAAAGTAACAAATCAATGAAAAATGCATAAACTAACTAAAATAGGTATCGATTAAATATGAGCAAAACTTATAAAACTTAAAAATCATAGTGAATAAAAATCAGGTAAAACATTAACTGTTGCCACACATTGCTAAAGGAACAATATTTTTTAATATCTCATAATGTGCATAGTGATGTATGCCATTCTGATGCAATGATCTGTAAAGAGATTATATAAAAATAAATTGCATTTAGGAGTTTAATAACAAAAATACTTAAGTAGTTTTGAAAAAAGAAAGAAAAGCTGAAAGTGTCAATAAATAAAACTTTTAGGGGAGGGCTCATAAATGGAACTTTTTCAAAAATTCAAAATGCATGCATATGAGGAGGGAATACTTTCAGTACTTTACGGTAAATTACAAATTTTTACTGTGCATTAAACACATAATATAATATACTTTATGTTAAGTTTGTTATTATAGTATTTCATAGTAGCTATAAGCTGAAATTTCTTCTTCACATGTTAATTTATTTTATATTTAAAACGGCTGAAATTTCAAACTATTAAAATCATTATTGATTAAACTAAACTAAAAATATATTAAATTTCTTTTCTCGGAAAATAAGAGGAATTAAATATTTAATATTAAATATTTAATTCATAATTAAAAAAAGAATAAATGGTAATACAAAAAACTTTCTCATTCCTGAGACAAACATAACGTGGATGTACAAAAACCTTATTTAAAAGTTATTATAAAACATCTACAAAGATGCTTCGGTCTATACACTATATTGCCATTGATTATGGGACACTTGCGATTTTAGACATTTTACTAAATATCTAGAAAAATACATGAGGAATCATCTCGAAACTCTTAGTGTATAAATATAATAGTGTACGTCATACATCTCCGTGAAGATTTTTTACCGAAACGCCATAGGGGACCGTCAACAAATTAAAAAAGGATGAATATCTTTTGAATAACCCTGTCAAAACTAATGTAGCAAAAGCGTTCAAACTCTAGATTATGATTGAATGCCTTATTGTAATACACTGTGTTCATTTTTATGCAAATAGCATGCATACTCGCAGAGTAATTAAGGTTTTTATAAAAATGGTCCCAAATTTTTCCAAGTTTTTTCCTTATAATTTTCAGAGTTCTTAATATAAAATAATATTTTTTTCAGAAAATATGACAAACAACATTGCACACCGTACCCTGTAATCAAAATTTAAAAATAATGAAAATTGTATACAAAATGAGTTGGTTTACTAGGTAATTTTTTACTGCGCATGCGTCAACGATATCAAAATTTCATTTGCATATTATGTTAGCTAAATGTATAGAGCAACTATTTTGAAAGTCACAAAATCATAACTTGAAAATTCTGAAAATAATCGTCAATTGAATAAGTTGAAAATCCGTTATTTTCAAAATGAAGCAAAAGCAAGAGGGGTTGTATCCATATATTCATTGATTAGTGTCAATATAGAATACACAATACGGGATGTTACGACTACTTTTGGATAAAATCCCTCATTTTTTTGCTTCATTTTGGAAACAACGGATTTTGTCCTTTTTCTATAGACGATTACTTTCAGAATTTTCAAGCTATAATTTTGAGACTTTTACAAAAGTTGCTCTATATATTTAGCTAACATAATATGCAAATGAAATTTTGATATCTTTGACGCATGGCAGTAAAAAAATTTTTATTGAACCTACTCATTTTTCATACAATTTTTATTATTTTTTATTTCTGATTATAGGGTACTATGTGCAATGTTGTTTGTCATATTTTCTGAAAAAAATATTATTTTATATTAAGAACTCTGAAAATTATAAGGAAAAAACTTAGAAAAATTTCGGGCCATTTTTATAAAAACCTTAATTACTCTGCGAGTATGCATGCTTTTTGCATAAAAATGAACACAGTGTATTACAATAAGGCATTCAATCATAATCTAGAGTTTGAGCGCTTTTGCTACATTAGTTTTGACAGGGTTATTCAAAAGATATTCATTCTTTTTTAATTTGTTGGCGGTCCCCTATGGAGTTTCGGTAAAAAATCTTCACGGAGATGTATGACGTATACTATTATATTTATACACTAAGAGTTTCGAGATGATTCCTCATGTATTTTTCTAGATATTTAGTAAAATGTCTAAAATCGCAAGTGTCCCATAATCAATGGCAATATAGTGTATATGAATACTTCTATTATACACATGTTTATTGAAAGTATCTAGGTGCAATTTTCACAATTCTAGAAGCATTTAAATTAATTAAAATGATGCTTTTTATTGTCGACTCCAGGTGACATTAAGATTGAGGAGGTTAAAAGGACTGAATGATGGAATGCCAAAATTCTCAGAATCTTGTTCAAAAGAGTTTCACAGAATGCAGCCTGCTATCCAAGCAATTTCAGTAATATTTCAAATACAACTCAGTTTGAGAAGAAATGCGGTGACAACATGAAATTAAGACAAAAAAAAAAAAAAACTATAAAATCTAACTATAGAAATTACATAACAATACAAAGGTTACAAATCTATGATTTCTTGATATAAATTTCTTCAATGATGTTTTGTTTTCTGTTAGTCACTCATGTTTCATTTTAGCATGCTCAAATAAATGACTGTCTGACAAAGGAAATAAATTTTGAGGGTTTTAAAAAATAGATTTCTTTTAAATTTAAGAAGACGAATATTGCATGGGGGCAAGCATATACTTCTTGGTTAAAAACAGCTGGAAATTTGAGAAAATCATGTGTTTAACACCTGCATCCTATTGAGTTCCTTCTTAAAAGCCTTTCTGTATTTAAAGTAAGAAATTTTAATTATTTCATATCACATTTTCATAATTTTATAACCCATCAGTGGAATGCAGAATATGTCACAACATCATTCCAACTTTTCATGCAAAGCACAGATGAAAATGTCTAAGCACATCTGTATAAGAAGCAATTGTTCGATAAACCAGGGTTTATCAAGTAATATAAGTTATTTTTGCCATTTTAAATTTTTTTTTTCAAATTTCTAATGTCAGACATTGTCAACCACATTTTGTTTATTTGGCTATATTACTTGTAATCAAATTAGGGTTTTTCAATTTTTGTTTATTATTTTTATACTTCTACTTGACTTTACATTGTAAAAGAATATCCTTGAACTATAATAAGAAAGAAATTTAAAATGTATTAGGTTATAGAAGATACTGCTGATAAACTTTTGCTTTATAAAACCATCAATATTTAAAAAGGTTAATATGTAAATAAGTAGATTCTATAAAGATATCTTATTTTAATTTTGTGTGTGTATAAATTACAGAATTCTGTGAGTTATGGTAATGGATATGTATTTAACAATGGAGATAAAAATGTTTTCATTTTTTTTTAATATTTTAGATTAAAAGGTAGACAACTGACATATTGTTTAATGGTGTGCTTTGGAAAACTTCAACAAAGTATTGTTTTATTCAGACATTTTATCTTCTGTGTCATATAAAATTAAACATTTTCTCCATAACAAACGTTAGTGCCTCATATTTACTCTAAAGCAACAGCAGAGTTTTTTTATATGAAATGTCTTCCAAACATTTTTTTCAAAAAGTGGAAATCTTAGAAAAAATAACGGGCTTATGCATACAAAGGAAAAACCTTTGGCTTGTGAAACATGTTTCAAAGGATTTTCAAAAAAATAGATACCTGAAAGTATATTTGTGCACAAGGAAAAAACATTTGCTTGTAAAATAGATTCCAAAAATTTTCACAATGTAGTGAACTGATAAAATATTTGTTTGTCCATACAAAGAAAAAATCATTTGTTTGTGATATAAGTTCTAAAGGATTTTTACATGGTGGTTATCTGAAAAATCATATGCACATCTATATAATGGAAAAACCTTTTGTTTGTGAAATATGTTCCAAAGGATTTTTACTAAGTGGTGGTCTAGAGGAACACTTAGGTTCTCATACAAAGGAAAAAACTTTTGTGTGTGAAATATGTTTCAAAGAATTTTCGCGAAACGATCACTTGAAAGGACACTTATATACACATAAAAAGGACAAACCTTTTGTTTGTGAATTATGTTCCAAAGGATTCTCACATAAGTGTTCTCTAAAGGAACATTTATGTACCCATACAAAGGAAAAACGTTTTGTATGTGAAATATGTTCCAAAGGATTTTCACATAGAAATTATCTGATAAAACATTTGCTTGTCCATACAAAGGAAAAACCTTTCGTTTGTGAAATATGTTCAAAAGGATTTTCCCAAAAATGTAGTCTAAAGTTACACTTACGTATTCATACAAAGGAAAAAGCTTTCGTTTGTGAAATATGTTCTAAAGGATTTTCAATTAGTGGTAATCTGAAAACACACATGCATACCCATACAATGGAAAAACCTTTTGCATGTGAAATATGTTCCGGAAGATTCTCACAAAAAGGTAATCTAATGTCGCACTTACGTACACATACAAAGGAAAAACCTTTTGTGTGTGAAATATGTTACAAACGATTTTCACAAAAAAGTTATCTAAAGATACACTTAAGTAATCATACAAAAGAGAAACCTTGTGTATGAAATGTATTCTAAAAAATTTTCCCATAGCAATGATCTGAAAAACATTTACTTGTTCATACAAAGGAAAAATCTTATGTTTGTGAAATATGTTCCATAGGATTTTCGCAAAAAGGTGATCTGAAGACACTTGTGCATCCAAGCTAATTAAAAACCCCCTTTTGTTTGTGCAACCTTTGTTTTGTTGCTGAAATATGTTCCAAAGCATTCTCACTAAAATGTAATCTAAATGAACACTTACGTACCCATACAAAGGAAAAACCTTTTGTGTGCGAAATATATTCAAAAGGATTTTCATATGCAATGATCTAAAAAGATCTAATTAATGAGCCTGCTTGAAGCTGTTTAGTATTTGCACAATTGTAATTCTTTCATTAGACGATTTTCTAAAAGACTTGGCCTATTTTCATAAAACTCTTTTTGATTTTTTTTTCAGCAAATGAAAACAATAAAGTAACAATTAATGACTTGATTATAAGGCATTAGCTTCTTAGACAATCTTTCCATCATAAAGCTTGCGGTTTGGCTACCTTCTCAACAGTTGCTTGTCCATACAAAGGCAAAGCCTTTTGTCTCTGAAATATGTTTCAGCGGCCTTTGAAAAAATAGAAACTGAAAGTACACTTGTGCATCCATACAATGTCAATAACATTTGTATGAAAAATATGTTGCAAAGCATTTTCAAAATCTAGTCATTTGAAAGTATACTTGTGCCGACTTGGAAATTTTGGTAAGCGCAAAGCTCTAGGACGATAGAAGTCCAGCTTAAGCTTGACATAGAAGAAAAAGAAATCCGGCCTGACTTGAATCTGCTTTAAAATGCAAGATCGGCCGATCCAAGTCTGATGCATTTAAACTGGTGAGGGCCGGGTTCGAGCTTCGCCACAAGTCATTTCCCGTGATGATGTATAATGTCATTTTGCAAATCCTTTATTACCAAAGGAGGCGGGCAATCGCCCTTCACACCCCCACTCTTTAGAGATGCCATTGGATCCGACCCAGACCAAATATTTTGCTTTAAAGACAGATCGATTTTGTACCTGGAAATTTCGGCCTGTGTAGTCCAGACCTGTAGAAAGAATGAAGACTTATGTTTGCCAGGTTCGTAAAAGAAATTTAGCCTTGCCTTAAATTACAGAAAAAAGTAAGATAGAACTCCCGCCTGGTTCGGAAACAGCTAAGGTCTTGACACAGTCAGAGTGATGTCTTGGCGCGGCCTGTGTCGGACCGCGCCACACTCGAACTTCAACCAAAGTTATTTCTTATGAAAACTTCTCATGTTGGTTTGAACACCTTTATGAGTCCAATGGAAGGGGGTAGCCAATCACTCCATCGCCCCTTCTTAGATCCGCCATTGCTTATATGAATTCAGGGATCTCTTATTTATGATCTATGCTCAGATATTTTTTATAAATTGACCATCTAAATGAATATCTGTTTTTTTCTTCTGGTACATTCATTTATATTTTCTCACTTCAAACATGACCATGCAAATAATTTTATTGCAAACTTTCCCATATTATATTTACTGGATATAATTAAATCGGGGTGCAAATTGTTAAGAACGATCGGTACTTACGTATTGACCTCACCGCAGTAGATGTTACGATAATGCGTCAATAAACATAAATTTTATTGTTCGCACGTGCAAAAAACAATAGTGTCATAAAAATGAAAAAAAAACATTAAAAGAGAGTTAAAAAAGCATTAAAAAGGCACTAAAGCACTAAAAAGTCACAAAAAATGACGTCAAAAATCAGCAAACAATAAGGAACAAGGAATCCAAAAGATAACTACGTGCGTGTGCGAAAAACTAGATTGCTCTTTATATGTGCATAAGCACAACTTCTGCTGCGGTGGCGTTAATACGTAAGTACCGAACGATCATGTAATTCACCAAATAAAAAGTATATTAAACCTCATATCAACTGTATAAATTTATTGCATCATACTAAATACTCTATATAAACATTTACAAAATATTCTAAAACAATTGTTATAAATATAATATAATACGTTGCATTTTTACTCGATATCCACTGGGAGCAAAATAAGAACGAAAGAGATTTTTCTAAATTATAAAAATACTAGAAAACTGCGCAGCTTCGCTCGCGTTATAGTTGAAATATATCAAATGAATTTTATATGCCTAAATTTTACTATCAGAAATTACACTTTTGGGAATAATTCAAAAATTAACATTGAATGCTCAGTGTCACTGAACTGCAACATTGCACTGCATTACACAGAAAAGAGATTAATTAAATGAGAAAAACTAAAGCTAATTTAAATAAATGATAATTTAGAAAATATTTCGAGACTTTTATACGTTTATTTCAGTATTCTTTTAAATTTTTTTGGAACCGTTTTCTTAGTACTCATTTACATCTTAAAATTAAACATCGTGACGAATTCTAAGATTCATTTCTAAGGCCTACTATCTCTCTAGAACAGTGGTACCAGCATAAAATGCTTATGTTAAAGCAGGACAACATTAATTTTGAAATCGATTAGGTGTTTCCTATTGTTCCATAGAAATGTAATTAAAATAATTCGAATGCTTTTTTAGAAAGTTGGTTGCTTATTCCAACCCCAGGTGGTATTGGCACTAGCTTAAATTATAGCCTGTGTAGGATCAGAGATTGTCACCACTGATTCGCAACCATTTTATAATCCGTTTATATACTGAGATTGCATAGAAATCATAAATTAGAATTTTTTTAGAACGCCTTTCACTCTTTCCCATTGTCTCATATTTTTTAAATTTTGAATTAACTTTTGACTGATCTTAGAGGACAATTGGATTTTATAAATTTCACGTCATATATAAATTTTGTATCCTCTTTAGTATGACAGCTGTCACAATTTAGAATGTTTTTGTTTATGCAATATAACAGATGTAATTAAGGGGTCTCAGGAGTCTTATTTTTTATCTGGTAGTGTGATTTAGCAACATATACATTTGATTTTTTTTCTCAGTCCCTATTAAATTTAAATGCATAAAACTTTTTATATATACAACTTAATATCTCTTCCATTTAAAATAATTTTTTTAACATTCTATATTGAATTTTTATTATATATTTTTTATATTTAATTTTGATTTAAAATTTAAATTGTTCTTTGACTGCGCGCAACATTTCTCAAAAAATAATAAAGCAATTTGTATGAAACTTGATAAATATCTTCATTTTAATTTTCAGAACAACTTATACCTCAAATTTAGAATTTTAATTACATTGATTATTGATAATTGGCAATTTTTTTAATAAAAAATGATTTTTTTTCAAATTTAATTGAAATTTTAAATAAATAAATGCATAAATTGCTTTAAAATGAGGTATAAGTTCAAGATACATTAATTTTACACCATTATCAACTTTTTAGCGGCTCTTGAACTAATAGTTTTGCTAGAATCCTGCGCGCAATGGATACAAGTCTAATATTTTTTATCAAAATTAAACATTAAAAAAATAAAATAAAATTTCAATGTAGAATATCAAAAAAATTATTTTTAATATTAAGTTGTCTATATTAAAAATTTTATGCATTTATGTTTTATAGGGACTGAGGAAAAAAATCAAATGTGACATGTTGCAAGTTGCACTACCAGGTAAAAAGTAAGACTCCTGAGACCCCTTAATTTACCGATTGAATCGTGTTTCAAAATTATTCTAATATAAAATATAGTCTATATTGAAACAGGAAGCATCGGCTTCAATAACAGTGCTTACTTTTGAAATGTGTTTGATATTTCTTGAACGTAGAAATAGTAATAGAATTTTTTAAATTATTCTTGGGAAGCATTTACTTCTTATAAGTAATTTCCAGCCAAATTTCAAATTACTTTCTGAGATTTCTCACAAATCGGCATTTAGAATGCTTTTTAGAACTTTTCACGCATTTTCACCTACTTTTAAATTTAGAATTTTTTTCAAAACTGTTCTTGGAAAGCATATATTTCTTGCAAGTAATTACCATGTCAAATTTTAAGTTATTTTCTAAGATAGCTCACAAATAGAATGTTTTTTAGAAAGTTTTTCATGCATTTTCATCCTTTTGAAATTTCGATTTTTTATAGAAATATTATTAGATATCATTTACATATAATAAGTAACTATCATGCAAAATTTCATGAATCAACTCCCTTCAATAGTACAAAAACACATTTTTAGAACGTTTTTTTCCTTCTACACCCCCTTTGGGGTAGTGGCAATCGACATGAAAATATTGGGTACCTTGCAGCAAACGTTTTCACCATCATTTTCACATCGTTATTTTTTTTTTAAAAATCGGTTCCGTATTTCCTCGCATTGCGTAGATATTGCAATTTGGAGCGTTTTTATAAGAATGCGTTTTTGGCATTGCCCCCTTTTTAAATTTTGATTTTTTTTAGGAAATGTTCTTAAAGATAACTTATATCTCTAAAATAACTACCGTGTCAAATTTCATGTTCCTAGATCCTTCCTTTACAGCCCCCCCATACACACAGTTTAGAACGTAGCTCTGATGTGGTAGTGACATTGACATAAAATAGAGCCATGAGCATGCAAAACATTTTTTATTGCAAACTATGCCATTGCATTGTGATTTATTTATTAGACATGATTTTATCTTAAATTTATTATTTAGCTGTTACCTGGCAATACATCTTAATTTGCTTTTTTTTTAATTCGAAACAGTTATCATAAAATTGTAACTCACAAATTTTTACTCATGCTGAATTTGATTTTACTATTCGGCAATTATATGATGGGAATAAAGCTGGACCATATATGTACCATACATATGGTACCATATTTAATAATTTAAAACTTGTATTTGTCTAACAAAAAAGTATATATTTTTTTATTTCAAGATTTACAAGAATTATAAAAATGTGATCAGTACGTTTCCTAAACCCAGATGCCACCAATAATCCACCAATAATAAAAATGTATAATTATTTGTCACACAACCATTTCAACAATCAACACTTGACTACCACATTTTTACTTTAATATTTAACTTACATATTTTTACTAATATATTTAACTTACATATTTTTAATTTGTAGATTGTAACTGGAATTAAAAATTAATTTTATTCTTTTATTTTAAAGCCAAAACTTCATTTTTCAACTAAATATTGTGTATTCTTCTTAAACACATTTTATAACCTTTTTGAAAGGAAAATATAGTCAACAGTGGGTATGCTGAAACTGAGGAAATTATTTAAAAATGAGATTCATTACATATTGTATATGCTGCATTTTTCAGACATATCAAATAATAAGTCATAATATATGGAATAAATACCACGTCAATCATGTTATCAACGTAAAATATAACTTTGACTTTGTAACTCGAATTATCATTGAATTTAACGCAGCCATAATAACTTGAAAGGACGAATTATATTTAAAAAGAAATATAATGATTCATAAAATCCTATATTCGAAGCTCCGTAAAAAAATGAAAATGACATAAAAATTATTTTACAATTCATGAAATAAAATTAAAGTTTTAATTAAGTTTGCAAATGTAATATATTACTAGAAAAGATAGCCGATTTCGCATTCTCCAATAAATAAACTATAAGGATGAACTTGGGTTAAAATTGCAGAAAAGTAGTATAAAATTGGCTTTACCTGGGAAAAAGTATCGTGCAAGATCATGCTACGGCCAACAAAGGACATATACAGAGTTCTAAGAAAAGCATCATATTAAAAAATATCTATTAGGTATATGTTCACACAAAACATATCCAAAATGCTTAAGAATTTTACAGAACGTGTTAATGAAATTATAATTATTTTTATGCGTTTCTGCAAGATACTGTTCACAACATGAAAAGTTTTTTCTTAGATATATTTTCAAAAGCGTAAATTTCCGAATTAAAAATCTGTTAAGATTAAACTAGTTGGATGTGTCAATCCCAAAACTTTCTTCTATCTCATAAGTACATTTTAATATTTAAAAAAAAAAAAAAGTGGTGACCCCAAAGTTACCCACTATCGAATTTCCTCGAACATTTGACCTAGCCTAATGAGATTCTGTATCCAAAAAGCCTAAAACGCAAAATTTAATTAGTATTCTGAGAAAATAAGCTTAGTAGTGCCTCATGTTGGGTAATTTATACTAAAACCTATTAAGCATCTATTTATGTCAAGACCTAACAGAATCTGAAATTTGATGGAATTTCGTCCATTAGTTCTTGAAATATAGTTATAACAAAAAATTTGCAAAACGTAGCACAGCAACACCATATCTTGGACAATTTATGCCAAAATGTAAAAAAAGCGTCTAATTATGTTATGGTGTAAAAGAATCTGAAGTTTGATGAAATTCTGTGCATTAGTTCTTGAGATATAGCTAATTTTTAAAAAAAGTGTAAAATATAGCACAGCAGCACCATCAATTGAAGGATTTATAACAAAACGTAATCATCGTGTAGTTATGTTATGTTATTTTGTAACACAATCTGAAGTTTGATGAAATTCTGTGCGTTGGTTGTTGAGATATAGCTATCGGAAAAATCGTGCAAAATGCAGCATAGCTGCACTACCTGTTGCAAGGTTAATACCGAAATTTAATCAGCGTCTAATTATGTTATATATTCTAGTGTAAAAGAATCTAAAATTTGATGAAGTTCTCTGCATTAGTTCTTGAGATATAGCTATCGCAAAAATCGTGCAAAATGTAGCATAGCAGCGCCACCTATAGGGCAGTTCACACCAAAACCTTATCAGCGGCTATGTATCTCAAGGTATCGCGGAATCTGAAGTTTGGTGACATTCTGTGCATTAGTTCTTGAGATATAGCTATCATGAAAAACGTGGCATAGCAGCGCCACCTGCTGGCCAATTTACACCAAAACTTAATCAGCGTCTATGTATATCAAGGGGTCACAGAATCTGAAGTTTCGTGAAATTCTGTGCATTAGTTCTTAAGATATAGCAATCTTGAAAATCATGAAAAACGTAGTATAGCAGCGCCACCTGCTGGCCAATTTTTGCCAAAAACCAATAGGCACTAATTCATATCAAGGTCTAACTGAATATAAAATTTTATTAAATTTCGAGCATTAGTTCTTGAGATAGAGCGCCCACATTTTTTTGTCATATACAGACAGACAGACTCACAGACACACATTTTCTAAAAATAGTCAAAACGTGTTCAGGACTTTCTAAAACGTATAAATCCGTCGAAAACCGTAAGTCGAAAATTTTCATGAATCCAATACTTTCTTCTTGTAAAGATAGAAGAAAATAAAAATGATAAATAATAAATTTTGGACAGAAAATTAGAATGATTTGACTTAAATTTTTTTTAAAGAAAGGGAATAGAAACTTTTAAATAAAAAAAATTCTAAAGTATTTTTTTCGTTTTTATATGTTACTTTACTTACAATGAGAATTGCACGATTTTTTTCTATTTTTTTGATTTTTTAAAACCTACATGACGGACAAAATTTGAGGCAAAATGCTAAAAAAAATTAAATTTAAAAATTTTAGCAATTTTTCAACTAAATGTTCTTAAAATAATTGCTTTTATCTGCTTAACGCGCTGCAATTTTTTGTATTAATATTTTTTGGTATTCAGTAAAAATAATGAAAGTAAATTTTTACCATAATAGCTTGATCAGTTTTTAGGTGTGTTCGTAATTATGTAAATACGTAGCACATATATAGTTGTCGTTCAGTCCGTCTGTCCGCATATAACAACGCAGAAACTACCCAACCGAATCATTTGAAATTAAAAATATAAAACTGTATTAAATATAACTATATATTTAATATAGTTAACAATTTATATATTTTTTCGTCTGAGTGCAAGTAATACTCGCAGTTGACCTTTTATTTATTGATAAAAATACATTGCTTTATTAATTTAAATCTTTTACGCTAAAATGAATGTTACTTTGCATTGAGATTGATAAGTTTAAAAATTATATACGAGGGATGGTCTGAAAATAAACTTCCCCAGTCATCTGTGGATAGAAATGCGTTTGATAGTCAAACAATACAATGAGACATAAAAGATACCACCCAACTTTATTTGTCAATGTAAGTATCGGATAGATACATACATTTGCTGTGCCGCTTGATTAGCTGCAAAAACCTTTCCGCGAAAACACCAGGGCCTTGCATATGGACAAGCCGTTAAAAGTTTCTTCCGCATACAAAGCCACGAGTTCGTCCCGGAGGGCTTTACGAAGCTTATCAAGCGATATTACACATGTCTCAATGTATTTGGTAATTATGTGGAAAAATAAAGATATATCTTATCTTTAATGTTTCTTTCTATTTTTAAGTTTCATATACAACTCTGACCATAGTCGACAGGGCAATCTTATTTTCTTATTTTCATTCTTATTTTCCTCGTAGAATAAATAATCGTTAACTCTACGTCTCACTATGAGAAGACATCTTCAATCATGAAGTAATGTACGTTTTCCATTCTGGCTATTAGAATGTTTTTCAAAAATAGTCAAGAAATCTAGAAAAATACGAATTGCTTTGGCCCCTCTCATGGGAGAGTCAAAGAAAATTTGTATAATTTTACTATTATTAGATGAAATTTTAGCATTTATCTCTGTATGTTAGGAATAAAACGTGTATAAAAGCATATAACCTTTAAGAATGAGGACACATAATGAGGGTTGTACAAATTTAACTCCCCTTGTAATCCACCCCTCTTCTTAGTGCACGAATGGACATATAGCGTAATTTCCCGTATAACTACACTTAAGAATTTGTTTGTGTAGGAAGACATACGTATGACAGACCAATTAGTGGAATGAAACGTAAAATTATTTTTTTTGCGAAATGCGTTACTTTTCTTGCGAGTGAGTGATATGTCCACTGGTTTAGCTTAGCGAGGTAAATTCGAAACCTGAGTGACTAGCAATTTTAAACAGCGTAATACGTTTCAAATGAGTCGATGTTTTTATATTTATATGCACAAATCTCTTTAAGAAAATTTGTTTTAAAATTGAGATAATTCTTTTCTCACAAATATTCTTGTGTGCAAATTTTAAACAATATTCATGATTTTTGGCAGTGTAAAATCTAGTGAGATAGTTCAATTACAACTCCCTGAACAGGCCAAAAAAATAGAAGACTGGAATTCTGTCTTTTCAGAATTTAGTATCGCACACGATGAAAAAAAAAGATACATCTGTACATAAATATAAACAATAGGAAACAGATGATAATTTTAAGACTTAAAACACACACTTTTATTTTTTATAAAATCATGTCAGTTGCATCCGTTGAAGACACACTAAATTTTTGTAAAACATTGCGATGTATCAGTCAGGCATTTCCATTCAGTTAGATTCAAAAATGAATCATTTTCATCTGTGAAGAATTTCAAAGCAGCTGGAGTGAATGTGACACTCTGCTACAAAGCATATTTCAACTTTAAGAATTAAAGTACGCGCTTTTTTAATATAATAACGTCATTTGAATCTGCTAAAGCATTCCAGATTCATGGTCCAGTCTTAAACAATACCTACAGCAAAATATGCATATAACGGCACTTTCCCTTAATACACACAAACCGGTAAAAAGCGATGGCGTCATTCAAGATATTTGATCAAAAGTATCGGCTATCTAATGATTCATATGCCTTCATTTGTTTGTAATATTGAATATATATACTTACAATTAAATATAGTTTATAATAGTTCCACATTTTTTTTTTTCAAATATCATTCATTTATGTTTTTTCTAACTGGCACGTATTATAATGGCCTTGTTTTCAGTTGTTATGGGAAAATGGCAGTAAAAAGGATTTCCATACTAACTGAATTAGTTTTGACTGTAGCAATTTTGAAAAAAAATTACCAGGAAAATGGAACGACATGTACATTATTTTGTACGAAATATTATAACATCACGAAAAGTTTTGGTACAATAGGGTGCTCAAACAATCCACGATACCGTATGAGCTGACAATGACAATCACCGTCTAAAATGTGGAACGTCCAGTAATACTGCTGACGCGTATAATAGAAACCTTCTACCATTTTATTATATATTATCATATTCAGAACAGAGATAAAAATGTCTATTGAAAGTTTTGTTATAATGTACTTTAGCTCTGAAAGTTATTATGTCAATTTGAATTGAATTAAGGCAGATTTAATTAATTTAATTTTTGATTTAATGAGGGCTTCCGATCCCATGCTCTATGGTAATTTTTAATTAACTTTATGACTTCTATTACCCCTTTTAATTTGTCGGTGGAATTTTGGAATACCCTCTCTGTCTCTATATATATATACATATTTCAAGATGAGAAGTAAAAAATAGATAATTTATTCTTTTACATTTAAAAAAATATATCATTCCATTTTTATTATACTGCACCTAAATATGAAGTGAAATAGATAAAGAACACAATGCAAAAGTTGAATTTGATAAGGGAAATCCTGCTTGTACTTTGAAACTGGAATTGAGTACCGATTGCTTCACAACTGGGACCTTCTTCTGTGAATATCAGATTAGAAAAGATATTTCTATTTTTTTTCTTTTTGTATGCTTTTTTTTATCTGAAGATAGCATAATTTTACTTTAGAGAAAAATTTGATTATGTAACTTTAATAAGAATTAAATATTTTTTAATGCAAGGAAAAAACAATGTAGAAATTAATTTCCCGTAGTAAGAAAAAATCCAAAAAAATATTTTGGGGTAACTGGACCCCACATTGTCCAGTTACCAGAATGTACCAGTTACATGTCCCAGTTACCCATTTTTGAAAAATATGTGGAGAAACCCGAAATCTAGTTTTCCATTTGAAACATGTAATAAATTTGTGTTGATACTTGTTATAATTAATGTATGTATATACTTAACCTTTGAAAAGAAAGTTTGATAAAAGTACTTATCGTATTTTAATAAAAAGCTGAGGAAGTTGAACCAGATTGAAGTTTTTTGTAATAAAAAAGAAGCTTGAAACTTCAGTAACCTATCACAGGAAAAACGGAGTTATGAATGAGTTGACATACATTATTTTAAGAAGTAGAGACAAAGTTTCCAAAAGGTAAAACCTAAAAGACATCAACGGTTTTTTATTAAATGGAATATGGCCAGTTACCGCTTTGGTCTCTGCTTACCTAATACAGTAAAACCTTCATAACGGACACTCCCGAATAGCGGACACCTCTATTTAACGGACAGTTTTCATATCCCCACTCCCAAAACCCAAATTTTTGTATGTTTAACCTCTGAATAACGGACATTCCGAATAGCGGACAATAATTTTGGCAAAAACGAATGAAAAATTATTTTTTAACGAGGAAAAATAATAAAAATCCTCTAAATTTATCAGGGCAATGCCTCACAAAATTTGTGATTACAGATAAATGTGGGGATGAGCTGAAGAAAGTCCACTTCCCTCGACTTTTATCTATGATCACAACCCCCCCCCCTCTCCTCCCTCGGATGATTTGAGATTGTATGCTTTTAAGAAGCAGAAAAATACAGTAAACAGTCATACATTTTTTTTTTTTTTTTTTTTTTTTTTTGAAAAAGATTATTCAAAAGAATTAAAATTACTGAGCTAAAACTTCACATTGAAAAACAAATTGCATTTAATCGCAAGTAAAAGCAAACTTTAGTAAAATGAAATTTGTAAGAATGTAATAAACAAAGGATATGCACAATTTTTATTTCGGTTTTATTGGTTTAAAAATTATTTTAATTTCTGGATAATCATATAATAAAGGTTTTAGGACATTTTAAAATCGACTAATGAAACATTATGCATTCATTAGCAATTTTTCTATCGCTGAAATTTTCCCAATACCGGACACCTCTGAATAGCGGACGATTTCTACTCTCCCAAGGTGTCCGTTATTTAGAGGTTTTACTGTATTAAATATATCTGTGCAAGTATCTGTCTTCAGTATACAGGGTGGTCATAAAAAAACTTTGCCGATATACGGAGCTCTAGCGGCCAGTCCGCTCAACCGATCGAAATGAAATTTCAGATATAGCTATTCAGAGGTATGAGCTCGAGATTCTGTGAACGACAACGAAATGGCGCTCACGGTTACGGTTATAGTTACAGAAACTCGAAAATTTCCAATGGCAACACCCATTTTTTTTCATCGCAAAATGCTCAGCGCATGCGAAAACCCTAAAGAGCGTTGGAACCGTACGTGTATCGCAAGAAACGGACATGTTATGCACGCACAAAAAACCGTTCTGCGAATCCTTCCCCCCATAAAAAAAACTCGATTGGGGCGCAAGGAGGAAATTTGCATATGACACAGAGTCAGTACACTAATCTCTGATTACAATACAGATCGGAGAAACTAAAATTTTTATTTTGATTAGACATTTTCCACATAGGTGTCATCACAGGCAATTAATGGGGATGGCACCCATGTGGAAAATGTGTAATCAAAATAAAAGTTTTAATTTCTCCGATCTGTATTGTAATCAGATATTAGTGTACTGACTCTGTGTCATATGCAAATTTCCTGCTTGCGCCCCAATCGAGTTTTTTCTATGGCGGGAGAGGATTCGCAGAACAGTTTTTTGTGCGTGCATAACATGTCTGTTTCTTGCGATACACGTACGGTTCCAACGCTCTTTAGGTTTTTCGCATGCGCTGAGCATTTTGCGAAGAAAAAAAATGAGTGTTGCCATTGAAAATTTTCGAGTTTCTGTAACTATAACCGTAACCGTGAGCGCCATTTTGTTGCCGTTCACAGAATCTCGAGCTCATACCTCTGAATAGCTATATCTGAAATTTCACCTCGATCGGTTGAGCGGACTGGCCGCTAGAGCTCCATTTATCGGCAAAGTTTTTTTTATGACCACCCTGTATTTTAATACATTTCAAAATAGTTGAAAATTGCTTATGAATTCGGTTTGTCTGTCCGTGCTCTGACTCCACGCGTCCGATAGCCATGAAATGTATATCTTACCGGCCGAACCCGATTTTAGGCCAAACTAAATGGGACTATTCCAAACTAGTTTATACTAACGCCCATCGGATAAACTTTTTTTTCCTAAGCCAAACTAAGTCTATCCAAACGCCCACATGATAAGCTAAATTTCCTAGGCCAAACTAGAGTATCCTAAGGCTCATAGTATAAACAGTTTTTCCTAGGCTAAATTAGTTTGGCCTAATGCTCATATGATAAACTAGTTTAGTCTACTATTAATTGGTCTCAACTAGTTTATCCTATTCCACTTCAATTTGGCGGGATTTTATAGAAGCCAAAGACCGCGTCGCTGCCAACTTTCTAGTTTATCCCTGCCCAATGCAGTTTCAGGTGTTTTCAGCTCACAGGCTATCAAAGCCGGAGATCTAATGTGGCCGCAGGTTCTGTATGTATGTATGTACGTAACGCGATAACTCTTGATAGAAATATCCGATTTGCTAAAAATTTTATACATAGGTTCGTTTAGATAAGGCACTTCGCTGATTAGTTTTGCGAGACCATTGAATAAGATTAAGGGGGGGAGGCGATGGTTGACGGGATGTATGTTAAGCGATTATAAATTGAACTGTTTTTGCATAATTTTTAGGGTTTATAAATTAAATACATCATATACAGGGCTACACAAAAGATCCCAAGTACATCTCTATTTATTGACGGACATTGCTGAATTGGAATTTACAATTTTGCTGTGCTTTTAATTGAACTATTTTTAACATAGTAGCACACATACAAATACATACATTGTCTAAATTTTTACTTTGTTCTATCTTTGTAAAGATAGAACAAAGTAAAAATTAAATAATTAGGAGACGGGAGGCTAGTTCGCTACCCTCTTAATTTAGATAAAAAAAAATTTCATGCAAAATTGTCAGATTTCATTCAAATTTTAGCTATGGGGTCATTCTGATAAGGTTCCTCCATGATTATTTGTGATTGTTAACGTTTAATTATAAAGAGAGGGCGATTGGCAGTAATCCTCTATAGTTTAAAGGAATGTGTTTTCATGAAAAGTATACTGATTTTTTTTAAATTTTAGATAATGGTTCATTCTGATAAGGCGCTTCTCTTATTAGTTTTGGGAGTTCATTGGGTAGTTATAAAGGGGAGAAGGTTTTTAATTGAGAATTAACCGATTTCCTTAAATTTTAAATATAGGATCATTCTAATAAGGTGCTTCCATGATTATTTGTGGGTGTTCATTGTTTGAATATAAAGGAAGGGGGAATGGGTGTAATCCCTCTTAAGTTGAGTAAAGGGGTTTCGCGAAAAATATTGGGTGAGTGCAAAAGTTCGTGCGGAGTTTCAGAGAAAAAGTCACACAGTGATTAGGCAAACAAAGTTCTTTATTCAATCAAGGATATATGCTCCATCGTATTCTATAATGTGTTTCCAACGTTCTGGCAGCATTCGGATGCCCGGAGCATAAAACTTGCGCGGTTTAGATTCGAAGAACGAAGACACGACGTTTTTTAAGGCACCCAAAGAGTCAATTTTTTTCCATTTAAATAATTTTGTAATGATCAGAACAAATGATAATAAAATGCTGCAATATCAGAGGAATACGGTGGATGAGTTAGGATATCCCATTTCATGCTGTTCTGTTTGCGTAACGTCTATTTCGAGACGTGTGGTCTGGCGTCGTCATAATGAAAGACTACACCCTTGATATTTAACAAAATCGGACATTTCTGTTTGATTTCTTGATTCAGACTGGTTAATTGGTGACAGTACTTGACTGAATCAATCGTTTGGCCAGCGGGGAAAAACTCAAAATAAATATTGCTCTTGCAATCCCACCAAACACAGAGCGTCACCTTCATCGGGTGCAAATAAGGCTTCTATAATAGGAGCTGACGCAGCTGTTAGATTTGGAGCCCAAATTGGTGCCCAGTCGAAAAGCCAAGCTAATTTCCACCATTTTACAACCGACCTGTTCTCACACGGCGGATAAACTAAGCCTAACAAGGCCGGCTTACAGATTGGCGACTTTATCACTATGCGCGCGCCGCGCACTAACAGTAAATAAATGAAATCTGCTTCTCGCTGATTTTTACCAGCTGAAAGAAAAAAAAAAAAAAATTGCGAACGCGACAAGAGAGAAAGTGAAGTTCTTCCGTTAAATTAATTATGTATTGTACGTAAATGTAAGGAAGTGCACCACTAATATTAATACTAAATATTCTTCAATTCTGTTTAGTTTTGAAATCTTTATTTTTTTTAAACATATTTTTCCTCCTATCGTTTTTATACACTTTTCTATCTTTCATTTTTATATATTGCTAAAATGATAGTTTAACCAGAACTTCATTACACTTGTCCATTGAGAAATTTAAATTATTTATGGTGTTCTTTTTGTTAGATATGCACTATTATTTTCTCTTCAGTTTTTTTTTTTTTTTTTTTTCAACCAAAATTTGCTGACTATTTCCTTTTTTCGGTCAATTAAGTTGAAATTTTTTAATAGAATAATTACTTATTTTGATAAATATGTAGAAATTAGTTATTTATAATTATTTTTCCATAGAAAATGATTTAATAACTCACACATTTTAAAACTTTTTATTGATTTACATTTCATCATTATTTATATCAGTTAGACGTGTACACAATTCAAATATGGGAGACACAGTTTGCCCATAAAAACATTGTCTAATATCCATTTGCACCACATCTGATTTTATGCCCCTGCCACACACATACATAATCAAATTTGATATGTAATTTTTGTGAAATGGATAATTTAAATGTGTTTTGACATATTAAATTTTTAATCAGTATTTTGCAAATTCAGAATAATATAAAATTAGATTTATCTTATATACATACAGACACAGGGTTTAGTCATCCAATATTTATTTTCAAAATATCATGGAATTTCTCATATTTTACATTTAATTTCAAATTATTGTACACTACTTTTTATATATTTTCAGTCGAGGCAAGAGTGAAGAAATTTTTTTAACAGTATTCACAATGTTATTTTGTAGATAAAGAACAGTTGGTATGCGTATGCCAATGATTTTTTAAGACATTGTCCCCCACCAAAAAGATAATTATATTTAGTCATTGTCAATGAATACCCACTATATGCATTTTTTGGAAATTTCAACATTTTGACAAACCAAATTTTTGTATATAAATAGACTGCTATATTGGTCTAAGCATTATTATACAAACTGTAATCACAAATATATATATGATATATGCTATGCGAATCAGCTAGAATATAAAAAAGAACTGCTATTTCTTTTTTCTTTCACTTAACCTTTCAACTTGGAACAAATAATTACGTGGATATATTTACTTAGAAATTATATAAATTAGACAGTTTATCTTTCAAAACAAGTTTTTACAGCTTCATTAGAAAGAATGTTTTCTTGTTTTGGTTTGCTCAATTTAAGAGAATGCTTAACTTATGTGAAAATAATAGATTGCTAATGTAAATCTTTTCCCATTGAAGATTTTTTTAATGGATATCTCATTTGAATTTTTTTTTTTTTTGTTTTTTTTTTTTTTTGTTTTTCCATTAAATTGCTTAGGTCAATCCGTATAAAAGCTGTTTTTTACATCTTCAGTTTTATTTCAGTGATTTTTTTTTTTTTTTTTTTTTTTTTTTTTTTTTTTAAATAAGGATACATTCACTATTGAAACCTATTTCAATAGTAAAAATATTCTAATAAAAAACCCCTCAAACAATATAAAAAATAAACTTTGATCAACTTCAGCTAGTCTGGAAAAAAAAAAAAAAAAAAAAAAAAAAAAAAAAAAAAAAAATGAAATGCAACCCAGATATTTTAAAAAAATTCTTTCATACAATACTTAAATACAATAAGGATTAACATAAGCTAATGATTGTTAAAAAAGTCAAACGTATTAAAAAAAAAAATGATAGCGAACATTTTTAGAAAGTCAAAAGAACAATAACAAACAACATAAGGCAAATAAATAAGTTTTTATTTTTTTTAAATTACATAACTCATTTTTTTTATTTTTTTATTTTACTGTAGACATTACATTATCTTTTTATAAATTTATTATTTTTTATTCAAACTAAAAATGTAAATGGATTTGGTACACATCAAAAGATGGAGCTGAACTGAAAAGAAAAAAAAAATAATTAGTCATCAACAAAATAGCAAATGCACTGTAATGTTTATTTACAATTTATATAAAGTAAGCATTTACATTCTATGGAAGATACAAAGCAGCTTTTCAATAAGGTATTGTAAAAGGACTTTTAATTACACCATCTTATTTTATTCTTCTGCTTATTAAATTCAGGGGTGATATTTATAAATTTTCTTAAAAAGCTTAATTTGGTTAAAAAAAAAAAAAAAAAAGAGTTTTTGTTCATCTTGTGCTAAACTTACAAATATATAAGTAATTTTTCTTTTCACATGTATTTTTAAAATTAACTGAAGTACAAATTCATCGAAATGAATCACGCGTTAAGAACATTGCAGTAGATAAGTTTTAGAAAAAATGTCTCATAATTATTTTTAATGTTAATATTCAAATTTTAACTAAACATGAAAAATTATTTTATGTTAAGTACAATTTCTGAAATGTTTTTGGAGTTTGATGAATAATACTTTTTGAAACAGCAAATTCCTAACTCCTTATGGCTCAACAAATCAGATTTGAAAAATGTTTTCTAAAATATTAGAATACATTATTTTAAAAATGTAAAAAGTAAATAAAAAACAATTAGAACTTTCAAGTGAAAAACTATCGATGAAAGGATACTACTTAAAATCTGCAATTAATAGAAAATTACACAACTCTCATTGATTTCAATGAGTCATTTTGAAACATTGTTGTCAATTTTCTAAAACAAAACTCTAAAGTACAGAACTTACCTTTGCAAAACATCTTTTTTTTTAATATCGACAATCTTTAATTAAGGAAGTTTATAATAATAATGATGTGAAATTGCTCAAACAAATAATAAAACTTTGGCATGAATAACTAAAACAGTATTACCATCTGTGGAGAAGTCGAGGAAATATTAATAATAAATGCTGTGTTTATTATTAATCAATTTATTATTAATCAAATTTATTATTATCAATGCTTCACCACAGGGCTCAAAATCAAGAAATTCATAAACTGGGATACTATTTAAAATTTTTTTGAACTATACTATACAAAACAGCCTGCTATACGAAATTTTTTAAAGTATAGAGAAGGTATTATATTAGGTACTTATTGGTTACCCAGGCACCAGTGTTGTCTGCCTAAATGCAATGAACATAAATTTCTTTTTAATCATACAAAAACAATTTAAAAAATACATGCAAGATTCTAAATAATAACTTTTAAAATATACAGAAAGCTATATATTGTTTGGTGGTGGTGGGGGAGGGGGGGGCGTGATTGCAGAAAGGTAAATTAGTTCATATTCACAATGTAGGCACTAAGTTTCTTATTAAACTGTTGTAATAATTTCATTTCAGGCTAGAAAAAGAATAGAAGTAGGAAGGAAAAAATTAGGAAAATATACACTTATTTATAAGTGTAATGTTGATTTTTGAACAAAAAAAAGTTTTGTAGAAAGTTCACTTTTGAGGCATCAGGTTGAGAATGGAAGATATCTGATACATGGTCAGAAGAAAAAGTTAACTTTTGATTAAAGCATGGATAAATATTTATGTGAAATTAATGATGGTCAACGGTCAAATGTGTTAAATAACGATTGAAATGGCAAAGAGAAGACAAAATAATTCAGTAATAACCAATGATACTGCATCAATACTCAGTAATGAACAGTTTACGCAGTACTGTGGAATCCAAATCAGACCTATTTTTGAGAAAAAGAGTGAGTCATAGTCACTAGAAAACAAGCAGACTCCAACTACAAATTTTTTTTTAGACAATTTAAAGTGAAATCAAATTAATTATGTGTGATTTTAAATCTATGAAATGAAGTATTGCTATTTATGAACTACTGAAGTTAAAGATGTCAACTTTACTGCAGCCTACAAAATAGAAGAAAAAATTCTAAAATATCTTTTATTTATACAAGCAACACTAATTTACCTACCTGGGTACTAATGTGGCAATCCCAAATTCGGGATAGGGGTTTGAATTGTTAAAATATCCCTGAGTCAAAGTTGATCATTTTTCCCACTAATTTCATAGCCCTGATTATAAGGAACAAGTTAATGACACAAAGACTAAATGATATCTAAAAAATTACCTGAACAGAATTTGATATAGTAAATGCACTTGGGAAAGGTGGCAAAACGTTTTTTTGGATTTCTTGAAATGGAACCTAAAATGAAATATGATCTCAAATATTTAGATAACAATATTAAAAAAGATTAATGTCAATAATGCTAAACTAAAAACATTTTTCAATCTAACATTCTGTAGAAAATAAATTTTTAAATATACAAAATCAATTTTAATACAATATGCAATGAACTATAAATTTAATTCATAAGTTATAAGATTTAGAAAAAAAATAATCAGTTAAAAATAATAAATAAATCTTGGGATTAACATTACACACTGTTATTTAAAATTGTGACAATCATTTTTTGTACTACGGTTCTAAAATGTTAATAACCTAAAATAACCTTTTAACAGTTGTTGGACAACAATTTTGGCTTAGAAATAGGAAGCTTCATAATCAGAATGAGCCTGATTATGAAAGATTAGCCTTTGTTAAAGTACTATTGGAGAGTTAATGAGACTTGTATTATTAATTTAGATATCTTTTTTTAGATTTCATAATTATTCTATGCTGCTCAGTTATTAAATAAAAGGGAAAAGTTCTAAAATCAGTATAGTCATATTTTTAAATACAGTAGGCGCCCTCAAATCCGCAAACCAGAAATCCGCAACTCTCTAAAATCCGCATATACTTTATGGATGTAAACAATGAAACTTTCAGATTGGATATTTGGACAAAATGTGATTTTTTTAATTTTGTATCAATTCCATATATTTTTTAATTTTTAATTTTCTCAATAATACTCTATTCATGTTTTTTTTTTTTTTTTTTTTTCATGAAGGAAGAAAAATTAAAAAAAAAAAAAAATCAAGATATTGCTGATATCACTGGTAATCACAATTTTCTTACCAAATATATTTATGCATTAATCAAGATTTTTTGGTTACTAAGCCTGGCTAAACTTTAAAAAAAAAATCCTTATTTTATGATTTTGATGTGAATTAGTAATGTACTTTTATGAGGCAAGTTTTGTTGAATAATTTTGGAAAAATATATTTAATTTTTATAATGAATATTTAATCATACACTATTGATCATTAACTTGATCTTTGCTTTTAATATTTTAATCATTTTGAAAATTATCTAAATTTTTATTATTTTAATTTATTACTTATTTTAACATTTTATTATATTGTAAGTATTCATTATAGTCCTGAATGCACTATTAATTGCACTCAAATTACTGTTTAAAAAACGTAAACAAAGCAATGACCAGAAATCCGCAAAATTCTAAAATCCGCACAACCTCTGGTCCCAAGCTGTGCGGATTTGAGGGAGTCTACTGTATTAGTATTTTCAATTATTCAACTATGTAAATTTTGATGAGAGTTGCATTATTAGGTACCGTATTTTCGGGTGTATAGTCCGCAGCTTATACAAGAAAAAAACCTTCGAAAAAGCCGGTGCGGGTTATACAAAGAGATTTTTTTAAAAAAAATTAGAAATCGTAATATTTTTTCTGCAATTTTTAAACCTCAAAAAATTTTAAAAAACATTGAAATTTGTAAATTGTTTAAATACAGTTATTTCTGGGTTTGAAAGAACTGTTGCAACTATCGTCAATATTGCACTAACTGGAAGTGAGAAATAATGACGCTCGAACGCAGTTTGCTCTTGATTTGAGAGGGTAAAAACAATAGTATAACATGTTACTTATTTTAAACTTACTTTTTGCTGAATAAGTCGTTTTAAGGTTAACTGAAATCAGTTTATTAGTAGAGATGTGTCATTTGTTGAGGAACGATTCAAAAGGAGCGATTCCGGCAGTGGAACTAAACGAACGATTCAAAAAAGAAACAAACTCAATAATCGGTCTGAAACTCTGAAAAGGGCGAAATCCTCGGATTCGTTCCGAAATGAAACAATTCTGAGAAGGTTCAATTCCTCGGACTTGTTCCGAAAAGGAGCAATTCCTATGACTCGTCCCGTAATGAAACGACTATGAAAAGGAAGGATTTCTCGGAATCATTCCGAAAAAGAACGACTCCTCTGAATCTTTCCGAAATGACGTAAATCACACTTTTTTTTTTTTTTTGTTCTTTGCAACAGGGCAGGGTAGATTACTTTTTTTTTTTTAAATAAACTAAAAATGATCTTAAACTAAAAACTGTCAAGGTAGGAAAGGTTCCAGATTTTGTACTTTACAAACACAAAGGGGTGCTGCAGCACCGATTCACTAGCAAACTATTTTCCGAAATTTTATTCATAGATTTTTTTAAGGTCTCGCGTATAAGTCGAACCCCCTCCACTTTGAAATTCTTTTTTTGTCTAAAATTTCTCGACTTGTACTAGCGTATATGCTTTAATAGCTTCTAAATTCGAACCCATATAGCCCGCGGACTATACACCAATGAATCTCTGCGGCTTATACACGAACTTTTTTTACTGCACTGCTTGATTTAAGAGTGCGGGCTATACACCCGAAAATACGGTATATAAATTTATATATATTTTAGTATACATCATATTATTCTACATTACTTGGTTATAGAATTATGGAAAAAAGTTCTATAATTATCAGGCTAATCATGTTTTGAAAGATTGGATTGATGTCAGACAAGGGCATCAAATTCAATGCTAAACAAACAACAAAGTATAAATAAAAAAACAATAAATCTTATTTTAGCAGTAGTATAAATTGATTTGCTGTTGAAGATTAGATACAGTCAATTCTATATCACTATCAGTAGCAATAACAATTTGAATCAATATTTAAAACTGAAAAATCATTTCTCAGAATAAACATGTAATTTTTTACCGCATTATCAATTAAGATTAATTGATTAGAAAAAGAAATTACCCGTATTTGATTGCCTGGAAGAGACTCTGATGTTGTAGTACCTTTTCCCTTGGCAAAAATAGTAGGCACAGCATCTCTCTTCAGCTTTTTTGAACCACTAGCATTATGTCCGTCATACTGTGATTCTTCGAAGTGAGCCTTTAACAAAATATAATCATATCAATATTACATTGCATGCTAATTCTTTCCATTTTAAATGGATTTTAAAAAATTATAAATAAAAAAAATTACAGAATATAGCCTCAATTTAGCAAATTTATATCAGGAACTAACTTATAAAATGAAGATATGTAAGTGTGAATATTGAATTTGACAAACCATCTTGTTTTAAAAAATTGTTGAACATTTTCTGTTAACTCTGGGAAATCTGCCAATATATAATAATCTGCAAATGTCTATTATCTGTACGACACATTGGAATGTAAAAAATGAAAATTATCATAGTCATTATGATAGTATCTCATAAGGTTAAATTTGATGTTTTTTCCAGTTATCTATTTTCTAATAAATAAATATTTAAATATAAATGGGATATAAATATTTAAATTTCTTTGAGTAACAAAATTTTATCTCTGAACAAGAGATAATGAGTTTTCATAAACTACAGAATGTATATATATATGACAATAAGTTAAAAATGAAATTACCATTGTGTTGTGTCAATGTTTAAAAAAATGAATAATCACTAAAATTTATACCCTATGTGATTTAATTTTTCTTTAAAATCAACTTAGTTACTCTAAAAATATATTAAAGTAAGCAATATTACATTATATTTTACTTCTCCATTGTAATTAAATTTTTGTGTAGACTTAAAATGTAAAAAATAAAGTGTAAACAAAGGAATTTTCTACAATATTTAAAAATGTATAATTCACAAAATTCTTGGTCCCTAAGTATGCAGGTTTCGTATGCTTGGAGGCAGTAAATATTTATCAATTCAAACATTTAAGGATATTCAAAATTTCAGGTAATATCCTAAATCCATGTTTTAATATAACCCTGGTATTACTTTTGAAATATAGTTTTATTTTCCAGTTGTATTATTTATAGTTTTAATTTCAAGTGCACAAAATGCTATGTTTCTAGATGGAGAAGAAAGATAATTTAACATTTCAAAGGTATCTAGGTTTTCCATTTTTATGTCATTAAAATTGCTAAAATTTCATTTTAAGAAATGCTTCCTTCGTTATAAGTTTAAGCAACATACATTCATTATTTATCTATTTATTTTTCATTGTATAGGGTAGAGTGCCAATAATGGATGTTCCTAAATGTTTTTAGCTCATTAAAAAATTATCAATTAAATTTTTTATTATATTATTTTTTCATAGCTGCCTTTTACACGTTTTATAATCTAGGTTATTGTTGAAACTCTTAAAACAAGTAGGAATAAGTCCCTCCCCCTCCCCCCCCCCAAAAAAAGAAAGAGCTGACTTCATTTAATAAATTTATATATTCATTATTTTGTTGCCTATTTAAATAAAATTCACCATTTAAATAAAAAAAGTTACAGAAGTTTTTAAAAATCTATTATTTTCTATTGTAAACATTTATTCACTTTGACAAAAATCTTTCTATAATATTAATGAAATTTATGGTAATAATGAAACTAATAGGTTTGCACACCAGTGGCCTTAAATGTCATAGTTCTGCAGTTTTTAAATTATTTTAGTTGGTGTTTAAAGCATCCAACCTGCAGTATCATTTTTTTCCATATTAATAATATTAATTATTACAAATATTTTTGGTGATCTAACTGTTAAAAATAGTGGAAAATAAAGGAATCTATGCACTAATACTTGAAAACTTTATTATATATATATTATCCTCTAAACCTTGTACTGCCTCAATAATTTTATAACAGCAATTCATTGATATTTATTATTTTAAATTATCTAAAATAATTAAAATACATTTCTGGCAATAATTATGATGACTAATTCAAACAGCGAATAATTCTCACAAATATTTGATTAATTATTCATATCCCAACTATTTACTTTATTTAAGGTAACTATTTTGTTTCATTTGTATGTTTTTAATTAATCTTGGTTTTAAATAAAGTCAGTAAAACAATTGTATATATCTATTACTATTGGTGCGGAATATATTACTGGAATTTTGTGTTTTGAGAGTGATTGAATGTTGTTCATAAAATCATATAATATTGAAAAAAAAAAAAAAAATTATCAATTAAAAAAAAAAAAAAAAAAAAAAAAACTTAAGACATTTCTTAACGTTGTCCATTATTACACTATTTCCGGATTCTAGTTACATGACAAACATAATGTAATCAGACTTTTATTCACTGAAATTTCATATACAGATATTTCAGATAAAACTATTTTATATATATTTTAAAAAAGTATTTGGAAAAAAAATAATTTTATTACGCTAGAATAAATAAATTACAATGGAAAGTACTTTAATGCTCAATACTTTAAATATAAATTTGTTAGGAAATATAAAATAGGTAAAATTTTTATTACAGAACTCTGCGGATTTGTAAACATTGGCGAAATCAGAAAAATACGTCGCCAATAACAGTAAACAATTTTAAACAATAACGATCTATGTACATTCTTCTTCAGATAAATCGATTTATGGATGAGTAAATTTCGAATAAAAATGTTGAATAACACATTCAAATATTAAAACCGATATTTTAATTAATAAACAGATCACACTCACCTCACAGATTCTGGCATTCTGACCAGGAACCCATCCGCTTGCTCCACAGTAGTCGATCCATTTTCTTTTCCTTTGTTCATTAGCAGGAAATCTGAAGAATTGATGGCCTTTATGTCGGGAATTGTTTTTACAATCATTAGCGGAACACTGGACCATGTTTACAATTAAACTCTAAAAAATAATAGCGGAAAAAAAATCACGTCAAACGTCTTGTCTTAGCGTGCAGAAAGCAATGGCGGACAACGCATTCGAATTATGACAGTGACAGAGCCTTTTAAGTATGGCAACCCAACTTCAACTCCCGCGCGGTAGTTTGGTGTTTGATGGTAAAGTGGGTACCAATAATCCGCAACAGAATGGAGTTGCGGCAGCCTCTATTATAGGAGTTCTAGGTGCAAACTGGCGTTTGCCATCGCGTCATCATGCTCACATTGCTGAACATTGTTGTAAAGGACCCATTTCTTATCGCCCGTGACTAATCAATCCAAAAATGGCTAGTTTTTGAGCCGCCCGAGTAAATAAACTTCAGCAGAAATTCGCTCGATTTTGTTCCTCTCGGTCGTGAAATGGGGAACCCATATATCGAGATTCAAATCGAATCTTATATTTTTTTAAACACCGAAAAGTGGTTGATCGGTGAACGTTAAGTGCTCTAGCAACCTCCTCTGTTGAAATTCGCGGAGTATTTTTAACTAAAGTACGCACAATATTGACATCAATGTGTGAAGGTCAACCGGTATTCGGTCCGTCTTCAAGGTTAAACTCTCCGCAGCGAAATATCGCAAACCATTTTTCCACAGTTCATTTAGTTGGTGCTTGATCTTGACAAACCTCTTAATTGTTTTTTACGGCTTCTGCAACGTTTAATCCCTTCCGAAACTCGTAAAGCATAACATGCCATAAATGCACTTTTCCGACACTTATTTTGAAAGTAAACTTTCTCAAAGCAGTTTGTACCTACACAATTTTTTTTTTTTTTTTGAAATGAAAGCTGCACACGTCACCTTTCCAGCGATGTGTCTTACGTAGATGGCAATATTAATGACAACACTTTACGCCGCTTCTAACGACATCTGTTGCACCTCCGCACGAACTTTTGCACTCACCCAATATATTGATTTGCATTAAATTTTAGAAATATTTTCATTGCTATAAGACGTTTCCCCATTTAGTTTTGAGGTTCATTGGTTAAGTATAAAAGGGAGTATGGGGCTCCTTTCCTAATTTGGGTAAAATGGTTTTTCATGCAGGATTAACCGATTTGATTAAATTTAGGATAAAGGTTCACTGTGATGAGGCTCTTCCTTGATTAATTTGCGAGTTGTTTAGTTAAATATAAAGCGGAACAAACATTTCCTTAAATTAGGTAAATTGATTTTTATGCAGAATTATCCAATTTGCTACAAATTTGAGATATAGCTTTTTTCTGATTAACAGGCTTCTGAATAGTTTTAAGGGGTTAATGGTTAAGTATAAAGGGATGAATGGAAAATTACTCCCCTTAAATTAGAAAAACGGGGTTTTATAGAGAATTACGATATTTGTTTCGATTTTTCAATAATTATTTATTTTGATGAGGCGTACCTCTGATTTTTTTAGGATTAAATGATTAAATATAAAGGGGGAAAATGGGATAGCTAATCCCTCCTTACTTTATTTTTTGAGAAGCATTATTCTCTGAAGAAATAAATCTGTAATATGCGTATAGTATAAATAGCCTTTGAACTCAATGTCTTCTGTTTAACTGAGCAATATTCTTTTTATTATTGATTTTGACTGCCGTTTCATTGCCAGTCTTGTGGAAAATAGTTTTGTCATCACACCTCTATAACGTATTTTATTCGAAGGGGAATAGTATGCTGTTAGAGATCTCTAGAATTTCGAGGCTGGTTTAAAACTCGGTGTAAAGTTTCAGACCGAGCCCCGGCCAGTTCACATTTTCACAGTTCACGGCCTGTACAGAAATCAATGAAAATAGGCTCGTCTCGGCCCGATCTGTATCGACTCAATTTCTACAAAAAATTTCAATTTTACTTAACATACAATTAAGGTTTCTTTAAAGAATACTACATACATATTTATGGCATAAATTTACAATATATTTTTTAATTACAATGGTATCTCGTTTGTATGCATGTGGTGAAAGTTGTATTATCTTCAATTTTTGATTCTGTTGTTAGAAGTATTTTGTGATTTATACTTAACTTTTAAATTGAGACCAATAATAATAATAAATATTCTCCTAGTTTTATTGATAGTGAGTCAATTTAATTTGCTGATTTTTTGATCTACTGTATTTATGCAAGGATTAACAGAAACTGATATTTGATGAAAATTCATGCATTAGATCTGGATATTGAGCTATTGCGGAAATCCTGAAAAATGCTGCATAGCAGCGCCACCTGTTGAGCGTAAATTGAACTGCCAAAACATATCATCAAAAACTAATTAGCCTCAAAGTATATCAGGTACTAACTGAATGTAATTTTTTATTAAATTCCGTGCATTAGTTCTTGATATAGAGCACTCACAAAATTTGTATTACATACAGACAGACAGAGTCACAGACGCAGAGACAGACATTTTGTAAAAACATGTTTTTCGTGATCTCGAAAACGAGAAAACGTCGAAACGAGTTTCGTCGAAAACCAGAATTCGAAATTTTTCATGAATCCAATAATTTCTTCTTGTAAAGATAGAAGAAAGTAAAATTATACTAGTCAGATGTGACAAGCTCAAAACTTTCTTCAATCTCATACATAGTTACATTTCAAAAATCGCTATCACAGTGCCAAAATTAAATGGCAATTTATGAATATAAAATTTTACTGGACCTACCTAATTTTACTCGAATATAAATTTTTATTAATTGATGTGCATTACTTCCTGAGACAGAGCGCCCACAAAATTTCTGTCACAAACCTACAGACAGACTCACAGAAAAACATTTTGAAAAAAATGTTTTTTTGGAATCTCTGACCTCTTAAACATGTTAGTCAATCGAAAACTGGAATTAGTTAAAAAAATTTCTCGAAGTCAATTATTTCTTCCTGTAAAAATGGAAGAAAGTAAAAATTTAGGCAATGTATGTATTTGTATACATGCTACTAAGTTAAAAAATAGTTCAGTTAAAAACACAGCATAATTGTAAATTCCACTTCAGAAATATCCGTCAATAAATAGAGATGTACTTGATCTATATAATGTTTTGAATTTATAAACCCTTAAAAAATATGCAAAAACATTTCAATTAAAAACCGCTTACCGTAAATGAAACTGCACTTCCAGCAATTATATTTGCAGGCAGTACTGAAACCAAACATTTTTGTGTATCCCTGTAAAGGAACGATAAATCATATGCACACTATCTTCCACAGAAAGAGCTCTGCACTACTCTTCAGAATTATACATCAATTTCAATAGGTTTAAAATTGTGTCATATTATTAGAATACAAATCAAACATCCCCCCATAAACCGTAATGCAGCGAAATTATTTTGAGTGACTCTGTAAATTAACCTTAAGTACTGCATACTTTAGTTTCAATAACAAACGAGCCATAGCAGCGTGTAAATAACTTATTTCAATCTCATGACAATTTGATTATATTTATGTGAGTTAAAGGACGGACTGATAGACAACCCGATTGAGTTGTTTAGGACCACCAATTATTAACAGTAGTATTATAGGCCCAAGGGGGGGGGGGCATATCTTCCAATTTTTATAAAGGTTTTCAGCACGTATTTATGCAACGTTTGAAAAAAATCATGGTAAACTCCGAGCGATTAGGCCGACGGGCGCTATTAGATTCGAACCCAGCACCTCCGATCAATAATTTTTGAAAGTGAAGCCTCTCAGTCACTGGTGAGGCTGATAGACGAGCCGAATCGAAAAACACTTTTGAATCGCATCAGAAATTGTTAAAAAAATAATAAAGAGTTTCAATGTCGCACTTGTCAAAAAGCGGTAGCAAAGTCAGCTGCAAAAAAAAGTAGCGGTACGAATAAAAGTTAATCAAACAAACAAAAATTTAATAAAACTTCAGCGACTTTTACCCACTCAAGGAATTGTTTCATTTGTCGCATATTTCCTGAAAAGTCGAATGTAAAGTTTTCAAACTTTTTCGCAATTTTACCATGAAAATGATAAAACAAGTAAGACAAATCATGTGTTAAGCATAGATTATGAGACACTTTCCCCCACTTCATGAAATCTTTAACAGAACTTCGTTATTTAAGGAAATACGGTGTTACTGTCAGCAGCAAAATGTGTACACCGATACATTTGATCCACCCTGTATTTGATCTGTCGACTGATATATATACTATATAGTGGCGAAATTTAATTTAGCAAGGAAACGCATAACAAGTTGAAATTTCTGTTTCAGTAATTTATACTTATTGATGGAAACATTCTTGAATACTTTTGTACAACTCTGTCGTTTACCTAGTGCTTTTATTAAACTCTAGTATTTTTTTAAAATCTAGTTCAAACTAAAACATTTTTAAAACTACTTAAGTCAAATTTCCAGAAATTATCACCTAGACGATCATGTATCTAATTCCTTGTGCGACCCTGTATATCATTTTATCTATATTCTATAAACATTTCTTAGTAAATTGAAAGCAGTTTAACGTGAAAATGCATAATTTATTTAAAATCCATCTTTTAAAAAATTACACTCATATTCAGTAATCTTTACGAACTCTTTTGTGCAGACCTGCGTATCAACTATTGCATTTATACTTACCATATATTATGTATAAGTTTATTAAAACTTAAAAATGCATATCATAACTAACAAGTAAAAAAATGAATTAAGCATAGATTATGAAACACTTCCAACACTTCCTGAAATCTTTAACAAATTTTTGTTACTTAGATAAATAAGATGCTACTGTCCATCACGAAATATGTATTTCAATACTTTTGAACAGTCCTGTATTTGATCCTCGATTGATATATATATACTATATAAAAGGAAAAAATAGTTCAGCAAGAAAATGCCTAACTGGTTAAAATTTCTTTTTCAGCATTTTATTCTAATAGATGGAAAATACTTGAATATTTTTGTTCAGCCCTGTAATTTACCTAGTACCTTTATTACTCGCCAGTATTTTGTTTAAACTTAGTTCAAACAAAAACACTCTTAAAACAAGTTCCATCACATTTCCAGAAATTATCATTTATAGCTAATCATGTAACTAATTCTTTGCGTGACCCTATATATCATTTTATTTACATTCTACAAACAATTCTTAGTAAATTGAAAGCGGTTCAACGTAAAAATGCACAATTTGTTTAAAAAACCACCTTTAAGTTAATTACCCTCACATTCAGTAACATTTATGAGCTCTTTTGTGCAACCCTGTATATCAACTATAACATTTATATACACCGTATAACTTGCAGACATTTAGTAAAATTTAAAAATGCATATCATAATTGAAATTGTATTTCATCCATCCATCAGCTATCATCGATAACATACAATACTTCAGATTAGAATATGAGATTTGAAATATTTTGTGTGTCCCTGTAAATGCTATGCACTACATATTATGCTTTAAATATTGAGTCTCAGTGGTGTATATCAATTTTACGATATTTGAAATCGTTTAATGTAATTAAAATATGTCGCAAACAACTCCCCCTTTATTATTTTGTCATGGAATTCTTTTGAGTGGCGCTGTAAATGAATAGTAACTATTATTTTCACTGCATATTTTACAGAATGCATATTTTAGTGCACTTCGCGAATATATATAAATTTTAGTATGTTTAACAGGGTGTAACACCTTTAATATTCATTTTAAATGATTTTTCCCATAGGCCGTAAGGTATCGGAAAACTTTTGACTATCCCTGTAAATAAACTACTCATGGTAGAAATTCATTTTCAATAGGGTTCATGCTTGGATAAACACCAATAACAAATAGAAATTTCATATCAATCCGAGTATATTTACGGGTGTTAGAGCGCGGACAGGCGGCCATCCGGACAGACAAACCGAATTCATAAACACTTTTCAACTTTGTTCGAAAATGTTAAAAAGTGCACTTCATCCATCCATCAGCCATCATCGATAATATACAGTTCTTCTGATAGTTTATACTGTTTGAAATCTTTTGTGTGTCCCTGTAGCTATGCAATTAATAATGTGCGTGAAATAACTTATATTAAGCCTCAGCGACGTACATCAATTTTATTATACATGAAATAGTTTAATATAATTAAAATATGTCACAAACTTGTCCCCATTTGCCATTATGTAAGGGAATTATTTTGTACTGTTCTGTAAATGAATAATAACTATTCTTTTCACAGCATATTTCACAGAAGGCCTACTTTAGTGCACTTCGTAAATGTATATAAATGTGAATATGTTTGACAGCGTGTAACATCTTTAAAATTCATTTGAAAGATTTTTTCCCCATAGGCTATGATGTAACGAAATATTTTTTGCTATCCTTGTAAATAAACTAATCATGCTAGAAACTTCATTTCCAATAGGATTCATATCAAGATAAACGTCAATAACTTACAAAATTTTCATGTCAATACGAGTTTATTTACGAGAGTTAGAGCGCGGACAGACGGATAGAGAAAATGAAAGCATAAACACTTTTCGATTTCGTTGAAAAATGTTGAAAAGTTGAATAAAGTAACCTCTTTCACTGCATGCGTACACTAAGCACACCAATAAGTAAAAAGGTATGCAATAAATAATAATGAAGAAAAAAAATTTTAAATGTTTCAATTTGAATTTCAATAAAATGGTTCGAAATTTTTCTACTTATCGTATGAATTATCTGTAAATTCAACTGATAATAAAACTTCACATCTGTCATATCAAATATATGTATATTTATTGAGCAATTGTTACCGGAAAGTTCTAAAAAGCAGATTATACCTACTCTCTATTGTTGCAGAGTATGAAGGTCATAATGGAAGTGTTTTCATGTCATATCTTATTTCATCCATAAGCCCACCGTTTTATATAAAGTATTGAGAATTTTGACAATATTTCCAAAGTATTTTAATTAGTATTCATACGTTGTCATGAACTGGTTGGACGTCTGTATATATAAATAAATACATGTGATGTGTTGTACAATCTAGAAGAATTAAATGTCTGTAGCTAGTACCATATTACAATTTTGTCCTTCAAAAAACAACCTTTTTTTAAATATTACAGCTTATCTTTATTTGCTGCATTATTGCTTTTCGTAGTGCAAGTAAACTGTTTCGAAACTGACGTCAATCATTATCATATTCGCAGGTGTTAGAGATTGAGAATTTGTTTCTCCATTGAGTGTTGTTTATTGGGTTCATCGATCATTTTATAGAAGATAAACAATTTTAACGCTTACGGGTCTAATGTAACATTAATAGTACATGTTTTTTAATGGAGTATTATTTTGTTTTAAGAAATACTTTTGCTACTATTAAAATGTAGTATTGGTAGTATGTGCGTATGCATTTAATATATGACTTCATTTATGTTTAGACATTCAGTACTAATATTAATTATTATTTTTGATTAATTCTCTTTGCGCCGTTTGCGATTCTTTTATTTTAAACATACATTTCAGTCTTTGAATTTAAAATTAAAATTACTATCCTGAAAAAAATCATGTGTAATTAAACGTAAAGAGCATTAGAAAGTTGTAATATAAGTTAAATCTTGTTGTGATACAGTATTTTCTAAACATCTCCAAAAATTCTTCCTTAGTTTACTGTCATATGAATATGAATTGAATTGTACGCAAATGTACAATATTCGTTAAGATTCAGACAATGAAATATTCGTTAAACACTAATTAATCCATTTGGATAGCTAGTGTTGATGCTATTAAGGTAGAAGAACTTTTTCTATTGAAAAAAACTCGAATTCAATTGAAAAAAATGCGTACCCGAAAGGGTTAAATTTCTTTGAAGTGTGTTACATGTTAAATAATTTTAAGTTAAACTCATATGTGTTACACATTTAAACTTTAAATGTTTCAGATAAAACGAAATAGTTAGAAAGACATGTCTAATAAAGAAATATTTCCTTTATTTTCAGAACGCATTTGATTCTAATCAGGATTTCATTTTAAAGAGTATATTTAATCTGAATAAAGGAGCCTTTTTTACAGCGACCTTTATTAACGCTTTTTAACAAGTGAGGAATCAAAACTCGTTATCATTTTTAAGTAATTTTCAACGCATTTAAATTCTTTTTTTCAAAATTCGATTTGTCTGTAAGATGATCATCCGGAGTTTCTGGGTTCGAACCCAATAGCATTCGTCGTCTTTAACATTCGGATTTTTCTTTCAAACCTTTCGTGGATTAGGATCCATTAGAAAGATGTTGTTGAAATGGCTTAAATACTGATTATAACATCCACAAAAAAACCTAAACTAATGCATGCAACATTTAATGTACTCGATGTATTTGAACTTTTTACAGGACCACCCAAAAGAAGTCAGACACATGACCATCCATGAGAAAAACTTGCGGGAACTGCGTTTTCAGTTGTATTGCACATTTTAAAGTTTAACAACATTTTGATGTATCGTTTAGTGCGTTTATATTCTGTTGATCGTATACAGGGATGACCAAAAGAATTCGAATGGAGATATGGGTAAACATTCATTTTCAATCATCCTTTTCAGCTGAATTCATTTTTCAGTACTATGGGGTATGAGTACAACATAAATAAATTCATATACTGGTCGGCCCAAATATATATAAATACATTGCCGTCTATTCACAACAATGAACATCAAAGCTTTTTCAGTTATGTTACAGGTTTTTGAGAGGAATTATTTTTTTGTAAAGTATGTAAAAACTAAACTGCAGTCCTGCAGATCACTCAAGATCCTGTCCTACAGTATCCAAGTCGCGGTTTCTTGACTGTGAACACTAATGTGTAATACAGCATATGCCTCAGCCAAGTGGTCAGACTAACGTGGAACCCTGAATGTTTAGTTTCCCAGCAAATCTGTAGCAAATTTTGTTGACACGAAAGAGATATAAAGTTAAGTGAAGCTTGATTAGTCCTCACCCTAAATCGAACTAGGGACTTGAAGTTTATAATCAAGAACATTGACATCACGCTAATGAGTTTTACTCTTGTATAAAAACTAGGGGGGGGCTCCGCCCCCTGCTCGCTAGGCTCACCAATCCCCCCCCCCGCGTAATCGCTTCGTGATTCAAAGTTGTAGGCTACTGCCTGCTTGCTGCGCTCGCCAATACCCCATGGAACCGCTTCGCGATTCCGTTCGGTATTGCTTTGCAATCCCGGTTGGAATCGCTTCGCGATGCATAGACGGAGCCCTTTCCTGATTGGTCTATTCGACTCATGGAAGATGTGGTCCACCTGGACGCGTTATTTCCGGAAACCCTACACATCAGCATCATTCCAGGAGTCATTCCTAGAGATTTGTTTAAGGCTAGTTTTTTTTACTATAGAAGGATATAAAAATCCATTTATCACATACAGCGTTACAAATATGAGATCTATACATTGTCATCTGGATGTGGTTCTAAAATAGGTTTTTAACTGTGTTATGCATTCTAACAATTTAGCTATTTCCTTTTATGAAAAGGAAATGAATTTCATTTAGTATGAAAAAAAATAATGAAAATTTATAAAACATTTTTTATGTTAAAAACTTCTTCACGAAATATTAGCAGAATTTAATTAGAAGTCAAAGTACTGAATTCTCTGTTGCTATTCCCTGCGACACTATAAAAACACACACACAAGCCTCATTTAATTATATTCCGGATTTGATTGAAAATTTTGATGACCAAGCTATCATTACGTTTCCGTGCACTACTTCTAGAGCTGATTAATCGGCTTTTTAGTGTAGAGCCCCACTAAAAGAAACAAGTTGAAAATTGCACGTCAAACGTAGCAAATGAGATGCGTTTGTACTATAACAAAGTTTTAAAAATGTACTTGGTTGTTACATATTATTATTATTAAGATATTGCTAGTAATGGACATAAACAAGACTTACTGCTCTTATCCTTCGCATTGATATCATAGAATGTGTTTCACATTCCTTTCCTTTCAGGCATGTTTCAGATTATAGCAGTTCCTACATCCAAACATACTACTTTCTAATTTATATTTAGAATCATTGTTGTTTTTAAACGCATGAAACGTGCAGGTGATTTTTTTTTAAGTATACAATTGAACAGTTTTCCATTTTTGGATAAAGGTAAAGAAAAATTTCAAAAAACGTCTTTAACGTTAGCGTTTTAAACTGAACTCCCGGATGCGACAGCACGGTAAAAGGAAGAAAAACTGCCGTCGCGAGAATAATATTTCTTACATCTCAAGATATAATTCATGTATAAGAAAGTGAAAATAAAACATTTGGTAATAAATAATATGAATAATTGTATCTGCATTTTTTTTAATGTTTCAAAATGAATCCATAAATGTGCCAGAAAATCTTGGTGCAGTAGAATAGTGATTTTTTTTCTTTTCTTTTTTTATTTTAGGGAGAGGGGGAGAGGTGCTATTTTAATAACAGTTGGCGTCAGGAAAAAATATGCCAGAGCTATAATTTCCTGTAATTCAAAGTCTTAGAGTAAACGCATTCGATGCTGATCGATTCTTTAGAAACCAATTGAGAATTTTGAAAAAAATGTCACACATATCATTCATACCTTCACTCCCCCCCCCAACCCCAGACAAACACACAGAGTGAGGAGAAATAATGCAGAAATAAAAATATCATCTTTATCTGGTGCTACTTTTTGAATATCCTCATCTTCTAAAGTTGCATTAACAGAGTTTTTATACACTCTGTATTACCTTCTTGAAAAATAGAGGGAGGAGGAGGGAGAAGGGAAGAGCAAATTAAAAAAAAAATCACAAAATTTAATATATATATATATTATAGTCCTTATGAAAAAGAAATAAAAAATATCTATAGCAATAGCAGAGCTCGTAATTTCTGATTTTTTATAAGCAGGGATAGTGATGAAGTACGATGGAATACGTAAAGAAATCTGTTATGAAAATTCTATTATCGAAGCTTGAATTAAGTTTGAAAGATTGTTTAAATGTTTAAGGTCCTTTCTGTCAAAGAAATTTGGTCAAAAGTGATCATTTGTTCAGCATAATGGATCTTTTGTCCTGTAAGGCTGTTGCCCGGTGGGGAATTTTGTCCGCGGGAATTGTATCTGCATATTCAATATAATTTCACAATAATAGGATATAACTTTGTAATGCAACATATTTAGCAGTAATGAATAATTTCAACAAGTAGTATTTTAAAAATTAAGGTTAATAAAAATAATCTAAAAAGTGTCGTTATGACTTTGCCAGGCTCATTTCAAAATTTAATATGCGCTTAACCCTTCACTGCACGGTGTTCCATATATGGCACATACCTAAAAACACAATAAATCTCAATATGTTCCAAGAATTTGGCCAATAGGATCACTGCAACTGATTAAGAACAGTCCAAAGATTGGAGTAAAACTTATTTTGTCCATGTCAGGTGGCTGCATTTGGCAAAATATTTAAATATGTTCCTCGGAAAAAAAATCATTTAAGCTATTAAGCAAAATTTATTTTTGCTATTGTTACTGAGTACTAAAAAATATTAATATAAAAGAAATTGCATAGTATTAGGCAGATGAAATTCAATTGCATTTTTAACACAATCATACTGATTTGTAAAATTATACGAATTAAATACAGTAAAACCCCGATGTATCGTTCCCGCATCCATCGTTTTCCCGCATTCATCGTTCTATTTCTACGGTCCTTGCACAAATTATACTTAAATAATGCTAACGAAACCCACGTATACATCGTTCTTTAAAAAATCATTTCCCGCATCCATCGTTGTAAAATATCCCTTTTCACCGGAATAAAATTGAAAGTCATGCGAATCCATATGACATACAAACTGGAATTACTCCTTTTGTACTAAAATAACTCATTTAGAGTTGTTTGTGTTGATAATGGTGACAAAAATACGGATGAAAAGTGGCTGTATATAGCAGAGGATGCACTTATATTTCCATTGATCAAGATGTTGCAACATGTGGTGTCCTAAAACTTTAATTTATTTCTTTTATTGTTTGGTAAGCAGCAAATTAGTATTTAATAGTACACTGTATGCACTGCACTGCGTTTTAAATTCATAATCATTGTACTTTTTCGTATTTTGAAGTTAATCCGCATTCATACTTTTTTTCCCTGAGCCCCTTGGAAAACGATGGATCGAGCTTCTACTGTATTTCCAAGTGAGCGAAAAAAATGCCCAGGCCGGGAATCAAACCCAATACTTAGCTTACAAGGCCAATGCTTTACCGTTTAAGCTAACTGGGCACGACAACCGTTGAGCATTTTTCGCTCATATAACCTTGTAGGTCATAACACCTGACCTGTCATTTAGACAGCTCAAGAGTATAGACCGCTGGTAAAGGAACTCCCTAGAACGATGGGTACGTAAATAAATTACATTTTTAACACAATCAAATTAATTGGTTAACTTATCATACGAATTAAATATTTCCAACTGAGCGAAAAAATTGCTCAGACCGGGAATCGAACCCAGATACTTGGCTTACAAGGCCAATGCTTTACAGTTTAAGCTAACTGGGCATATTGTGTTAAAAATGCAATTTATCTACGTACCCGTCATTCTATGGAGTTCCTTTACCTGCGGTCTATTCTGTTGAGCTGTCTAAATGACAGAGCAGATGTTATGACCTACAAGGTTATCTGAGCGGAAAATTCTCAACGGTTGTCGTGTCCCGTTGGCTTAAATGGCAAAGCAGCCATTGGCCTTGTAAGCCAGTATCTGGGTTCGATTCCCGGCATGGACAATTTTTCGCTCAGTTGGAAATATTTATTTCAGATGAAATTAGTTAATTGAAGCCCATTTAATTGCAAAATATAGCATAACACCATTTAAAAATCCAAATTATAGAGAAGACGCTCTAAAATATAAAATTTCAGCTGAAAATTTGAAATTTGTTTATTTATTTTTTTTACTACATTTTCCATTATTAGGCCAATAACACAGGCCTGCAAATTGAGAGTCATAACTTCCTCTCAAGAATTTGAGAGCTGATTCTAGGGTATTTTGGTGCGCTGATTACGAATATGTACTTAGTTTTTTTCCATCACCTTCAGATTTTTCAAAAAAGATAAATAGAAAATAGAAAAAAAAACACAAGTTTTCACATACAAATACATATATTTAAAAAAGTACATTACTTTTAACATAAAAAACAACTAAAATATAATAATAACTTATTATTGATCTAAATTACATGTAAATTTTATTTGTGGAACCTGATCCTTTTTTCCTAGAAGCTTCGGTTGTACGATTTTCGTTTAAATTTCCTATTTGGATCGTCGCGCTTCAACAACCAGCAGTATTCCGCCATCATGCTAGTATTCCATCTTCCTTGATACCGGACTTCTAGCTCTTTCAAATCTTGGTGAAATCTTTCGGCTTGTTCTTCGCTAACGGCTCCTAGATTTTCTGGGAAGTAATCTATGTACGAATTTAAGAAATGAAGTTTAATGCTCATATTACAACCCATTACACCAAAATTTGTAACCATTTTGGCCATTATTTGTTTATAGTCGGAGCTTTTATTGTTCCCGAAAAAGTTTTTCACCACTTCCTTAAATGACTGCCATGCTTGCAACTCGATATCATTAAGTTTTTCATCGAACTTTTCATCCGACGTTAATTTTCTTAAATCAGGCTTAAAACGTATCCAAAATAACTTTTGTAAACATTTTTTACGAAGTCTGTAATGCTGTTTCGTTGTTTTTTCACCATAAATTTCCCACAAATATAACAAAAACAATTCGGAGAATTTAAACAGCTTCCCGATAGCATTTTAAAGGTTATGTTGCAAGATGCGCACTTCAATTGTTAATTTTCTAAATCAGTGCGGGTACTTATACAAAAGCCCTTTGGTTTATCTTTATTACACTTTTTTCGACTAATATTTACAACAATCAGGTTATATTAGCTAATCATTATGTATTAATGAACTCATTACTAAATTAAGCCAAAATGACCCGTTTTCAACATGGTTCATGTGAATTACTTATACTTATTATGTAGTAATTAACAAATTACTGTTTGGAAGTAATTTCTATGTCACCTTACACTAATTAAATGCAATAAAAATTAAGCTGAAGTAATTTAATGACGTTTTATAAATTTTAAAATGTAGACACTCAGAAAATTTTCAGCAAAATCTTAAATATTCAATATCAAAAAATCCTGACGTGATGGAATTTTTTTATTATTTTTCTCGTAATCAGCACATCAGAAACTATAGAAAACGTTACTCAGATTTCAAAGAGGAAAACCATTGCAGGCCTGTGTAATTGATTTCATAGATTTGAAGTAATTTTTTTCATAAAAATAGAAAAAATCGTGCACTAAAAGGTTAGAAGTCTTGGCATGATTGGAACAAAAATTTATTAAGGTACATGGAAAAATGAAAGTGCATCCATAATTTGACGAGTAGAGCAGTTGAATGAAATCTGGAAGTGCTAAAAAATTTTTATCTTTAGATTTTGTATCCTCATTTAATTTTATAAATGTTTTAAATGATATTAAGAACAAATTTACCACTGATTTGTATAGTCTCTGAAGGTGTTAATCTTTCAATTTTAGGTCTCGTGTTCTATTAATAGTACGCATCTTTTAATTGAGTATTGTTTTGTTTTAACATATACTTTGTTAGGGGTTATGCAGATAAAACATTATCAACTTTTTCCTAATTTTAAACCCCCCCCCATTCAATATCATACGCTACCATCCCTTGATCCCCCCCGCCCCCCCCCCGAAAATGATAACGCTATCAAAGTGTAATTATTTTTCTTTACTTTTAGAATTTATTTCTTCGGTTTCGAGCAATATACAAATTGGTTACTTTTTTTTTTTTTTTTTTTTGCATGCTTTATTGATTTAAATGAATAGAAGTCAATATGATATTACATTATGTCAAATAACACTTAAAAGAAATGGGTATACATGAAAGTGTTTTATAATAGCTTATTTTTGCATAATTTATTCAACAGTTATAAAGTCTTCTTGCACTTGCCCCGAACGGAAGAGGGGGTGGGGCATAGATGGAAATTCTTATCTACAAAAGAAGTGGACGACATTCTTTCTCTTTCGGTTTTATTTAAACACAAGGTTCATTTCAAATGTATTTCACATATGGTTTCGCGACCGTGATATATACACATATAGAAAAGGATAGGAATCTCAAATGTTGAGGCATTTTTTTATTTTAAAATGAAATAATTTTATAATAATTTTGTGATTTTACTAACTTTGAATTTCATAACAATAGGTAACACACTATTTTAAACCAAAGACCGTGCTAGAAATAAAAAGAGAAAATTTTGATTGGATCAAAAATGATATCGATAACAAAAGACAGACCGATATCTTACGATATCATATGCCAAACCCACCTCCCCCTAAAATGACAACGTTATAAATGCACTCCCTTACTGCTGACATGTAGCAATGTTAGTATGTGTTTACGCAATTACTATACGACTCCATTAAAATGTAGGCATTTAATAATAATAATAATAAATATTATTTAAGTCTCTTTGCACCGTTTCCGATTCCCTTACTTTAAAAACATATATTTCCCTCTTTAAATTTAAAATAACGATTACTTTCCTGAAAGAACTAGGTGTAATAAAACGCAAAAAGTATTAGAAAATTTTAATATCAGTTAAATCTTATTGCAATGTAATATATTCTTAACAACTCCAAAAACTCTTCTGCAGCCTATTATCATATTAATATGAATTAAATAGTGCGCAAAACAACAGTATTTGTTGTTTCAGACAATGAAATATTCGTTACACTCTAATTAATCTATTTGGATAGCTAGTGTTAATATTATTAACCTAAAAGTTTTTTTTTTTTCTAAAAATTAAAAAAAAATCGTAGCCGAAAGGACTGAAACATTTTTAGTTCTTATTTACATTTTACCTTCAGTGGTTAGAAGGACTCCTACATCCTTTGAGTTTACCCCACCCGCCTCTCCACCTCGCAGCTTCCCCTCTGAATAATGCTAAAAAACAAGGTAACATGAAATGAACGCCCCAAATGATAATTCGTTATATCATTTAACCTTTTTGCCTTTCACAAAACGCCCCTTGAATGTATCTATTATCTTCTCAGTTTATGAGCACCGCTATCTGAACTTGCGATGCTGAAGTGCAATTTTTCGAGTCGCATGCCTGATAAAATAAATTGTTATCTTCATTTCAAGTATTAAAAGCTGTAAGTCATTCTTTTACTATCAGTTATTTTTGAGTATTTTGTATTGCAGGTAAAATTTTTTTATCCGTTACAGACTTTTTGTAACCTTTTCAATTTAGTAGTACGTAGAAGTAATCTGGCAACACTTTGTTCCTTTCTAAAAATTAGCATCTCAAGTTAATTTTCAGCTGTTACAAATAACGGTAAGTGTGATCTAAGTTAACCTATTATAAACTGAATTACAGATATAAATTAAATTTCTTTATCATCCTTTAACCCTTTATGCACGGACGGTAATAAAGTACCATTGAAGAAAACTTTATATAAAACTTATTTATTCTGTCTATTAATAAAAGTTTTTCAACTTTTTCCACACAAAACACTCTTTTGGATCAAATTTAGATAGAATAGAGAAACAGTCGAAGCTAAATATTTTCAAAAAGTGGTGGTTTTATTATCCATTTTTATAGCTATTTCTTTCCTTTATTTTAATAAATTTATATGAAACATATTAAAATGCAAAAGCGTTTCCATTTATTGAAAGGATCATGATAAACTTAAACTCGTTGCTTTTTTAAAAATTGTGATGTTTTCAAAAGAGTAATTTTGGTTAGTTAATCTAATTATTTTTTTAAATATTTTTTTAAATTATAACCACACATATATTTAATCATTTTTAATGAAAATAAAAACATATCTAATTTCCATATTAGTATTATGTAAAAATTCCAGTATACCTTCAGATAATTAAGAAGATAATTATGGAGGTGGATCAATTTCTTGATAAATAATTCGGTAGATAAAGGGTTAAATGCTTTAGCGTAAAGATTTTACTCGAAAAAAAGTAGGGAAAGAAATATTCATTTTCCCTGGATTATAATTTATTTATATTATTTTTTATTGGGAATATAAAAATTTAACAAATTATAAAAATTTAATTTATTACGACAGTTATTATTTATTATATTCATTTAATGATGTCCATCAATTTAAATAACTTTACGGGTCTTCAAAAAGTATTCTATAATTTCATACAATTTCATGTACTTATTAATTGGCCTGTGAAAAAATAGTAATGGAGACCCCCCCCCCCCAGTTTTATGTTATTTATAATTATTTATAACCCAGCGAATTTTCACGTCCTTGTTTTTGGAAAATAGTTGTTATTTTAAGACACATTTTAAAATTGTTATCATTAAACTTATTTCTGCTTTTAATAAGCAATGGCTGTAGTCCAGTGTTTTATTCATTTCAGAATTACTGTAACCTATTTTATTTTTGCGACATAAGAATATTTTCAAGCATTTTGGGTTTTTTTCTGAACAGTATCATATTATTTAAGATTTCAGACTATAACAGAAAACGGTAAGTGAGATCTGAGTTAATCTATAATAAATTGAATTACAGGTATGAATTAAATTATTGTTTTATACTTTAAATGCTTTAGGTTAAAGGTTTATCGCAATAAAATAGGAAAAAAAAAACTTTTATTTTTGCTTCTTATGATTTATTTATATTATTAACTATTTGGAAAAAAACAGTTGTTGTTTTCGGTAGAGAACTGGGAAAATCTAAAGTATATCATGCATATCTGAATCTTTTTACTGGTTGAATTTAGCAATAAAGTTGGTTTATTTTATTCATTTCCTGATTGGTCCAAGTTTAATGTCCTTAAATGGAATGCTTCTGTTTTTTATTTTATTCATTTTCTAATTGGTTCAAGTTAATGTCCAAAAACAGAATACTTCTGTTTCCACGATGACTAAAGCAGTAATATTATAATAATAATTTAAGAACAAATTGTGATAGAGATTTCAAACAAATTTCATTAAAAAGTACATTTTTCTCTTTACGCAACGGTGTAAAAATTTAAAATGTGCGATGTTAAGAAGTTGAAAAATTTGCAGTTCTAAAAACTGTAAAGCAGAAATTTCATTTAAAATTTGTTTGTGACGGGCCTAGGAATATTCATGTTTAATCCATATCGTACATAATAGGAGACATTCAGGATTCAATCTGATTAACCCCATTCAATAAAAATGCACATTTTAAACAGTCAAAGTTGTCTATCTTTGATATTTTGTTGTTTTTATTATTGGTTTAGGAATATTAATGTTTGATGCACGACGTACGTAACATATGACTCGTTATGATCATCCTAAAATTGACGTTTATTATTATTATTAATTTAAATACAGAATTTATTTATAAGTCTTTAAAATTTGAGACTTTGAAAATATCCTTTTCTAAATAGTCGCTGTAATTTGTTAAATTACATTTTTAGGTGCGTTCGTAATTATGTAAATACGTAGCACCTATTGTTGTCGCTCAGTCCGTCTGTCTGTCTGTCCGCATATAACAACGCAAAAACTACCCAACCGAATCGTTTGAAATTTAAAAGATATAATTGTTACATAATTTTGTTGAGTCATTTCAAATGTTATGAAAATCGGATGTATAGATCAATTACAGGGACAATCAAAATTATTGCGTTACATTACGATCAATAGGGAAAAAAGTTTTAAATGCATTTTAATGGTGTTACACTCGTTTGAACATAATACAATTGACATGAATCTATGAAGTATGTACTAAAATATACATTCTGTGCAATCTGGGATCAAGGAATATTTATTATTAAATTACAGGGCCACACAAATGTATTCCACTAAATAATGTTATACGAGGAACATTGTTTGGGGCGTGTTTTAATTATAATATAAACTACTTCACATTTTATGAATAAGATATACGTTAATGAAGTATAAAAAAAATTACACCCTGCATATTTACAGGAACACAAAGATTTCGACCACTATCCTCCTCAGTCCTGAAACAAATTTTACATGGCACTACAAAAAAACAGTTTAAAATTGTTATAAAACATCTCTAAAGATGCATTAATTTTTATATCGATGCTTCCAACATGCACGCATCTATTAAAAAAGTCTAAATGAAATTTTAACAATTCTAGAAGAAATTAAATTAATTTAAAGGGTGTTTTTTAGTGTCACCTCCAGGCGACATCAGGACTGAGGAGGCTATACTGTATCCAAAGTACGCTCTACTATATCAGCAAGATCTGAATATTTTAAAAATAAGTTATAGTACGAACGCACCTCATTTGCTACGCTTCACGTGCAATTTCCAACTTGTTTTTTTTAAATTGGGAGTTTGAAAGTTTAACGAAATATAAAAAATACGTTTATTACTATACAATTATTATATGTTTTTTTGATTTAATGATGTTTATCAATTTAAGTGACTTTATGGCTTTTCAAAAAGTATTCTGTCGTTTCATCCATTTGCAGGTTTTTTTTTTAATTGACCTGTGAAAAAATAGTAATGGAGACCCACTTTTATGTTATTTATTTTTATTTAAAATCCAACGAACTTTTACGTCCTTGTTTTTAGGCCTGGAAAATAGTTGTTATTTTAAGATGTAAACTTATTTCTGCCCCCCCCCCCCTCCTAAGCAATGGCTGCAGTCCATAGATTAATTATATACGACATATTGTCATTTTTTTCATTCAAAAAGTTTTATGTAGCAAAATTTTTTATACTAATGAAAATAACTTTGAAGAAATTTCTAGACAATGTCACAGTGATTTAACATTCAAAAAGCATGTGAATAAAGTCTTTAAGGATTAATTAATGAAAATTACTTTACTTATTCCCTTATATATATTTTTTCAATTTGATTTTTTATATTTTTATCCTTTGTGATTATATTCTTTCATTATTATAATTATATCCCAATGAGAAATAACTGTAGTGGGAAAACAAATGCTCGTACATATATCTCTGTATTCTAAAATTTAGAAAAATCTATTGCTGCCTCATAAATAATATTTTTGTGACTGGAGGTTTTTCATGACTGGTAATTATTAAGACAAATTTTATTATTATTACACATTAAGAAAACTATTCAATTTAAAAAGATAGAAATTGCTAATTTTAGAAAAATATTTAACAAAAATGCTGAAATATACAGTTTTAAACTGAATCTTTATTTAAAGAGCTAATTAATGTTGTTGAAGTCTGTTAAAAGAGCTGAAAAAATTATATCAACCAAAACTATGCATAACAATTTAATCATCTCTTGCAGGAATATGCTTCATGAGACTACGGTGTGCACTGTTAAATTATTGCTTTTTATTTGACTATTTTTTTTACTTTATTTTTTAAGTTTTCATTCAAAATTTCATCGTCATTTTTTAATTTAAAAAGGGTATTTTTTTTTTCACTTTTATGCTAAATTCTTATGCAGGGCAAATAACAATATTTCCTGCTAATTAAAAAACGTGTTTACTCGGGGATATTAAAAACTGATAAAAAATTAAAGTAACAATTATAAAACCCTATGTTCAAGGTGATAAGTAGGGAAAATTATTTCATAAAAACATTTTTATACATGAATCTGAAAAAGAGAAATAAATATTTTAAAATCACCGTCATAGAAATGTATTTATACGTGAATAATTAAAAGATAAATAAAACTTTTTAAAAATTATATCATAAAAAATGCATTTTTCACGTGAATATTAAAAACACAAATAAAACTTTGCAATATTAATTGAATTATTATATGTTAGAAGCAGTAAATGTTGAAAATTAAGCCATATTTAAAAATCTCTAATAATAATATTGCTAAACATTTTTTAATTTTTTTTCATTTCAAGTGAAAACTGTATTTGAACGTGAATTTAAAGACTTAAAAAATGGTTTGGTGAAATTACGACATATTGAAAATCATACATTTACAACAATTTTCTTATAATGTCGTTATGAAATTCTGGGGGAAAGGGGCGTTATTTAATTAGCCATTTTATATTAGCGGATTATCAAATGTTTGGTTGATTTTATTTAATCAACCACGAAAACAACCGTTAGCTGTCGCGACAGCAGTTCATTCACCCATATAATCCTCGAGTCAAAAGAAAGTGAATGGAAACAGAAATGAATCTTAAAAAAAGAAATATTTTTTTTAATACCGTCATAAAAATGTGTTTATTCGAGAATAATTAAAAGGGAGATAAAATTTTTAAAATATTATATCACAAAAATGTATTTTACACGTAAACATAAAACAAATTTAAATAATAATTAAATTACTATGCTTTAGAAGCAGTAAACGCTGAAAATTAAGCCATATTTAAAAATCTCAAATAATAATATTGCCAAACATTTAAAAAGATATTTACATTTCAAGTGAAAACTGTATTTGAACGTGAATTTAAAGACTTAAAGAAAAATCTGGTGAAACTTCGACAGATTAAAAACGGTACATTTGAAACTATTTTCTTATAATGTGTTTATGACATTTTGGGAAAAAGCTTTGTTGTTTAATTAACCCTTTCGGGTCTGGTGTACTATTAATAGTACATGTTTTTTAATGGAGTATCATTTTGTTTTAAGAAATACCTTTACTACACTTTATATGTAGTATGATTAGTATACGTTTATGCATTAACAATATGACATAATTTATGTTTAGGCATTTAGTAATAAGAATAATTATTATTATTTGCTTCACTCTCTTTGCGCCTTTTCCGATTCTTTTATTTTAAACATACATTTCACTTTTTGAATTTAAAATAAAAGTTACTTTCCTGAAAGAATCATGTATAATAAAGCGAAAAAAGTATTAGAAAGTTATAATATAAGTTAAATATTGTCGTAATAAATTGTTTTCTAAAGATCTTCAAAAAATCTTCCTTAGCCTGTTGTCATATGAGTATGAATTGAATAGTACACAAAACAACAACAGTTGTTGTCTTTCAAACAATAAAAATCTTGTTAAACACTAATTCATCTATTTGGATAACTAGTGTTGATGTTATTAACGTAAAAATATTTTTTTTCTAAAAATTGAAAAAAAAATCAGACCCGAAAGGGTTAACCGTTTTATACTAGCGGATTTTCAAATGTTTGGTTGTTTTTATTTAATCAGTCTCGAAAACAATCGTTAGCTGTCGCGACAGCTTTATATTCTCCCTTAAAATCCTCGAGTCAAAAGAAAATGAATGGAATCCTGATTAAAGGAAATTACTATTGGTAGTTTAGTTGTAATTCAATATTTCGTTATTATTGTTATTATTTTAAAACAAAGCATGCATGCGTGTTTAGAACTTGCGATGTCTGAATGGGAATTGAAAAGCTCAGATCGAGGAGGAAACAAGGCTCTCTAATATGCACATATATGTAATTAACAATCTCATTTTTAATTTTTAGTTACTTGATACCAAATAATAAAAAATTCTATTTTAAGCTGCACATTTATTATGTCACAAGATTGCTTAAAATATAAAACAATAATTATACATCGACATAAATATTATTGTGCTACTATATGCACATATATATAGTAATAAAGGATAGATTTAAGTTTTAATTTGCATATTTATTAGCTTCGGAATCTTTTAACTGTCATTTCATTTTTTACATCAATTTTATTTTTTTATTTTCTGAATTGACTCTTTTTTATGCAATTTATTTCTATTTTTACAGCAACAAATATTTTTCATATTGAAGAATATCGAAACATTAAGGTGTAGTATATTGAATGTTTTAAAGTTATGAAAAAATATCAATGTACAATAATGGGAAATATTTCTAAATGTTTGTAAAAAAGAAAAGTGTAGTTAGAGTCAGCAGTCTTCGAGCATTCAGTGTTACGATGTTTTATTGCTACAAAATTTTATATTAATGATAAAAAAATTTCATTGTGTATTTAAAAACTGTAATTAATTTAACTTATTCCTCAACATTATATCTCGATGTTATAATTTATAAATTTGTTTCTTTAGAACTTTGTTAAAGTAATAAATTGATAAAGTAAAACGTAATTTTAAGAGTTAAAATGCTAAAAACAATATATTATTAAGACTGCATTGTTACTTGCATTGAAAGTTCTCGTAAATGAATTATTTCTACTGGTAAACACCACTGGACTATTAAATTGGTTACATTTAGTTTTGTAAGTAAAAATACATTACATGGCCAAAGATGACCGTCCACATGCGATTTTAGGCATTTTGTTAAATATCTGAAAAAATACATGATGAATTATCCTGAATTTCTAAGTGCGTAAACATAATAGTACAAGTCATACATTTCCCTGAAGATTTCTTCCCGAAACTTCATAGGGGATCGTCAACAAATTTAAAAATAATGACTATCTTTTGGATAGCCCTGTCAAAACTTATGTAGTAAAAGCACTCAAACTGTAGATTATGATTAAGTGGCTTATTGTAATAAAATATGTTCATTTTTTATGCCTATAACATGTATACACATAGAAAAATTGATGTTTTTATAAAAAGTCCCAAATTTTTCCAAGATTTTGCTTATAATTTGCAGAGTTCTCAATACAAAAAAATGTTCTTTTCTGAAAATGTGATAAATAATATTGCACACAATACCCTGTTATCAAAATTAAAAAATAATAAAAATTGTATGAAAAATGAGTAGGTTTATTAAATAATTTTTCACTGCGCATGCGTCAACGATATAAAAATTTTATTTGCATATTATGTTATCCAAATGTATAGAGCAACTTTTGTGAAAGTCTCAAAATCATAGCTTCAAAATTCTGAAAGTGATCGCTTATAGAATAAGCACAAAATCCGTTGTTCCCAAAATGAAGCAAAAAATGAGGGGTTTTATCCAAATGTACGTCCCATATTGTGTATTCTATATTGACACTAATCAATGAATATATGGATACAACCATAGATTATAAAACACTTTCCAACACATTCAGAATATTATAATAAAACTTCACTGCTTAATAAATTGAAAAATGATTTATAAATAAACAATATGTAAAATGGTCGAATGTACGAAAACAAAATCTCTAAAATTACTAACAATAGTTAGAACAAAATACGGATTTTTTGTGCATTGCTCTATGTGATCTTTAGATTTCTCTTATTGTAAGTAATTTGGTAAAATTTAGTTTAAGTAAGAAGCCATAGCACAGTTGAAATTACAGTAGGACCCTGCTAATTCGAACTCCGTTAATTCGGATCGGTTTGGCCAATTTTTTTTTCAAGTTTCGGGAGCGATTTAGCTAATTTCCATAACATTAACTTGTTTCATCGTCGAAATCTGAATATAAAAAAAAAAACTTTTTTCTGAAATCTTTTCGGAATAATAACTTAAGCTTCTTTATTTAAACTTATTTAAACTACACCCAACAAACTACTTATGTTCAAGCAGATGTGTGACCGTAGGGCTCTCAAAAGGTATGGAAAACTGACACAGCAAAAAATTACAAAATTTATATTACAAAGTAAACATTTTTAATGTCTGTAAATAATCAATAAGTTTAAAATAAAGGTGATTTTATGTAAGTATGTTTTATTTTATTTCATTTTTTTCGAATTCTCCGGATAATCCGGATTGGGTTTGGTCCCAATTAATCCGAATTATCGGGGTTTCACTGTACTTCAGACGTTTTGTGCAGCCCTGTATATGATCTATAAAATTTATACAAACTAATTATTTTTTTAATTGATAAAACGCACCTTAATCAATGTACATTACAAAATATGAACTGGATATGTTTTGTACAACTATGTATTCGATCTATAGAATTTATACATACAAATTAATAATTATTTTAAACGTTAAATTTAAAAGCACACATCACAACGGAAAACACATTTCCAGCAATTGCTGCTAAACAGTATTGTACCCGAATTGTTTTGCATGTGCTTGCATAGGATCAGTGAAATCTATGCAAGCTCTATTCTATAGTAAACATCTTGTACTGTGCATTATATACGTATGTAAATATCAAAATGTTTGAAATAGTGTAACATGAATAAAATACACAGCAAATGATTTTCCCCCGTAGGCAGTATTATAATTAAAATCTCTCGAATGCTCCTGCAAAGGAACTACAAATTCATAATAGCGAAGATGCCATAGTAAGTCTAGATAACATTAATCAATTTCATGACAAATTGACTCCATTTACGCAAGTTGAAGCACAGATAGACGAATAGACAGATCGAACTCATGCAAACTTTTCAACTATGATGGAAAATGTTAATTAGCTTGAATTTTTTTTTACAGTGAACAGAGCAGAAAGATGTGTGATGGGGGGAGGGTCTAGGGGTTTATAATTTCATTTGTAAACATATTGGGAAAAACCTAGAAGTTGTGCCTTTCTTATGTATATGTTTTTATATGTATGTTAAATATTTTACATAAATAATATTTTATAAGATCTATAAGAAAGTATTTAGCCCTCCAAAGTGCAGTTTGGAATAATGTTAATATTTCAGCAAAAATATTTTTTTTCTTATCTTTGGTTTTCGCAGTTTAGAAGACCTTCGAGTTATTTGACTTTATTGCGTTTCTACCCCCCCCCCCCTCCCGTCTCCAGTCATATCGCTAATTAATAGAAAAAACAAGATAGCATGGAACAAATTCCTGTAAAGATCGATAAATTTTATTTAACTCTTCTGCCCTTCACAGATGCCTCTTGAATGTAAATCTTATCTTTCTATTCTTTTCTGTGAAACTTGAAATTTAGGTGCGCAAATTTCCGACCCGGATACGCCATACGATAAATCCTTATCTTCGTTTTAAAGATTACAATTGAAAGACCTTTCAATACCATTTATTGATAAGTTTCTCTTTTTAAAGAACACATAAGTAATTTTTACAGGGTTCAGAATTTTATCAAATTTGAATTATGTAATGTATTATTATTTGGTAAAATTTTAATTCTTTTTATACTAGCATCTTGCATTATATTTCAGGTTAATCCAGATAAGATTATTTGCCAACATTTCAAACATATTACAGCTCTAATTCCAGGTAAAAATATTTTTTTCAACTTCCTTTTTCCTATTTTTTAGTTCAAAGATAGTAATAATTAGAATTCAAAATGGTACATAGTCAAAAAATTTCTATATATCGAATTAACAAATTGTTAGAAAAATAAATTCGATACATAGAAATTTCGATAGACAGAAGTGATCTCACTTTTACCATAATTACTCCTAAAACATTAAAATGCATGCTAGTTTTTGTAAACGAAACTCTGTTATTAATTTATATTCAAATCACATTAAATGAAAGTTATTGTTTAGGAAATGCATTAACATGAATAGTAAATGAATACATATACGCATCAAAATTAACTAATTTTTTTTTTTCAACTTGAATGTTTAGTAATATTTGGTAAAATTTTCTTTTTCTTTTATCGTCTTACATTATAGTTTGTGGCAATCCAGTTAACTTTATATTTTAACATAGTAGATATCACAGTTTAAAAGCCAAATACAAATTATATTACTATTTTCAACGCTTTTTCCTTTTTCTATTGTTTTAATTCCTCGATATAAATTATTAAAATGGAAAAGAGTATTCTTTATTCATGCTGCTTAAGATTATTTTAGAAATTTTTACGCACGGTGTTTATTATTTACTTATATGCATATTTATTAAATCGGGAATATCAAAGTTTGATGAATTACATCAAGTATATTTCTTCTTAATATTGTTGTACCTTATAATCTTTCAATAATGTTTATCATTTTAATTACCTCTGCAGATTTTTAAAGCTTGTTAAATTGACAAGAATCCTTTAGTTGTGCTCCTTTTAAAATAACAAATAACAACAGTTTTAATGACCCGTATATTTCTCCCTTTATCATTGTTATTTATTACTGTATGAAGTGGTATTATTTTTTCTTATGCATGTTCCAACAAAAGTTAAAAGTGCTTATGACTCGGTTTGTCTGTCCGCACTCTAACTCTCGTAAATAGACTCGGATTGCCCTGAAATCTTTAGATATTATTGACGTTTACACAAACACGAATCGTATTTCAAAAGAAGTTTGCAGTATATTTAATTTATTTACAGGGACAGTCAAAAGCTTACTCTTATATTACGGCAAATGATAAAAAACAGTTTCAAATGACTTTTAAAGATATTACACCCTTTCAAACATAAAGAAATTAATATGCATATGCGAAATGCACTGAAATATGCATTCTGTAGAATAGGCGGTGTAAAGAATTGTTATGTATTTACAGGGTCACACAAAAGAATTTCACAGAAAAATACAGCCTTCGGTGTGTTTTAATTATGTTAAACTATTTTATATATAATGAAATTCACATAAGTCGCTAAGTTTTATTATAAGTTTTTCATGTATATTACGAAGTACATAACTTTTACAGGGCCATACAAAAGATTTCAAATAGCATATTCTATCCGAAATACTGTACGTTAGCGATGATGGCAGAAAATGAACTTTTAAGTTTCACTATATTTATGCATACTATATGGCGTGCATAAATACATTATTTAATATGCAAGGCTACTAAAGTATTCGGTTATAAGCGTAAATTGCTTAAAGGTGCTTCTTTATGAGTTATGCATTTTAACGTTGCTGAACTGCATTTAGTTTACTAAGAAATGTTTGTTGAGTATAGAATTGGATATGTAGCCGTCTTAGGATGTTAATTTCTCGAAATGTTATTTTACTAGATTTAAGCGTGTTCTAGTTTGAATTAAATTTCAGTTAAATAGTGGTTTGTAATAAAGGTACTAAGTAAACTACAGGACTGGACAAAAGTATTCAAGTATGTTTCTATATATTAGTACAAATTGCTGAAAGAGAAATATCAATATGTTTTGAGTTTTCTTACTAAACTAAATTTTCCCGTTACATAGTACCTATATATCGACCTACAGATCAAGTACAAGGCTGTTCAAAAGTATTGGCATACATATTTAACATATTTTACCTGTTTTCTAAAATGTATAGCTAATTATATTATTTACTTACTTTTAAAAATAACAAAGTCTTGTTAAAAATTTGAAGAAGTGTTGGAAAGTATTTCATAATTTATGCTTAATTCGTAATTTTTTTTAATGATTGTTGTAGTTTTAGATTTCGGGCTGAAAAATAAATATTATTTCATATTATTAAATTTTCATTTTTTTTTTTCGTAAAGAAATGACTGCGGGGGAGCGATTAAATAGAGGTTCAATATTAATCATAATTTAAAGATTATATAGAGAAGAAATGTGATACGAATGAACGAAATCTCGACGAAACTTTTAGACAAAAAACAGTTAAGATAAAAAAAAAAAAATAAAGAAATTATTTATAGGTTAACTGGTGAAAAATATTTTACTATATATTTTTAACACTTTTCTTTTAAATTGAAAAGTATTTATGAATACTTTTTGTCTGACCATGTGTTTGTCTGTTCGTCTGTCTATCTGCGCTCTAACTCCTGAAAATATATTCGGATTATGAAGTAATTTCTATATGTTATTGAGGTATACCGTAGTATATTCGGTGTTGAAGATGAAGTGTGTAGCATTAATATTTCGTTTACAGGGACACTCAAAAAAATTCCGTTGTTTTATGGTCAGTGGACAAAAATCGTTTCCAGTGTATTTCAGTGGAGTTACGTTAATCCTGATGCATTGGAATGTATATGCATTAAGGTTTAGTATAAGGGGCTTACTATAAAATAAATATATTTTACTGTTTACCGTTCGTTTGCAGCGACACACAAAAGAAATTGTTTAGAGTAATACATTTTTTCAACAGCTGCTGCAAATGAGTTTATGATTTTCCTATGCATTTTTTTAATTAAAGTAATGTTTTGTATGAAAATCGATGAGTATGTTTCCATAAGTCATATACAGGGGTGCAGAAAAAATATTCGCTATATTTTCACTTACTACCGAATATTGCTGAAAGGGAATTTTGAACTGTTTTATGCGTATTCTAACTAAACAAAAAAATTTGCAGACTACGTACTATATATAGAAATCTATAGATCATATACAGAGTCGCGCAAAAGATTTGAAAATATTTTTGAACTGCTGATGAAATTTTTAAAACTGTGCTTTTAGCTGTGATATGCATTTTCTTATTTGTTTAATTTGGCATCATCTTTTACATTACTAAACGGTGGAAGTTTTGATAAAAAGTTAATTAAATCCAATTGATTTTTTAAATCATCAGATTTTAAAATATTCACCTTTTATATAAACATTTTTATTACAATTTTAATTTTTCTTAAGAAAGGTGTTATAGTAAAAATAAAATACATTGACATGTTTCGGAACCGTCAAATAAGTTCCATAGTCATAATATAAATAAAACAAAATTTCAAATCTCGGACAATACAAATAACACAAGACAATGAGATATAAATAACAAAAAACACGCGCTCTATTGCAAAAAATTAAATTAAAATATAGACCATGATCTAAACTTAACTAAAAATAAAAATTTCAAACTATTTCAAAGTTTTATTAAATTATTTTGAATGTGCTGGAAAATGTCTCATAATCTATGCTTCATGTACAATATTTCTTTCTTATTTATTCTCCATGTGTATACAGTCATTAGTATAGAGACACTCGAATGAAAATAAACCCGAATGGGAAATATATTTCATATTAAAGAATGACAATCGATTGAGAGAAATTTTTTTGAATACTTCAAATTCTGAAAAAATATCAATTGACGATTTTGGGAAATGCATTTCCATATCTGAAAGCACAGTATGATGCACTATTCATGCAGCACTCTTCATACATTCAATGCTGCACTGTCTTATTCGAACAAAAACATAAAAAAATAATTTTTTGGCGCTTTAACCCCCTTCTTGGCGCGTTTTCAAAGTATTGCCACATTAGCGCGCTTTTGCGTTTTTTCTCCCGAAGTTTGACTCCAGGTGACACCACGCAAAAGAGTGCAATTTAAAGTGGCGATAATAAAAATAAATCAAAAATACATGTTTTAAAACATAGAAATTTAAAAGAATTTGAAATATCACACACAAAAAAACAAATAATCCACTTATAGACAAACTAGGTTTTTAATGGAGTTTCGGAGATCGCGACAATAAAAACAGAGCAAAAATACATATATTAACGCAGAATCTTAAAATACTGCAAATATTAGGATGTAAAAAGCATGTATATTGCGAAAAATTAAAACAAGTATCTCATATACATACAAATTTTTTCATAAAATTTAAGATTCCAAATTCGAATGACCATAACCAAAAATTTAATTTACTAAGCTTTTAGAAGAAAAAAAATTATTTCTCAGGGGGGCGGAGCCCCCCTGAACCCCCGGTGACATTTTTCTTTAAAACATGTATAATATTTAAACATTCAAAACCATTCCGTTCAAGAAACAAAGAAATTGTACACATATCTTCTTTTAAAAACAAAACCAATCTTTTTTAAATAAAGAAAGAAATCAATAATAGATTTTATAAAGAAATATATTAAGCTTTGAATGCAAATTGTCATTTTGTACTCAAAGAGCATAAACGCATTTTTGCAGGTTATTGTTTGCGGTTGCGTAAGTGAAAAACATTCAATTTCCCTGACAATAGAGGGGGGGTGGGAGGATCCAAAACATTCAACCATGTGTCGTTACTTTTAGTAAAATTCTCTATCTTATTGGTGTTGATCTTATGGCTATTTCTTACGGTTTTGCTATTTTTAAATATTAATAAGGCTTTCAAAATTTTCTTACATTCCATAACTATTCAAAAGAATTCATCATTACAGAATGTTTTTGTACCAGTAATGCAGAGTAATACTGAATGTTTGAATGCTACCACATGAAGTTTTTCTTTTATAGAATTCATTTATTAAAAAAAAATCCAATATTGCAGATTGATATATTTTTTTTCAAAGTTTCGAATATTGAAAGAATTTTCTCTTAATCGATTGTCATCTTTGAACATAGAGAATATTTTTCACTACATTTATTTCTTATTTGATTGTCATTATTTTTTTATTCATTTAAAATAGATAAAAAGCCATATATTTTTTGTAAGTTGACAGTTTCTTTACTCTTGTTCTAAAACGTGTATATGGAAAAATCATAATTTCGTGAAAATCAGTCATAAGAAACATACAAATCAACAAAGATTTTTACATCTTTTTTTTATTTATTATTAATTTGTATATAAAAATAATTAATATATATAATTAAAAAGAGGAATGTTGATTTTAGGGCTGAAATAAAAATAAAAGTTAATCTTTACAGAGATTATAAAGATTACATGATAAAGTACTACTTTATTAACCCGTCGACCAAAAAATTATCGCCAAACTATAAGATTAAATGCCAATGATCGTGAATATCACATTCAATGACATTAAGTACGATTCACGTGTTTAAACCGTCATTGATTTTTATTTTAATTTTTTATTATTACTAATTATTTCTTTTTTCTTTATTTAAAATAAAAATTATTCAATGTGTATAATTCGGTTATTAGTTTGGCGATTTGTATAATTTGGCGAAATTGATCAACGGGTTAACTAAATAGTACCCATTATAACTTATGTTGTAAGTTATATGAAATGAATAACATTTCATGGTAAGCAATGCTCAGACTATTTAAATAATTGATATTTTATTTTAATAATAAAAAAAATATATAAAAAGCAGCAAGACGGAAAATCTCAACGAAAATCAAAAGAGGCTATTTATTTTGAGATAAAGATGACATGGCAAATTTAGATACAAATGTCCAATTCAGATTATTTTAAAGTACGTAAGGTTACATAAATAACATGTTCTAAATGCTTCAACAATGAAATTCTTGAAATTTATTTAGCGCACTACATTGGACTTTAAATCAATAAAAATTAAACAGCTATTTATTGATGCGCTACAAAAATTGGAGGTTTTAATGTTACTTTTTTTTTATTTTAACAGGACAGTTTTTTGCACTCAAGCTGTTCCGATAATCATTGTTGAAGTTGCACTGCAAGAATCGTAAGTATTTTTGTTATATTTTCTATTCTACATTTATTCAAACATCCCGATATCTTTTTAAATTATTTTTTAGTGAATGATGTAGAACAACCCTTTATAGTTTAAACATTCTTAATTCAGAAAGGCAAAGATTTCTTTTAGTCTCTTTCGATCAAAAATATTGATAAGGTGTCATAGACATCTATCTTTTTCATATTCCAGGGTTTATTTGTGTAATTTTTAAAACTTCAGTTATGGATTTATGTTTTTCAAATTGATGACTATGAAAGATTAAAAGCGAAAAAAAATAAGATTTTGTTTTGTTCATAAAATTGGATGATACATCAAGGGGACTCATTTTTTGACAATTTCTCGGGATTTTTTTTATTTTAATTTTACCTTTTTTTCGTTTCAAAAACGTTGAAAAACATAAAATAAATATATACTTAATATTTTTTTGGTTACTAATGGATTCTACAAATGGTATCTTAACGCAAATAAAATGATTAACGTTTTCATTTTTGTATATTTCTTACATGTCTGCTGCAAAATATTTAGCACGTAGTTCGTTAAAAAATCGATAGAAGAAACAAATTGTTATTTTGCTTAGTTGTGTTATCTGTTAGGCTCCATTCAAATCCATTTCTCTTTTATAAACATTATTTAAATACATGAAAAAAAAAGCTAAGATGTGTATCCTACAGCATACATGAAATCTAAAAAAAAAAAAAAAGTTTAGATAGAAATGTTTAATTTAGGGTATTTTAAAGTACGTAAAGTCATTTAAAATATCTTCTAAATAATTCCTCGATCATTTAAAAAAAAGTTATTTAGCTAAATTAATTTGAGCTTTAATTCAGTGAAAATTTATAATGCTATTCAATTTCAGATAACTATTTTCTGGCACCATTTTTGGCCCAATTAAAATGACATCTCTCAAAAATATTGTTAAATTATAGGGTTTGTGTACTGTCAACGATGGCCAATGGCAAAATCGTGAACCAATATTGATGACTTCTTGTTCTAATTACAAAAATGTCTTAAATGAAGTATAAAAATATTTAAAAATGATTAGGGTAAGTAAAAACTTTTTTAAATTACAAAATGTAAATTTTAGTACGGCCCCCGGTCCTATAAGTTATATTTAGTAAAACTTTCGTGTTGCGCTGCCGAGACAAAAAGAGAGTCCGCTTATTCTTAAACGATTAATAGCTGTTTAAAGTTGCAGCACATTTTTTGTCGCAAATTAGGGGCTTTCAACAAATTTAATAGAAATGTAATTTCATCAGAAATAATAAAACAAGCCTGAAGTTGTACGTCAATAGCAGCAAATGGGATGCGTTCGTACTATAATAAAGTTTTAAAAATATTTATAGCTTGATGTATTAGTATACATTATTTCAGACACAGTATAGTATCCGAAATTTTTTGTGTGTCCCTGCAAATACTTATCTGCTTTTTATTATACAGAAAGTAACATATTGTAAACATTAGCAACGTATATCAATCTTATAAAAGGTGAAATAGTTAAATATAAATAAATCAAAATCAACACCCTCATATAATTTATAAATTTATTAATGTTATTTATATATATTATTAAATATCAAGAACTTCAATTCTTTACAAAATGATACATATTTGAAAATATTATTAGATTACATTAAGCAAAAGTTGGCTTAGGTTATATTTAAACATGGTTATGTTAAAAAAAGTATGTTTAAATTTTAAAACATAGGGCTACTATAAACTACATTTACAGGATTCGCACGCATGGGATTTTAAGTGTTTTAGAACAAAAAATTTTGTAAAGTACTGGTCGCTATATGGGTTCGTCGTTCAACTGGAGCATGATTTTACAGTGTGATTTTGGAGATTCTGACAATTCAGTTTCCAAAATCTTTCTGAAGTTCACTTGGATTAAACCGTGAATCTTTTTAAATGCATTCAGTTAGGTTCACTGTAGCAGACAGAAATTTTAAAAATTACATTTTAATGCCTAAAAATAATTAGGATGAGCGAAGCGAATCCTCTACTAGGCTACACAAATTACATTTTGTCGTACATTTTACAAAAAACTATTCAGTATTTTGACTTGAAATTAATAATAAAATAAATTATTAATTTTATTTAATATTTTTTTACAGAATAACCTTGAAAAAATTATTATTTTAATTAATTCATTTTACATGCTTTTCCATTACGGACGCATTTTTTTTAAATAAAAAATGAAGCACGTACATTTTCATAAGAAAAAATAAATCATGGCGTCAGTAATTATAGATAGAATCATGATTAATTAAATTGTAAAATCATTTATGTAGATGATATTTACGCATTAAATTACGCACAGGCAATCAATGGTGATGGCACCCATGTGGAAAATGTGTAATCAAAATAAAAGTTTTAATTTCTCCGATCTGTATTGTAATCAGAGATTAGTGTACTGACTCTGTGTCATATGCAAATTTCCTCCTTGCGCCCCAATCGAGTTTTTTCTATGGGGGAGAGTATTCGCAGAACAGTTTTTTGTGCGTGCATAACATGTCCGTTTCTTACGATACACGTACGGTTCCAACGCTCTTCATGGTTTCCGCATGCGCTGAGCATTTTGCGATGAAAAAAAAATGGGTGTTGCCATTGGAAATTTTCGAGTTTCTGTAACTATAACCGTAACCGTGAGTGCCATTTTGTTGGCTTTCACAGAATCTCGAGCTCATACCTCTGAATAGCTATATCTGAAATTTCACTTCGATCGGTTGAGTGGACTGGCCGCTAGAGCTCCGTATATCGGCAAAGTTTTTTTATGACCACCCTGTATATATATTTTATAATATTAATGTATTTATATGCCTTATCTTTAAAAGAAAAGTTTGTTTTATAAAAGAACTCACCACACTTTAATAAGAAGCCGAGGAAGTTCAATCGAATCGACGTTGTTTGTTAAAAAATGAATCTAAGTTTTCAACAACCTATCAAACCAAAGAAAGATTTATGATTGAGTTGACACACTTTGTTTTAAGTGGAGATGTGGGTGCAATGTTCACAAAAGCTAAAACTTCAAAGACATCAAGGGTTATTTAGGAAATAGCTTATGACTCAGTTATCTCGTGGGTTTAGTTAACCCGTCAGAGTTTATCTGAAGATAGATTTTTTTTCCATTCATAAAGCAAACATTACTTTAAAAAAAATCTGCTAAACGGTGCTTGAAAGTCTTTGAAGGTACGAATCCTGATTTAAATGTTAAACATCTATATCAATGTTACAAACAAATTGCAACACATAAATCATTAGGGATAGCCGATTCTTTCTGTCCAGCTTCTGGAAGGACGACATCGCTTTTTGCTGGAATTGTGTATTATTCAACGATAGTGACGTCCTATGCATACTTAATTGTAGATGTTTGCAAACTGATGTATCCGCTTACTAAAAACTGCAGGTTTCATAGAAATAGTAATTCTAATTAAATTATTATAATTCTACAGCTATAATCCTGTTTCAAGAAATAAAGTTATGATTAATACTCTCGAGGATTATATACCTATACGTAAAGTAAAAAAAAAACATACATATCCTGTTCAAAAAAATATCTTTTTTTGCATTTGAAAAACTAGTGAGAAAACAACTTTAAAAATTTGCCCTTTTGCTCGGCGGTCAGGTCAGCGGATGCGACGTCATTTTATATTAAATAAGAGCGTGTGCTTACAGTTTTAAGACTGAAATGTGTTTTGTACTATCTATATTTATATGCATATACATATTTTTTAAATATTTGTAAAATAGTTGTTGTCCTCGGTAGAGAAATGGGAAAACTGAAGTATATCTGAATCTTGTTATTGGTTGAACTCCTCAACTTATTTACTTTGTTTTATTCGTTTTCTGATTGGTCAATACTTAATGTCCAAAGATGGAATATTCTGTTTTTTTTATTTTATTCGTTTTCTCGTTGGTCCATGTTCATTGTCCAAAAATGGAATATTTCTATTGCCGGGATGGGGACAAAAAGAGTGATTAAAACTTAAAACAAATAATAATAATTTGTAAACAAATTATGAAAAAGATTTCAAACAAATTTCATTTAAAAAGTGCATTTTTTGTCTAAGCAACGGTATAAAAATTCAAAATGTGCGATGTTTAGAAGTTTAAAAATTTACAGTTCCGAAAATTGTAAAACTGAAATTTTATTTAAAATTTGTTTGTGATGGGTCAAGGAATATTAGGGTTTAATCCATGTCGTACGTAATAGGAGGCGTTCAGATGTCAGTTTGTTTAACTCCATCAAAAAATATGCACATTTTAAGCAGTTAAAGCTTTCATCTATAAAATACTTTTTTTAACAGTGGTTTAGGAATATTATTGTTTAATAGACGACGTACGTAATATATGACTCGTTATGATCATCTAAAAAATGATGTTATTATTGTTATTAATTTAAATATAGAATTTATTTATGAATCTTTAAAACTTTGGTCTTTAAAAATATCATTTTCCAAATAGTCGTTGTAATTTGTCAATTTCCATTTTGTTATTTTTTTTAATCGGAGGTGAGACTAAATTCTGAAATAGAAGATTTTCCGTTTCCTGGTAATTCATTTTTCTTCGGTAAGCATGAAATTTGCAAGTGTTTCTATTCATAAACTGTGTAAAAGAAAAAAAAAAAACGATTTAAATGAATAAATTTTTAAATGATGCGTGTAAAATTTTCTTAGGGGTACGTTCTAGATATAAAAGAAAACCTAAAACTTGTCTTTTCCAATAGCAACATCCAAGTTTGACACCACAAATAAATTTTACGCCATTCGATTGGGTTTAAAAAAATTACGAAATTCGTCCGATTGGCTTTAGAGAAATTATTTTAAAATGAGCCTATTTGAGGGGCTGTATCCAAATTGAATTTTAGTACTCGATGGATGAAATGCTACAGAATGACTATGCCACTTCTGTTAATGTATGATACCAATATAAACATCTCACTTGCTTAATATGTTTCGATTATTGCCAATTCGAATGTTTCTATGAAAGAAACAAAATATAAATATTTCAAATTTTGCTTCTTTGCACATCATAGATAGTTCCTTAAACCATCATTTGGACTTTTCGAAGCATAATTCAAAAACTACTGAGAAGAAAATTTGAAAATGATAATTTCAATATAACAGGACATAATAAGTGTAAATCTACCCCCCCCCCCCCCGCAAAAAATGTAGATTGAAGATCATATTTTTTTTAATGTTAATTTCTTAATTCATATAATTCTTTTATTACAAAGTTTATGCATTTATGATCGGAATATATAGTATTACAATCACATAAAAATTGCCACATTTAGATTTAAACTTCAAGATATTAATAAAAATATAAAAATCTAATTTAACAATAAAAGCTCTAAAATTTGAATGTTATAATTCAAAAACTTACAATCCAAAAATTTGAAATTTGGTTTCTAAGCATAGTTTCAAAAAAAAATTTAAAGTATAGGTCAAAATTGGGTGCTGCTTTTGAAAAAAAGTTTTCTTAGGTCTTAATTTGTAGTAAATTTTCTAGGTATTATTTAAAAGTAGACTTTATTTCCAATCGTTTGGTACTAGCCACTGTCTCCTGTTACAATTAGTTACAGGGTTGTAGGAGGTGTTTTTTTTTATTCCACTAACTGTACACATTTTTAAAATTATACTTTATTATGCAATTCCCAAATAATACCTACCTTGTTAATTTTATAATTTAAATGTGACGTCAGATTGTATTAATAATCCCCTCTCTCTCATTTCTTAAACTGTGCCATACTTTTTCCGATATCCCCTCCCCCCCACCAACAATGCGATGTAATCAATAGACAATCACTTTGATACATTTATTTTATTATTTTTCGCAATCTCAAAGCGATTTTTTTTCTTTATTTGTTTACTGTCGTAAAAACGTAAATTATGTGAATATTTTATTAAATTCCCATTCGCGTATAAAGGGAAACGCTGAGTGATATCTTATTAAGTAAATGAGAAAAAGCCCGAAATAAATGTGTTTGTAATTAAGGCGCAACACTAGTCACAGAAAAATACCCGGATGATAATGTAAAGTCTATGGGAGCTTTCTTTTCAAATATCTTACTGAAATTTTAATTGTTTTACATGATTTTTTTTTTTTAACCATTTGAAAAATGGTTGTTGTTTTCGGGAGAATGGACCCGATGATGTTACCACTTTTGAATGATGTTACCACTTTTGAATGATGTTACCACTTTTGAATTTAAATTAAATTCTTTATTTTTAGAAGAATTTTTATTTGAATTTAAATTAAATTCTTTACTTTTAGAAGAATTTTTATTTGAATAGTAAATTAAAATGGTTAAAATCATTGTAATAAAGGAGAAAACTAACAAATTTAAAAATGGGTAGACGGAAATTAACAGATACGGAAAAAGCCGAAGCCAAAGAAATGAATGAACGTGAATATCGCATTCAATGATATTAAACACAATACGCGTACTTAAACAATCATAAAGTGATTTTTATGTTTTACTAATTTATTTCTTCTTTTGCTATTTAAAATAAAAATTTAGTCAACATGTATAAGTTGCTTATTAGTTTGGCGATTCGTATCATTTGGCGAAATTGGTCGACGGGATAACTGAGTAATACTGTATTTGGTTTGGCGCAAAAACGTCTTTTAATGCAGAAAATGATAAAATCAAAAGATTATTGAGCCGCTGAAAACCAATTACGTGTTGAAAGGCGATCACGAAAAAGGAAGCAATTTAATGCCGAACCGATTAATTGTAAAACATCATGTCGCCAGGGCGACCAATCCACTAGCCATGGCGTTTTACTATCGGTCGGTTCTAACCAGGAAAATTTGAGTGCCAATAGTGATTCTAACAAGCCGGAAAATGTTATAGCTATTACTCTTGATTTTCCACCACCTAAAAAGAAAACTAAAAAGCAATCGGCTTGGGAAAAACTGGGAAAAAACTTTTTTGATTCGATGTCTGATGGACCCATTCACAGATGCATGTGCTGCGATCGATTTTGGTTTAAAACCTCCATCACCAAAATTCTGCTCTGTAAAATCAAACAATATATGCCAAAGTCTTACAAGTATAACAGTATATGCCAAAGCTGTATTTTAATAATGATTACTTTTGCACCAACAATGTTAAATAGTTTGAAATGTTTCTTTCGTCGCCAACTTTTATGCTTGGCGACAATAGAGTGATATAACTTAAACGAACCGTACCTTCAAATTTCAGCATGTATAAAGTCATTTATAGCAGTGGCACGGATAATACACAATAAAACAACTGGTATTTAGCTTAAAATGATAGATGAATGTATCGAGTGAAACATTTTTCAAATGGTTGGGGTAATTTCTTAAATTACAATTATTTTTTTAACCATTTGAAAAATGGTTGTTGTTTTCGGGAGAATGGACCCGATGATGTTACCACTTTTGAATGATGTTACCACTTTTGAATGATGTTACCACTTTTGAATTTAAATTAAATTCTTTATTTTTAGAAGAATTTTTATTTGAATTTAAATTAAATTCTTTACTTTTAGAAGAATTTTTATTTGAATAGTAAATTAAAATGGTTAAAATCATTGTAATAAAGGAGAAAACTAACAAATTTAAAAATGGGTAGACGGAAATTAACAGATACGGAAAAAGCCGAAGCCAAAGAAATGAATGAACGTGAATATCGCATTCAATGATATTAAACACAATACGCGTACTTAAACAATCATAAAGTGATTTTTATGTTTTACTAATTTATTTCTTCTTTTGCTATTTAAAATAAAAATTTAGTCAACATGTATAAGTTGCTTATTAGTTTGGCGATTCGTATCATTTGGCGAAATTGGTCGACGGGATAACTGAGTAATACTGTATTTGGTTTGGCGCAAAAACGTCTTTTAATGCAGAAAATGATAAAATCAAAAGATTATTGAGCCGCTGAAAACCAATTACGTGTTGAAAGGCGATCACGAAAAAGGAAGCAATTTAATGCCGAACCGATTAATTGTAAAACATCATGTCGCCAGGGCGACCAATCCACTAGCCATGGCGTTTTACTATCGGTCGGTTCTAACCAGGAAAATTTGAGTGCCAATAGTGATTCTAACAAGCCGGAAAATGTTATAGCTATTACTCTTGATTTTCCACCACCTAAAAAGAAAACTAAAAAGCAATCGGCTTGGGAAAAACTGGGAAAAAACTTTTTTGATTCGATGTCTGATGGACCCATTCACAGATGCATGTGCTGCGATCGATTTTGGTTTAAAACCTCCATCACCAAAATTCTGCTCTGTAAAATCAAACAATATATGCCAAAGTCTTACAAGTATAACAGTATATGCCAAAGCTGTATTTTAATAATGATTACTTTTGCACCAACAATGTTAAATAGTTTGAAATGTTTCTTTCGTCGCCAACTTTTATGCTTGGCGACAATAGAGTGATATAACTTAAACGAACCGTACCTTCAAATTTCAGCATGTATAAAGTCATTTATAGCAGTGGCACGGATAATACACAATAAAACAACTGGTATTTAGCTTAAAATGATAGATGAATGTATCGAGTGAAACATTTTTCAAATGGTTGGGGTAATTTCTTAAATTACAATTATTTTTTTAACCATTTGAAAAATGGTTGTTGTTTTCGGGAGAATGGACCCGATGATGTTACCACTTTTGAATGATGTTACCACTTTTGAATGATGTTACCACTTTTGAATTTAAATTAAATTCTTTATTTTTAGAAGAATTTTTATTTGAATTTAAATTAAATTCTTTACTTTTAGAAGAATTTTTATTTGAATAGTAAATTAAAATGGTTAAAATCATTGTAATAAAGGAGAAAACTAACAAATTTAAAAATGGGTAGACGGAAATTAACAGATACGGAAAAAGCCGAAGCCAAAGAAATGAATGAACGTGAATATCGCATTCAATGATATTAAACACAATACGCGTACTTAAACAATCATAAAGTGATTTTTATGTTTTACTAATTTATTTCTTCTTTTGCTATTTAAAATAAAAATTTAGTCAACATGTATAAGTTGCTTATTAGTTTGGCGATTCGTATCATTTGGCGAAATTGGTCGACGGGATAACTGAGTAATACTGTATTTGGTTTGGCGCAAAAACGTCTTTTAATGCAGAAAATGATAAAATCAAAAGATTATTGAGCCGCTGAAAACCAATTACGTGTTGAAAGGCGATCACGAAAAAGGAAGCAATTTAATGCCGAACCGATTAATTGTAAAACATCATGTCGCCAGGGCGACCAATCCACTAGCCATGGCGTTTTACTATCGGTCGGTTCTAACCAGGAAAATTTGAGTGCCAATAGTGATTCTAACAAGCCGGAAAATGTTATAGCTATTACTCTTGATTTTCCACCACCTAAAAAGAAAACTAAAAAGCAATCGGCTTGGGAAAAACTGGGAAAAAACTTTTTTGATTCGATGTCTGATGGACCCATTCACAGATGCATGTGCTGCGATCGATTTTGGTTTAAAACCTCCATCACCAAAATTCTGCTCTGTAAAATCAAACAATATATGCCAAAGTCTTACAAGTATAACAGTATATGCCAAAGCTGTATTTTAATAATGATTACTTTTGCACCAACAATGTTAAATAGTTTGAAATGTTTCTTTCGTCGCCAACTTTTATGCTTGGCGACAATAGAGTGATATAACTTAAACGAACCGTACCTTCAAATTTCAGCATGTATAAAGTCATTTATAGCAGTGGCACGGATAATACACAATAAAACAACTGGTATTTAGCTTAAAATGATAGATGAATGTATCGAGTGAAACATTTTTCAAATGGTTGGGGTAATTTCTTAAATTACAATTATTTTTTTTTTTTTTTTTTTTTTTTTTTTTTTTTGCATAGGATAGCTGAGGACGATCTATAATCGGCCTAGTTTTTATTTTTTTCAATTTTGGTTTCAGAATTTTTTTTTAATTACTTTAACTTTCGGAACCGGTTTAAACCGGTTCTGAAATAGAAATTATCATAATATAAAAAAAATATAAGCAAAATTGAAAAAGTAAAAACTCGGCCTGTTGCAGATCGTCCTTAACTATCCTACGCAAAAAAAAAAAAAAAAAAAAAAAAAAATCATGTAAAACAATTAAAATTTTAGCGAGATATTTGAAAAGAACGCTCCCACAGACTTTACATTATCATCCGGGTATTTTTCAGTGACTACTGTGGGGCTTTAGAACAAGATTTTGAGATTGCGTCACAAAACAGGCAGTTTTCATTTCAGAATAGTCCTTAAGGGGTCGCTCCTGTTTTACTCGGTCATTGCGCAGAAAAATCTAAACAGGTAATGATTCTTTGTTTAATATAGTTATAGAAATATGATTTTCACCCTCTTAAAGTTTGATGCCAATGTAATGCGATTTGAGTATTTTTAAATTTTTAGTATTTAAAATAAATCAGTTCATGTTGAAAATTTAAAAAAAAATTGCACAAATAACAATATATGTTTCGTTTTTTATATTTATTTTTTTAGATAAAAAAATATATAATTATAATAATAGCTGAAATGTTCAAATTAAATTTGGAAAAACGTTGCACATCGGCATCGCATACCCATTTTTCCTTGGTGAACAACGTTAATCGGTAGCGATGTTGTATTACAAATAATAATTCACTTACATTTCTTTAAGGGCCCGCTTCACTCAAATGAAAAGACACGTTCGCTAATGCTAATCCTATGGAAGAAATTTATGAAGATATCTCGGTTGCATTTTAATATTTTTAACACATTCGCTGCCGCTTACGCGCCATCGCGTGATATGACGCCAATGTTAAGAAGCCATTCACGCGCCAGCGCGTGATGTAGGGTGATGTCCGATAGCCAGTCATGCTCTGGCGCGTGAAAATATTTTACTGATTCTTTGTCATAAAAAGTAAATCGGCTTCTGAAAAAAAAACGACTTCTACAATGCGGCATTAACTATCATTACATCTTCACGTAAGCGGCAGCGGCAGCGAACGTGTTAAAGGATTCTTTTTGCATTGGATAGCTGAGATTGATCTGAATGCCGGTCGTTTTTTGCTTTTTTTATTTCGTTTACAGATATTTTTACGAGAGTGCTTTCATTTTCAGAACTGGTTTGGAAAGCGAAATCATGCTCAAATAAAATATGTGTAAACAAAACCGAAAAAGTAAAAAACGGTCTGCATTCAGATTCATCTCAGCTATCCAATGCAAAAAGAATCATTTAAAAATATTGAAATGCAACCGAGATCTCTGTAAATTTCTTCCATAGGATTAGCATTAGCGAACGGGTCTTTTCATTTGAGTGAAGCGGGCCGCATATTTCAGATGTGTATATTGCTGGGACGATTACTGTTTCTAAACCAATAGGAGACCGTCATTATCACGGTCAAGTACACGCCCACACAGTTTGATTGACAGGAACTCGTGGACAATTGACGGTGCTAATTATAACGATAATCTGTTGCGGATGAAAGTGAGCTGACTGGCTGAATGGTTAGAGCGTCGAGCTTGAAACCGGAGGATATGGGTTCGAGTCCATCGCGGGCCGAGAGTCCGTTGGTGATTTTTTTTTTTAATTATTGGAGGCTGTCTTTTATTAATAAATAAGACATTTAAAAAAATATTTCAAACCCTTTTAATATTCTAAATATCGTTCCAAAATGATTTATATATATATTAAACAAATGGGAAAAAAAGTATTCTGCGAAAATATCCGTATAAGCAAAAGTCTTACTTTAATTTTTATTTATTTATTTATTTATTTATTTCAGGATCAGAGGAAGTATAATTTCTAATTGAAGTAAATAAAATTCAGTCATTTTGAAAAAAAAAAAAAATTCTTTCGTACCTTTAATTTTTAATTACCGAGTACAAATTCAAACAATCCGAGTACAAATAAATAATAAACACACACGATCAATTGTCCACGAGTTCCTGTCAATCAAACTGTGTGGGCTTGTACTTGACCGTGATAATGACGGTCTCCTATTGGTTTAGAAACAGTAATCGTCCCAGCAATATACACATCTGAAATATGCAAGCGGGCCCTTAAGAGACGAGTTCAGGCGATCGAAAAGACCCTTTCACTAATGCTTAAGTAAGGAAGAAACTTTAAAGACATCTTGTTTGCATTTTAGTATTTTAAAACAATTCTTTTTGCATTGGCTAGCTGAGATCGATTTGCATTAAAGTGGTTTTTTTCGATATTCTTTGCCGATATTTTTAATAAGAACACTTCCATTTTCGTAACCTGTTTCGAAAGGGAAAGCATACTCTTGAAAACAAATCTACATTCAAAATAGAAAAAATAAAAGAAGGCAGATAAAGATATCCGTATCAGCTATCCAATGTAATAAAATGAACAATTAAATATATTACAATGTAAACGAGATATCTTGATAAATCTCTTCCATAGGATTAGCATTAGTGAGCGAGTCTTTCCAGATGACTGAATTAGCCCCTAAATAAATCTGAATTTTACAATCGGTGAAGCGCCCACTATGGACGCCTTGTGACACTGTTGGTGCCGACTAAATTTCATTTCGACCACTCAACGACCTGTTACGCATGGAATGGAAACATTCTCTTGACATCGTTTTTTTTCTCTTTTCAGGTGAACACTTTCCAAGAGGAACAACTCGAAGGAAGGACTCCTCTGTTTTCTCGCAACAATCTAGTTTTAAAAAGATTGATCCCCAGCATGACAGGAACCATTACGACCGATGAAAGTGGAGGGGATTTCGTCGTCGAATGGCAGATCCCGCATTTCTCCTCTCTTGATAAGAATAACGACGCATGGTACTGGAGTCCTCATTTCTCTTTCGGCGGTGAAAGATGGCGCTTGTGGATCTACCCGAATGGTTCGAGAGTATGGAACTCTTTTGGAACCCTGGATCTTCTTCTCTTTAAACATGAATCCGGTCGCTCCATCACACAGTCTTTTTCCCTTTCTCTGAAAACGGCGAAAGGGGAAAGACACAAAGAAGAACATTGCACAAAAGACTTTAATGATTATTATCCGGAAAATTCTCATGAGTTACGTCGGTTCATTTCGAGAGCGGAACTCACCAGGTTAAGATCCGATCTGTTGCCGGACGACGTCCTGACGGTCGTCTGCACCCTGAAGGGGAGGTCATCTGCCGGAAGTGAGAGTAAGTCTTTGTCGACTGACCACACACACTGCATAAAAAATATCTAAACACATGTTTTTTTTAAATTTTGTAAGCACTTGACTTCCAATATTTCCTAATAATTATTTTTTATTTATGAAACATTAGATGTTTCTGTGGCCAAACAAAGTCTCGTAATTATGATTCGGAAATACTGGTGCTGAAATACTTACATGCTATAAAAAATAAAGATCGCAGACTCCCTGTACCTATCGCAAATTTAATAACTTTAAGAATTTTTAAGTTAATCTCTGTTTAAGAAAATCAATATAACGGACTTCAGTAGTCTTAAGAAATTTTTAAAACTTCAATTGAGATAAACAAATTTTTGCATTTTCAATTCCTCGAGAAAAAAAAATTCTGGAAGTTCAGACTTTCGAAAGGTTCAAAAAGTGATAGTGCCCACAAATATTTTATGCAAAAAATCTTATCCATTAAGCATTTATAAAATGCAAACCGTATTCGTCAAAGGAATATTGTCATTGGTTTAACATTAGCTTGTAGGTGTCTGCATTCTTTTTATTGTTTTATACTTTTTTTTACATTTCTCTATATGGTTTATTATAAGAGACTATCGGTTTTAAAAAATGAAACGAGGAGAAACAATGGCAGCTAGTATGTTATTCTTTCATGTACTGAATGAATTATGTGAAAAATTTATTTAGTTTTCTATGTTTTTTGACGTGACAACGTCTTGTAAATTGGTTTGCCGGGAGACACTTCAAGAAACTGCGTTACGTTACGTTACGCTCCGCTCACGATACGCGCTCACTTTTCTCTTAACTTTTTCCGGTCACTTGTGGGACCATTTTCTGAACGTGAATGTGAATTCGCTGCAAGGAAGGGGCGGTGCTTAATAGGAATTTTAGATAGTATCAAACTAAGACGAAATACGTTATGTATTAGTTATTAGTATAAAGTACAAAGAAAATAAGTGTAGTTTATTTCGTAATTCGGTGGTATATTATGGAAAACTAATGATATGTGATTAGTGAAAGCCATTTTACTTTAGTTATATTCTGCTCATTGAAAAATTCTTTAATATGCTGTTTACAAAATTCAACATTTGACATCAATAAACATGAAGTAAAATGTGTTTAACAAACACAGTGTATTGCAAGTTATTGTATGTATATTTGTATATAAATACGTATGTATGTGTAAAGGTAAAAATAAAATTTTGTTAATATGAAATTCAGTGCGAGATTCTTTGTATAAATTAACGTTTTAAATATAATTCTTTGTATAAATAAATGTTTTAAATTGTTACTATTATTTCATCCTTCTTCCTACTATACGAATGAATATTCACATTAAAATTATTTTACAACTCAAAGTCGTTGTCACGTAAAACTTTCGCCCGTATACCGACTTTACAGGCAACCAATTTTTTTTTTAAATAGCTAATGTCCCCATCAAATAACTCTGCATTGTCTTCGAACATAAGAAATCTCAAATTATACTAATTCTGGCTAATACTTTTTAATCTTTGGCATTTTAATAGTTAAATAGGCTAAAACGTCATAATAAAGTATAATTTTTTAAAAATCTTTTTATACTTTAAGTATTCTTTACGATTAACAGCCCAATGAAAATTTTCAGTAACATTAGAAATAAAATCGGAATTCGGAATAAAAATTGGATTCACACCCACATACATGTAATTCCAAACCTGGTATATTTGAAAGCTGCCAATACCTGTTTTTGAAAATTCTCTATGTTATTATGTTCTGAATGAATCAATGACGTCCTCCCTTGCATGTATAACTTTGTTAGCCGTCAACTCATACTTGTCATTTCAAACCTGTTATTCAAAAACTGTTAGTGCCCGCTTTTGAACATTCCCTATTTAAATGTGTTCTGAATGAATTAATGACATCACTCTCTTGCAAGTATCACTTTAGTTAGCCGTTACCCCGTATTACCGTTCAAAAACTACCAATACCTGTTTCCGAAAATTCTCCATTGTAGTGTGTTGGGAATGAATCAATGACGTCACTGTTATGCATGCAAAACTTTATTTAGCCGTGAGCCCATACTTGTCATTTCAAACCTGTTATTCAAAAACTGTTAATGCCCGCTTTTGAACATTCCCTATTTCAGTGTGTTCTGAATGAATAATACTGCTGCATCTTTGTTAAAGGTCACCCTGCATCTGCCGAGATCTCTACTCCTGCCTCCGATTCTGCGGGATGTTCTTCAGACTCGGATGAGTGTCGTCACTGCAGAGGGAATTTCGCCGCCGGGGTCCTATCGTCGCACCAGATGAAGTGTGAACAAAGACCCGTCAAGTGCCCGGACTGCCAGGAGGTCGTCGTGCTGCAGAAGTTCCTAAATGAACACGACTGCCAACCGGAGAGTCCAGAAGGTATTCTACGCATTTTGTTTAGATATAGGAAAATGTTAAAGGTTAACAACATTCCTTTTTTCTATCTGTAAAATCTTACTTGTATTTTTCAAAAACTACATATTAATTCTTATTTAATTTTTATCTATGTATGTACAGTGTTTCGTCACAAATATTGCATTTTCTAAAAACAAAATTTTGTGGCTTGATGAACAGTTATGGGAAACAATAAGAACAATATGTAAAGTAAAAACAAAAGACTAAACAAAGTCAATTTATAATAATATATTTAAAGGAATAAATTTATCGTTTAAAAATAGTCAAACTTAAACGATGAATTCGAAAATAACCTGTTCCATACTTAATTTTACAGTAGCAAACAGATGTTTTCTAGTGAACGAAGAATCCCCAAAAAGAATCAAGCATGAACTTGAAGATTGTGAAATTTCGAGTTCGATATTATTTCTTATCTTCTAGTTTATTCCTGAATTTGATTTTCATGAAATATATATTTTACCACAAAGATAAGCATTCGAAAGCCAACGTTGACGATTTAACATTGCATTAGATTTTGCTAGTTTTATCTCTTCTAAAATATATGCAGGCTTCTTCATTTCAGGCATTCTTAAAATTATGATTATTTATGTGCTTTTTCTCGTTTTGACTATCGTTACATTTTTCATTTAATTTTTATGAACTTTTTAGAAATGTGTCTCAATCTATATTATAAAGGCCAAATGTATCTGCGCGTAACGCATACGTCATCTTGCGAATGGCAACATTTTGAAATTTAAAATGAAATTTCAGTTTTGCAATTTTTGCTACTGCATATTTTTAAACTTCTAATCATGAAACATTTTCAATTTTTTTTTCATCATCGTATAGGATGGGGGGAGGGAAGAATATCACTTTTAAATGTAATTTGTTTGAAACTGTATTTTAATATATTTTTTATAAATTAATTTTTTGTAGTTTTAATACTGTTTTTAGGTGCGTTCGTAAATATGCAAATACGTAGCACCTATTGTCGTTCTGTCCGTCCGTCTGTCTGTGTGTCTGTCTGTCTGTCCGTCTGTCTGTCCGCATATAACAACGCAAAAACTACCCAAACGAATCGTTTGAAATTTAAAATACATAATTATGACATAATTTTGTCGAGTCATTTCAAATTTTATGAGAATCGGATGGATAGATCAATTACAGGGACGATCAAAAGTATTCCATTACATTACGATCAATGGGGAAAAAAGTTTCAAATGCAATTTAATCGTTGGAAATTTAAAATGCAATTTGTTCCAATTTGCAAGAATTTTTTCATGTAAGCGCAACCCAGATTACAGATGAAATTTTCGTAAGATAACTGTAATTTTAGTAGACTCGTTTGTAAAGTTACAGATTCCTGTAACTTTACAAAAACTAGTTTTGTAGATTTGCAATTTTTCTTGTACAGTGTATAGATAAAATTTTAGTAACCATACAGATTTCGGCTACTTTACACATTTAGGGTTACAGATTTTTTTTTTACAGTGTAGTACTGTACAAGAATCATGTAGTACTGTCCTGAAATGCCATAATTCAGTTTTTCATGGACGAACGTATAATAAAACAGAAATAAAAATCCAAGTAAAATTTAAAAAATATATTTTTTGTCACATTAAAATTAAATGATGACGTTTCAGTTCAATGCACCATAGACCATACAACTTTGGAATGTAATTTTTTATTTATTTTAATTAATTTAATTTTTGGAAAATTACTCGGTGATGTGTTGAAATATGTCAAGAGTAAAATATATTTTTTTTTATCTTATTCTTACACCTTTTTAGCAATTTGAAAGGACGTATTAATACAACGTAATATTATGTATTTAAGATTCCTGGTTTCACTCTCTAAAATATTTGTTGGTTATTTTAATGCACTCTAACATCACTATCCTAGTCATTACTTTTATTTAGATCAAAAATGAAAAGTCAAAGAAATGTCTTAAAAAAAAAGGCATGAAATTACTTTAAAAAAAATAATTATTGAAGGATAATGTTTTGATTTCGATTATTGAATTTTAGAAGCTTTTTGTGCACTTGAAGTAATACTGTTTGTATTTTTTGCAGAGTTTTGGTATTTTTTAATACTAAAATTTGCCAGTACAAAAATGTTAGTTTTTTATTATTTATTTTTTTCTGAAATTAATTATACTATCTGCCCAAATACAATGCGACAATGCTTCATTAAATAAATAACTAAAATTAAACATAATATAAGAATATCAATAATTGGTAGATATTTTTTAAAATAAAAAACAAATTCTGTATAAAAATGTTAGCTTTTTTATTATTTATTTTTTTCACATTAAATCTTAAGAGAAAAAAAAAGCATCATATTATCTGCAAAAAATTACTTGATAATGTTTAATTTGATTAAATAACTAACATTAAATAAAATTTAAAAATTTCTATAGTTGGAAGGTAATTTCTATCAAAGAGAAAACAAATTCTGTACAGATATTATAGATTATACAGTGTGTCCACTCTCAACAGTAGCCAATGGCTAATTTCTAAACCGTTCGTCATAGACATATAGTTCTAGTTGTAAAAAATGCTTTATAAAAGATAAAGAATTGTTTTTAAAAATATTTAGGTTAATAAAAAAATATTAAAAAATACGAAAGTTAACTTCTTATACAGTTCCTTGGCCCTATAAGTGATAAAAAAATATAAAAGATAAAATTGCCTTTAAAGATTAGAATATTTATACAAATACTCCGTAAGTTATAAGACTTTCTGAATTTCCCATGCTAGGAATTTTGAGTAAAATATTTTTATAATTCATGAGGCTTTTTAGAAAGCAAATCTCGAAGTTTTAAATAATGCGTTAATTTTAACAGCCATAGCATCATTATATTGACGACTGATTTCAGAAGCTTTAAATGTCACGCATATCCGTGTATTTTTTGCCACTCTCATCATTTTTACATTTGTCATTTGATTTGTACAGACTTTTAATAGAAATGTGACTAAGTGTTCCTTATTATTTAAAAATAATTACTCTAAATAATAAATAAATCATATGCGATGTAAATTTCCAACTGGGTGAAAAAAGACTTGATCAGAATTCGAACCAAGAATTCGTTAACTGAAGCCGTCAATATTCTATCGTATAAGCTAGCCCGAATGAATCCAGTGCATATAAATCACTCAGCCAAACTTATTGATTTTAGAATATAGACTGATATCTGTATCAGCTACACAGAATAACCGTTTCTAATTCCATTTCATTTTAAATTACTAAGTGTTAATTTTTAGGTACTTTTCGGTTTGCCGGGTACCAATGTTTTTTATATATATATATATAGGTGTGTGTATATATATATGTGTGTGTATGTACATATACAGTACATGTATATATAAATACGTATATGCACATATATATATAAATGTATAGGTAAGTACCGTAATTTCGGGTGTATAAGCCGCAGATCAAACAATTCTTTCTTAAACCAGAATTTTTTAAGAAACAAATATAACTAGTTAAATCGCCGTAAATATTTGTCACTAAATAAGATCTGTCTGTGTAATGTTTTCTTGCTTTAATAAGTTAAGTCTTTATAAGCAGTGCGTGTTTTAAGCCTTAATTAAATTCATTTTCTTTTTTTTTTTTTAGATTATAATTGTCGTGAGAAACTATTGATGGCTCTTTGTATTGCCAGTATTATAATTGCCGTTGTCACAGGATGTGTTTTAGTCTACTCTAAAACACCATTATCATCTTCGCATCCTGGTAGAGGTATGTGTCTTCTTTTACTGCTAACATCTACAATGTTAAACACTTCTACACTGTTTAAAAAATACAACTATTAAAAAGCAGAAAATATACTGTTAGTAAATTTGCTAGCTATACTGCGTTTTTAACATTTTCAAGCATAGTTGAAAAATGTTTATTAAATAGGTTTCTGTGTCTGTCTGTGCTCTCATTTGCTTAAATATACTAAAATTGCCGTGAAATCGAACCATGTTACAGGTGCTTACTGTGGTATATTCGGTATTGAAATTCCAATGTGCAGCACTAACGGTTCACCTGCAAAGAAACTCAAATGAATCTTGTTAGATTCGTATTATGACCTATGGGGAAAATCTTTTGTAGTGGATTTTAACGATATGACACTATTTTAAATATATTGAAATTTGTGTATATCTCTGGAGTGTACTATAAAAGGTTTACTGTAGAATTTAGTGTGCCTATAATTTATCATTCATTTACAGTGGCACACAAAAATATTTAGCGGCTAAAGTACTGCTTCTATAAATAATGACTTGAAATGTGTTTTTTGTTGCGATACTCATTCAAAATTGAACTTTTTTTTTATGAATATTACTTGATGTTCTACAAATTCTGTTGATCATATACAGAGATACACAAAGAATATTCAGAAAGTTTCAATGCATTGACGAAATTGCTAATTGGTAAATTTCAATTGCTCTATATGAATTGAACAAACTTTTAGCATACTATTTAATATACAGGGTGATTCCAAATTTTTTTTACAATAAAAGACGGGTGATAGTACACATCAAGACAAACAATATTAAATAGGAGACCAAGGGTCCAAAACGTTTTTCTATGGAGATAGCCGCCATTAAAGTTTAGGGACCAAAATTTCAAACAAACATAAAAAACGGAAAAATCGGTCGATTGATTTGCGAGTTTCACTAAAATTATTCTTTATGTCGGCATTTTATTGAAATTAAATTATAAAGATAAATTTCAAAAAATGCCGATAGAGGGCGCTTTAGACTTTGGAGTAACGAACAACTATTTTTGCCGGTATGTTTTGCATCTCATTAAATGTTTTCGTAAGCTTAGACTCAAACTTAAATTTTGAGCTCAAAATCTGTAGTTGGGAGTGGTTAAGTAACACAAACTGAGCTGTGTTCAGAGGGTTCAAATTTCAAACGATAAAAAAAAAACGGAAAAATTGGTCGATTAATTTGCGGTTTTCACTAAAACTACTCTTTATTTAGGTATTTTCGTGAAAATAAATTATAAAGATAAATTCCAAAAAATGCCGATAGAGGGCGCTTTAGACTTTGGAGTAACGAACAACTATTTTTTGCCGTTATTGTTTACATCTCTTTAAATGATTTAGGAAAATTAGACTTAAACTTAAATTTTGAGCTGAAAATCTGAATAGTAAAGAGTGGTTAAGTAGCACAAACTGAACAGTGTTCAAGGGGGAAGGGGAGGTTCAAATTTATAGTAATTATAGAAAATGGAAAAATTGGTCGATTCATTTGCGGTTTAAAATAAAACTATTCTTTAAGTCAGTATCTTCTTGAAAATAATTTTTAAAGATAAATCTCAAAAAATTCCGTCAGAGGGCGCCTCAAACTTCAGAGTAACCAACAATTCATTTTAACCATTATTTTTTGGTTCTAATTAAATGCTTGCAAAAGCATTTTAAATGTTCTCGGAAGCTTAGATTTAAACTTAAATTTTGAGCTCATATCCTGAATCGTTATGAGGAGTTAAGAAGCGCAAACTGAAGTGTGTTCAGGAGTTAAAATTTAACCCTCTTTCCTCCTCGAGCACAATTCAATTTTTCGGTATTTAAACACTGCCAACGATTCAGAATTTCAGCCCAAAATTTAAGTCTATGCATTTGAAGGCATTTAATGAGATTTAAAAAATAACAGTTAAAAATAGTTGCACACTACTCCAAAGTTTAAGGCGCCCTCTATCGGCATTTTGTGAAATTTATCTTTAAAAATTATTTTCAAGAAAACACTGATTGATCAAGAAAACTGCTGATTTAAAAATTAGTTTTAGCAAAAACCGCAAATGAATCGACCAATTTTTCCGTTTTTTACAATTATTTGGCATTTGAACAATGTGCACACAGCTAAGTTTGTCTACTTAACCACTCCCAACTATTCAGATTTTGAGCTCAAAATTTAAGTTTAAGACTAAGCTTACGAAAGCATTTAATAAGATGCAAAAAATAAAGCCAAAAAAGAGTGTTTCGTTACGCCAAAGTCTAAAGCGCCCTCTATCGGCATTTTTTGAAATTTATCTTTATAATTTATTTTCACGAAAATACCTAAATAAAGAATAGTTTTAGTGAAAACCGCAAATCAATCGACCAATTTTTCCGTTTTTTATAATCATTTGAAATTTGAACCCTCTGAACACAACTCAGTTTGTGTTACTTAACCACTCCCAACTACAGATTTTGAGCTCAAAATTTAAGTTTGAGTCTAAGCTTACGAAAACATTTAATGAGATGCAAAAAATACCGGTAAAAAATAGTTGTTCATTACTCCAAAGTCTAAAGCGCCCTCTATCGGCATTTTTTGAAATTTATCTTTATAATTTAATTTCAAGAAAATGCCTCCATGAAGAATAATTTTAGTGAAACCCGCAAATCAATCGACCGATTTTTTCGTTTTTTATGTTTATTTGAAATTTTGGTCCCTAAACTTTAATGGCGGCTATCTCCTTAGAAAAACGTTTTGGACCCTTGGTCTCCTATTTAATATTGTTTGTCTTGATGTGTACTATCACCCCTCTTTTATTGAAAAAAAAATTCGGAATCACCCTGTATATGAATCTTTGGATTCTATACAGGGCTGCAATAAACAATTTGGAAATTTTCGTATTATTCATGTTAATTGCAGAAATTGGGTTTTAAAATGAATTATACATTTTCTAAATTGTTTATTTAGACATGGGTGATGTTAGTTGAGATTTAGCCTTTGGATAGTCCTCCTCGCCTACTTGAACCTTGTTTATTTAGGCATCTATACCTTAATAAATTATGAAGTTTTATAATAGTAATTTTAATGTGTTGTAAAGGGTTTCATAATTTTTACCGAACACATGATTTTTCATTGTTTGACTAAACTTGTTTTGGTAATGTCTTGTTTTAAAAATTGAACTTTTATGCTATTCAGAGAGGAAATTATTTTGTTATTAAAAATAATTGCGATAGCTCAGTATTAAAAATCAAAATAATATGTATCTATACTGGTGCACATTTTTATGGAATAGGTAATTGTACTGAAAACCGTCATACCCTTTCTATATCGCCTTGCCTTCAAATTTGGTTCTCGCCAGTACAGAAGGATGTATACTCTCTACCTGTTGACACAAACTGATCTCATTCAACGACTTGATTACAGACCAAAAAATCAACTGAAAACTAGTGGAATCCAGGTTTTTTTCTCAGTTGAAAAAAAAGTTTCAGTTAGTCTGTCTTGCAAGGAGCATTTGTGTTTTTAACATTCAAGAAAAAGAATGAAAAATAAATTTCCCATTTTTTTTCGAGAAAATTTACGATTTCCACTCAAAATACTTCGTAAAAAGAGAGATATTTCATATAATATTCCCCTCGCAAATATATATATGCAATAATACTGATAAAATTCGGATAACTTTTATTCCAGCCTTATCTGAACCCATTCATCCCTTAGTCTCTATATCAATTTCTAGACTTCTCCTTTTCTGAATTCATCTGAGAGTGTAAACATGTGTTGTACATCATCTCAGCATGCATTAATAATTTCTCGTTTTCAAGCTCAAATTAAAACAACAAATAGTGTGCAGGGACAAGGCCATATTTATAACTATAATACATAACTTTGTAACTCGAAGAGACCATAGTCACTTAAAAAGCACTGACTTTGAAGACCATTATCTTAAGTTTTATCCTGTCTAACATAAAAAAGCCCTTAAGGAAATAAATTACAATAAAGTACTCTCTTCAAGGGTGCGTCATAAAAATTGTCAGACACTTGCAAACAGTCTACTTCTAGCTACCCTTGTGAATACACTTGGTTGTCGGACCTCTAGATCCATCTTGAATGACCTTAGGGATTGGCTTTAGGATAATCCTATACATCCAATGAGGTAATACACATAATGAATTGTGCGTGTTTTTAAGTAGGAATTACACTAGCCAATGTTCCAGATAATAGCTTTAGCTTTTACTATGTATATGTATAGAATTGCTTTTTACAGATTATTTTTCCAATGTTTAAGTGTTATTTTCTTTGTTAAGGGTCGAAAAGTTTTCCACTTACAAAAAATTAAAAGGAAAATTTCTATCAAAAATTCTATCCTTATTTCAACAGCTGATAAGTTTCAATTATGAAACTCTTTTTTTTTTAATGTGTGCTACTAGTATCTCACCAAAAGTTAACATATATCGGTGTGTTTTGTATTCAACCAGAATGTTGCACAAGAATACCTCTTAAAATCCCTATATAAATGATATTTAAAGGAACCAGGAAGGTTTTGAACTGATGAAATTTGACTGAAGTTATTTTTTTATGTTTACAGAAATAAAAAGTAATTGTTAAATTGAAAAATATGATTACAAAAGTCAAAATATAGTACAAAAATATTGATTTTGCAAAACGCATTTTGCTAGGATTTGCAAGTCCAAGATTCCTGTTTTTGAGTCGCCATTTCTTCTTTATAATATATATTATGTTATCAATTATACCAAACAAATAAATACACAAATAAAACAAAATATATGGATAATAAAAAATCCAAATAGTCAGCTTTTGTTATATGGCTAGAAAAATAATCTTATTTGTTTGTTTGTCAAGTATAATTTAGGAACAACTCGGTAATGAGTATAAAGACGAAAGGGTCAATCCATTTCAAGTGGTCCAGCACTGGTCGCTCGACTATTTTTAAGAAATCTGAAATTTTTTGTACAACAACCCTAACATGATAGAAGTTCAAAATGACCGTTATTTTAATTCTACTATTTTTTGTTTGTGCATGGCGGCCATCTTTGTTTCATCGTGTGCAGCGATTTTCTCAGATACTAGGATACAGAAAATTGTAAATATCTCGTCTTCTATTTTCCCAATTGAAATGGGGTTTGCAGCATTTTGTTCAGAATACAATAGGCTAAATATACAGTGTAAGAAAAATTTTGAAAAATAAATTTTTACAGGTGAAATTGTAGCACAAAATTTACGATTTTTTCCAAAATCTATCCGTTTGCAAGAGGAAAATTTTCATGCAAGGGAAACTGTCAACCTTACACAATTTTTTCTACAAATAAGTCAAAAGTGCGTGTACCCATACACCAGGTCCCAGATCTGGGAGTTAATTTCTCTTTGCGAAAAAAATTCCGAAATTCGTCAAAAATTTCAAAAATCGCACTTTTTAGACTTTGATATCTCTGGTGGGGCACGAGATAAAAATCTGAAATTTTGGCCTATGATAGCATTATGTAGTAGCGTTATGTACAAAAAATTTCAAGAAGGAGATTTGACTATAAGCTGAGTTATGACATGGAAAATATGTGAAAACAATACTGCCAAACTATTGTAAACCTACTATGTAATTCTTCAACAAGACTGTCAACCTTGCACAATTTTTTCTACAAATAGGTCAGAAGTGTGTGTACTCATACACCAAGTCCCAGATCTGGGAAATGATTTCTCTTTGCGAAAAAAATTCCGAAATTCGTCTAAAATTTCAAAAATCGCACTTTTCAGGCTTTGATATCTCTGGTGGAGCACGAGATAAAAATCTGAAATTCTGGCCTTTGATAGTATTGTGTAGTAGTGTTATGCACAAAAAATTTCAAGAAGGAGATTTGACTACAAGCTGAGATATGACATGGACAATATGTGAAAACAATACTGTCAAACTATTGTAACATACTATGTAATTGTTCATACCTCCAAAATTTTAAATTAATTATTTATGGTACAAAGTTAAATGTTAGTTACAAATATCTTTTTCAAATGCTTCTGTGTGATTTAAACAATTCAGAATGTATGCTAAGCCACAATACACTATTTGTCCAGATGAACAAATCTACTAGAAATGCTATTGCAACAATTTTACTCGGAACACATTTCAGGAAAAGTAAATTACAGACAATGAATTGTAACTGATCGAGTTGACATGGCTTCAATTATTAAACGTAGAGAATTTCATTCAAGTTAATAAGGGATGACAAGACTTGGGGGGCTTCAAATAAAATTTTTAGAAAGAACAGCCTGATGGACTGACAACAGTAACTGGTCGAACTCATAACATCTCTCGTAAATATTGTTAAGCTCTTTGTTGAGCATATATAGTATTTTGTAAATTAAATGCTTATTATTTAACTGTTTTCAACAAACGATATTTTCTGTGTAAATATTGTAATAAAAGAGACTAATCTCATTTCTCCTAATGTACTCGTAATAGCATTTCTTAACATTTTTTAAATCACCGTATCTCAGCTTGTAGTCAAATCTCTTTCTTGAAATTTTTTGTACATAACACTACTACATAATACTATCAAAGGCCAGAATTTCAGATTTTTATCTCGTGCTCCACCAGAGATATCAAAGCCTAAAAAGTGCGATTTTTGAAATTTTTGACGAATTTCGGAATTTTTTTCGCAAAGAGAAATCAGCTCCCAGATCTGGGACTTGGTGTATGAGTACACGCACTTTTGACCTATTTGTAGAAAAAATTGTGCAAGGTTGACAGTCTTGTTGAACAATTACATAGTAGGTTTACAATAGTTTGACAGTATTGTTTTCACATATTTTCCATGTCATATCTCAGCTTGTAGTCAAATCTCCTTCTTGAAATTTTTTGTACATAACGCTACTACACAATACTATCACAGGCCAAAATTTCAGATTTTTATGTCGTGCCCCACCAGAGATATCAAAGCCTAAAAAGTGCGATTTTTGAAATTTTTGACGAATTTCGGAATTTTTTTCGCAAAGAGAAATTGACTCCCAGATCTGGGACTTGGTGTATGAGTACACGTACTTTTAACCTATTTGTAGAAAAAATTGTGTAAGGTTGACAGTTTCTCTTGCATGAAAATTTTCCTCTTGCAAACGGATAGATTTTGGAAAAAAGCGTAAATTTTGTGCTAAAATTTCACCTGTAAAAATTTATTTTTCAAAATTTTTCTATCACTGTATATTTAGCCTATTTTATTCTGAACAAAATGCTGTAAATTCCATTTCAATTGGGAAAATAGAAGACGAGATATTTACAATTTTGTGTATCCTAGTATCTGAGAAAATCGCTGCACACGATGAAACAAAGATGGCCGCCATGCACAAACTAAAAATAGTAAAATTAAAAGAACGGTCATTTTGAACTTCCGTCATGTTAGGGTTGTTGTACAAAAAATTTCAAATTTTTTAAAAATGGTCGAGCGACCAAAAAAATATTTTCTGGACCACTTGAAATGGATTGACCCGAAAGGATGGCTCAAAAATCGCAAGCAGATGCAAAGACAGTCTTGCTCCTGCTTTCAGAGTAGAAGCACGTGTTTTTTGGTCACGTTCGTGAAATAATAAGTTCTTAGCTCTTTTTAAAAACTTTGGGTATTTTTGTATTTTTATGGTGTTTTTAAGAAACTTTATTTTAGCTTATAGTGTGCCACCAGTTTATGTATACATTAAATAAAATGAGTTACATTATTTGTGAAAATATTATCTTATAGCTTATGCCATAGTAACAAAACTGCAGGATTTCATTAACGCTTGATTTTAATATACTTTATTCTAGAAGCAGTCACAAAAATAGAGACTTCAGAAATAAAAATTACTATTACTGGATCAGAAATGGATGGTTCAGGCTCTAACGAGATTGGTGATACTGTTATCAAGCAATCGGGTAAGTTTAAGAAGATAAAAACAATTACAGTCAAAGATCTATAATCCGCACACCCATAATTCACTGTTTCCTCATTGTTTTCTCATTTTTTTAAAAATTTTCTAAAAAAAACTTTTTTGGATCCCTAATTTGTAAATTTTTTAACTGTTTATTTCATTGTTTACATTCGTAAAATAACGTGAATTATAGAAAACAGTGGATTATGGGTGTGCGGATTATAGATCTTTGACTGTAATATAAGTTATCTGATTTTAAAGCAAAAATCATTGAATTTCCATCTTACTTGATTCTAGAAGGAGTAAATAAAGCTGCTGAGTTAACATTAACTGCTGAACTGGATGCTGAATTGAATAAAGCTGATCAGTCAGAAATTGTTGGATCTGATAATCCCGTAGCTTCTGTGGCTAATCAGGCTCAAACTGATGAAACTGATGAATCAAGTGAGTCTATCAGATACAGCAACAAGAAATTTAAGTGTTTATTTGAAAAAAAGAAGAAAATATACTGTATTTTGCAATATATGTCATATGCGTTCCTCATCGTAATTTTATTAGTCTACTGTAAATCTATTTTAAGCTTTTTTCCCTCTTGTAATTCAAACAAATGAATTTAAGAAAAAGAAAATTTTGTAAAGAAGTTCCTTGTTTTCTGATTATTTCAGAGATACCAAAAGTATGGCTTTTTATCTTGAAATTTCTTTTAAATAATTTCGTAACAAAAAAAATGTCTAATTTAACATTTTAAAGGTAATATGTGCGCAAAAAAATATCAAAATATTGTGTTCATAGAAAGGAAATTTGAACTTTTAAGTACAATCAGGGTAAACCTAGATTTGAAAAGAAGTTTGCGACTGAAAATACATCAGAAAATGAAAAGGAAATAAATGAGTCCATGGATAGTAATTATGATGTGGCATTTAAATATTTTTACAAATCCTACATAAATACTTTTTTGAGGGAAAAAGAACTAAATATTTGAAATATTCTTGATACAGTATCTTGTTTTAGGAACATAATTAAAATAATCTTCTATATTAGCCAAAAAAAAAAAAAAAACACGTCCATAGAAAGGAAATTTGAATTTTTAAATACAATCAGGGTAAACCTAGATTTAAAAAAAAAATTTCGACTGAAAATACATCAGAAAATGAAAATGAAATAAAAGAATCCATGGATAGTAATTATGATGTGGCATTTAAATATTTTTACAAATCCTACTTAAATACTTTTTTGAGGGAAAAAGCACTAAATATTTGAAATATTCTTGATACAGTATCTTATTTTAGGAACATAATTTAAAAAAAAACTTCTATATTAGCAAAAAAAAATTATAATTGGATTTTTTTATCGTCTAATAATTATTTTAGACTATCTTACAGCAATTACTTTGAAGAATTGAAATCAAGATATTTCGTTTTTAAAATCAGGTCTCTTAACTTGAGGATTAAGGTTAAAGAAACGTAAGCGTCAAAATGGACGACCAGACATGATTGTTGTGGTCGTGAAATGCAATAATTTTGTTGCATTTGACTATTAATGACTTATAATTTCTAACCCAGTTTGGCAGTAATGGCAGCATCGAAGAAGAATTATAGAAGAAAATAGTTTGATTATTGGATTTTAAAATGCATCTAATTTGGGATAATCTTAATGTTTTTAAAATTCTGACATTTTTTTCTTAGTATATGGGTAGAGGTTTATATCAAAGTTTAAATTGTTGTATTTTATTCGAGTAACAATTTAAACTCAATTCATGTGAAAAGATGAATTTAGTTCGCTTTTCGTTCATAATTTCACAATTTATTCAGTTTCGTTTTAAAACTCATCGTGATTAGGTGAAAGTTGTGCCTCTGCACTCAATGAGTTCATCCAGTTACAACACTGATAAAAACATAAAATATATTTTATACCTTTCAGTGATTCCATTCTAAAAGTTTTTGAAGACTTTTTCTAAGAAAAGGTCTCTAAGTGGAAAGATTTTAGACCAGAGATTCTAACAGTTTTGTGACACGAGATAAGTGATGTAAAACACGTTCAATTGCTGATTATTTACAACCATTTACTAAACTACACTATATTGCCATTGATTATGGGACACTTGCGATTTTAGACATTTTACTAAATATCTAGAAAAATACATGAGGAATCATCTCGAAACTCTTAGTGTATAAATATAATAGTATAAGTCATACATCCCCGTGAAGATTTTTTCCCGAAACTCCAAAGGGGGCCGTCAACAAATTAAAAAAGAATGAATATCTTTTGAATAACCCTGTCAAAACTAATGTAGCAAAATCGCTCAAACTCTAGATTATGATTGAATGCCTTATTGTAATACACTGTGTTCATTTTTATGCAAATAGCATGCACACTCGCAGAGTAATTAAGGTTTTTATAAAAATGGTCCCAAATTTTTCCAAGTTTTTCCATTATAATTTTCAGAGTTCTTAATATAAAATAATATTTTTTTCAGAAAATATGACAAACAACATTGCACACAGTACCCTGTAATCAGAATTAAAAAATAATAAAAATTGTATGAAAAATGAGTAGGTTTACTATATAATTTTTTACTGCGCATGCGTCAAAGATATCAAAATTTCATTTGCATATTATGTTAGCTAAATGTATAGAGCAACTTTTGTAAAAGTTTCAAAATCATAGCTTGAAAATTCTGAAAGTAATCGTCTATAGAAAAAGGACAAAATCCGTTGTTTCCAAAATGAAGCAAAAAAATGAGGGATTTTATCCAAATGCAGTAGTACATCCCATATTGTGTATTCTATATTGACACTAATCAATGAATATATGGATACAACCCCTCTTGTTTTTGCTTCATTTTGAGAATAACGGATTTTCGACTTATTCAATTGACGATTATTGTCAGAATTTTCAAGTCATGATTTTGTGACTTTCACAAAAGTTGCTCTATACATTTAGCTAACATAATATGCACATGAAATTTTGATATCGTTGACGCATGCGCAGTAAAAAATTATTTAGTAAACCAACTCATTTTTTATACAATTTTCATTATTTTTTAATTCTGATTACAGGGTACTGTGTGCAATGTTGTTTGTCATATTTTCTGAAAAAAATAATATTTTATATTAAGAACTCTGAAAATTATAAGGAAAAAACTTGGAAAAATTTGGGATCGTTTTTATAAAAACCTTAATTACTCTGCGAATATGCATGCTATTTGCATAAAAATGAACAAGGCTTATTACAATAAGGCATTCAATTACAATCTAGAGTTTGAGCTCTTTTGCTACATTAGTTTTGACAGGGTTATTCAAAAGATATTCATTCTTTTTTAATTTGTTGACGGCCCCCTTTGGAGTTTCGGGAAAAAATCTTCACGGGGATGTATGACTTATACTATTATATTTATACACTAAGAGTTTCGAGATGATTCCTCATGTATTTTTCTAGATATTTAGTAAAATGTCTAAAATCGCAAGTGTCCCATAATCAATGGCAATATAGTGTATATATCGGTATTACTCACTTCTATCTGCATTTGTTTGGATTACTTTACTTGGGAACACCGGCTATTTTTAATGTATTTAACCTCCTCTGAAATAGCTGTAGAATTTCATAAATGTTTGATTTTAAAATATAATGTCTGTTGGTCTAGAAGGAACCTCAAAAATACAGACTTCAGTTAATAATAGATCAGATGTTGTTGAATGTAATGAATATGAAGCTTCAGACTCCAACGAGACTAGTTCTACTGATATCAAGGAAGATGGTGAGTTTAAGGGATAAAACAATAGTAAATACATCTCATTTTTTGACAGAATCTTATTTTATTTTGTTCTATTCTAGCAAATATAAACGAAACATTAGCTGCTGATATGAATGAAACTGATAAGTCAGACATCGCTGCATCTGATATTCCTGAAGCATCTACAACAAATCAGGCTGATACTGCTGTAAAAGATGAATCAGGCAAGTGTATTTAAAGCAGGAACAATAAATTTATATAATTTAAATAATTTTTAATTTATTAAATTATATAAATTTAAGAAATTAAAAATTTATTAAATTCATATAATTATAAATTTAATAAATTTTTATTTATAATATTATTTATAAATTTATTTTTAAAATAAATTTATTGATTCATAGAAATTTATTAAATTTCTATGAATCATGAGAAGAAAATCTTACAATAATACTGGTTTTGAGTACCCAACCTGTTTACGTCACTAAATACCATACACTTGGGGGTGTTGTGACTCACCATAAATGTATGGTATTCACAAATATATTTCCATAAGGCAACCCACATTCTTGTACTTAGTAATACAAGACAAGATTTAATAATACTAAGATTAGACAAATAAGAAAATTAAACAAATATTAAGTTGGCCTTGTTGCAGCCTCGTAAAAGTTTTTTTAAAAATAGTATGCAGTAGACATTCATAATGTTATAATTGTTTGTCTGGCGCTGTTCAAACAAAAATGTACGTAATACAATTACTATTACTACATAATAAAATTTTTATTGTGCACTAAAACTGTAGTGTAAATTATTACATTAAAATACAATGAGTGATAGTTCAGACAGCCTGGTGAAATTTAACAATCAGTCACACATATAAAACGACTGGAAAGAGAAGCCTCTTTTTTTATTTGCTTAAATATAAATATTTCTCCTTATTTCCCTTTTTCCTTTTTTTGGCTTTGATTATCATTGAAAGGAAATGTTCAAATTGTTTGGAATTTAGAAAATGTATATGTTCAAACAAGTGTCTTTACTTAAAAAAATACACTTTGAAAATCTATGAGTAAAAGTCTTGCTGATTTTGCTAATACTCTGTAGCATTGAAGAGCGATTGTACTGAAAAATAATTTCTGGATTTTATTATCAGTGATAAAGACAGGATTTCCCAATAAGCTGCATTTTGCTGTAATCTATACACTGTAAAAAAGTCATTTTTTCGACAATATTTCTAAATTTAATACGTCTATCAAACTTTAACTTCTTCAAATTTATCCACGAATACAATATATGTTCCTTTATCTTACTAAAGCTCTGAAATTAATAGATATTTGAAACTGAAAGATTTCTGAAATATAAGTGTATTTTACTGTGTGTAACTTTTTTGGAAAATTTTCTGAGTAGTGTATTAAACAGCTTTCTCAATGTAAAATATTTTTCTATAAAATATGTAAAATATTTTTCAATGTAAAATATTTTTCGCGATTCCAAGTTGTAGGCTCCCCTGCATGCTGCGCTCGCCAATACCCCATGGAATCACTTCGCGATTCCGTTCGGAATTGCTTTGCAATCTCGGTCGGAATCGCTTCGCGATGCATAATAGACGGAGCCCTTTCCTGATTAGTCTATTCGACTCAATGAAGGTGTGGTCCACCCGGACGCGTTATTTCCGGAAACATTACACATCAGCATCATTCCAGGAGTAATTCCTGGAGATTTGTTTATGGCTATTTTTTTTACTATATATATATATATATATATATATATATATATATATATATATATATATAGTATATATACCGAGTGTCCCAAAAATGACTGATGGATTTTAAAATTCAATAACTTGCAAACGGTGACTGCTATTAAACAATTTTTGCAGGAGGGTTATGTATAATGTCAGGAGTTTTTTTGCCGTAATTTTTTATTTTAGTTCGCATCTCAAACAATAGGTGGTGCTGACGGCGATTGAAGGCCAGATGATCAGTGCTGACTGAAGCGTCGACCTGGCCTTCAATCGCCGTCAGCACCACCTATTGTTTGAGATGCGAACAAAAATAAAAAAATATGGTAAAAAACTCCTGAAATTATACATAACCCTCCTGCAAAAATTTTTTAAATAGCTGCCACCGTTTGCAAGTTATTGAATTTTAAAATCCATCAGTCATTTTTGGGACACCCGGTATATATATATATTAGAATTGATAGCAAACGGAAAAAGATATTTTATGTTGATGAAACAGGTGATACTTAATAAAGATCTCCTGGAAATATTTTCTTAAACTATGTAGCAAAAGAAAAATTTATTTGAGAAGTGCTTCTGCATGTCCTAGAAATTATTGACTTTTGAGGTGAAAATAAATAAAAAAATAAAATATAATTTAAAAATAAATTAAAATTTTTCTTCCGGGCATAGAAAATTTTTAAAACATATATTTGTAAACCATAAACGGCATGATATTTTCAAAAATATGTATTTTTCACAATGTATGCTAATGTTATTTTCTCTTTATTTCTTTAAATTCTTATTTGTGTGAGCAAACTTTTACTCATGTACGTTTCATTTACTAGAATCTCTTCCTCAACCTGTTTTGATGGTGACAGAGATTGGTTCAACTTACTTAGAGGTAGTTTGGATTCTGCCCGAAGAATCAACATCAAACTCTGCACATTTACGTATGTTTATTTGACTTTTTCAATTCAATATAATTCTCTTTATAGATTATTTTACTATAATATGAAATGCATAATGTTCGAATTATTTATATCGATTAGATTTTAATAACAGTTTAATGTCTACAATTTGACAAGATTTTTTTTCTTTTATAAATAAAATGAATACGAGTTAGATAAAATTCATTACCATGTTAACTGTGACATTTGTGAGTTGTTTTTTTAATGTAACTCCTCGGTGTGAATGATAAGCTTCTTTTGCTATCAATAATGAAATCTTATGCTAGCACATGAGATAATTCAGTAAGTGATGATTTATTACCGATTATAATTATCGAAATGTGGTTTTCACCGGCGGAAAATAGATTTGTCTTTTTGAAAGTTTAAGCATTTTTTAAAAGGTGAAAAAAAATTAAACGTTTTCCACAAGTCGAAGTTTTAAAGTTCAATAAGTTTTAAAATATTTAAATTTTTACTAGATAGTTCTTAAAAGACACAAGATATCGACATCTGTTGTCTACATTTTGATGGTGAAACCATATTACGAAAATGACTTTAGGTGATGAGCCCTCAATTTATTAACACTTTTGCATGGATTAAGACATTATTCCACAATTGAATATTAATGGCGAAATTGTTCTGTAAGTGACTAGAGAAAGTTCTTGAAAAAATTTATTCTTTGACTATAAGTTGTTTACACGTCTATTGAAGTTTGAATTTTACTTATAACGTTATTTGTTTTCAATATGTGTAACATCTATGCACCATAAAACAGACAGCTTAAACCATTCTGTTTAAATCAGCAAATAACAATACGGTAGTTCAATGCACAATCATGCCTTTGATGTATGATTCTTATTTTTTTAAGCTTGACAGTGTGGAATATGTTAGAGATTGTATCTGTAAGTCTAACTGGAGCTCATTATTTTTTAGCAAAGATTTTTTTTTATTTAAAAAATCATTCAGTCAGATTTTAGTTGGGGGTTTCATCCTTTTATTGTATTATGTATATTTTTCATTTTTTTATCAATCTTTTTTTACTCCTAAGTCAGTGTGTGTCATATCAGAGCGATATCCTTTTTATTGTTGTGACCAGATACAATCAAATTTAATACAATTTACTTTTATTGTTCAACGAATTTTATGAAAGTTTTAAAAAGTCAAGCTATTGAAATTCATGGAGAAAAACGAAATCTGGAAACGCACGTATATTCTAAATGAGCTTTGTTATGCTGCTCGGAAATATTTCATTTAAATTTTAAATGCGATGTCCTAATGTGGTTGACTCACCTTTTGGATCCTCTCAGCGGCTGTGCAAATATAAGTTATCAATTTTTTGCTAATTTTTTATCCCCTCCCCCCTCTTTCGATAGCATACATTATCATCCCTCGAATACACCCTCCTCCTTCAGTAATAATGTCGTTATCAAAGTGCAATTTCTTTTTAGAATTTGTTTTTTTTTTTATTTGCAGAAACACAACAAAACTAAAACAATAAAATAATACAAAGCTCGTTAATTTTTTCCCTTTTTTATTGATTCAAATGTAAATAAGTAAATAAAATATCACTTTATTCAAGTAACACCGAAAAGAAATAAACATATGGACGACATTCTTTGTCTTTTATTAATCAGTAAACACAAGCTTCATTTCAAATATACCTCACATATGCTTTCTCGAACCGTGATTATATATGCATACACGTATGAAGGTGAATAGGAATGTCAAACGTTAGAGAATCCCTTTTTTAGAATTAGATAATTTTACAATAATTTACTGATTTTAATAATAACTTTGTATTTTCATAAAAAATAGATAACAGACTAAAGAAATGTAATATACTATTTTGAACAAAAGACCATGTTACAATTAAAAATAGACAATTTTGATTGGATCAAAAATGATATCGATATCAAAAGGCAACCCCTTCTTCCCCTAGAGATATCTTAAGATATTATGCGCCAGACCCCCCTCCCCCTGCCTAACTTCTAAAATGATAAAGTTATATATGCACAGCAACTCACATCTCTTGAAATCTTAAATGGGCAATAGATGACCCTTTATGTGTTTTTTATTACGTTTGTTTAAAAGTATTTTTTCTATGTAAACTGAAACGTCGAATATTGGATACTGCACCGAAATAAATTGCCTTCTAATTTTTAAATGTACCTTATTTTCAGGCATTAGTTTTTCTCAATACAAAAACTACAAGCACAGACAAATTTTCTTATTTATACACTATTTTTAAAACAGAACGTGGATTTATTTATTGTTTTTTCAAACAACTTTTTCGTTAAGTAACTATATCCCTAGATATTCATCTTACAAAATGTGCAGTTTCTTTTTATATAAAAGGCATGCACAATCAGTTTCATAGTTTTAAGATAGGTCACCACTATCCCCCAAAAAGTTCAATATTTAAAAGTCAATTAAAAATCATTTTAAAACTAGTCTTTTTCAATTATCATATACATGATATCATATAATGATTTTTAATTGACTTTTAAATATTGAACATTTGGGGGGATAGTGGTGTCACTATCATTAAAACTATGAAACTGATCGTGCATGACTTTTATATGAAGAGAAACTGTACATTTTGTAAGATCAATATCTAGGGATACAGCTATTTAATGAGAGAAAAAGTTTTTTTTTTTAAATAAAAAATAAATCCGCGTTCAGTTTTAAAAATAAAGAATATAAATAAGAAAATTTGTCTAGTAGTCTATCTATTTGTCTAGTCTTGTAGTTTTTGTATTGAGAAAATCTAATGCCTGAAAAAAAGGTACATTTAAAATTTATAAAGTAACATACGGGCATTAATATAATGTAATAATTGTATTAGATAGAATTACTTTTCTAAAATAAATTACCTTCTTTACTTTTTTTTTCCCAGATTACATTCTGCTCTATAGGAAGTATGGAGGGCAATGGCAGGTGGTCTCCTTCCCAGATGGCTCTGGAACTTCTTACTCCTTGACCAATCTGGACCCAGGAACGTCCTATCAGATCTACATCATGGCCGTCGACTCCTCAGGATTTAGTAAACGCAGTGAAATTGCAACAGTTCGCACTTCCAACAAAGTTATTGGTAATTACTCGATTTTTGTTTCTGAACTTTTTAGACACTTTTAATTCACATACAATTATTATTTTGAGTAAAAAATATTTTCTACTGCTGCAAACCGCATACGCTGTTAAAAATTTTAAACTTTTGCTGCATCTTCAGTCCATTACTTTTATAGATTATCGCTATTTTGATCAATTAGAATGCTCCATAATACAGTGCAGTTATCTTTTTCTATATTAGCGGTGGAGGGACGATGCACCAAAAGTTTCAAATGCTTAACAGTGTACTGTACACTAGCGTATACATTAATTCCTTAACTTTCGAAAGCAAATTCTGCAAAAAATCAAAAACCTGCGTATAAATCGACCTCAAAACTTTTTACATCAACAATGGATAAAATCAAGCCAAAATTTTTAATGCCAATGCGAAAGAGTAGCCCCCCCCCCCCCAAAAAAAAAGAAAAAAAAGCAGCCAAATTATTGAAAAAAATTTTATAAGAATTTTTGTTATTATTTGTATATTTTATGTTTTATTTTGTTATTTATACACATAAAAAACAGAATTTTGAATTATCGATTTTTTTTAATGACCTCAATTTTCTTGCCAAAAATTTTCAGAAATTTTTCGTTTCATATTCGAGTATTTACGATAAGTGCTTTTTAGTTTTCACATTTCAGGGTTTTTATATAAAGCACTTTTGTGCTACAGATATAAGTTTAATGCAGGGTAGCTATAAAAAAACATGATTGATGTATGAACTCTTTGGTAGATCTTTTTAGAAAACAGAATTCAAATTGATATATGTGTATTTTATGGCGAGAATGAAGTGACGAATCACAATTCACTTCTAGCAGTTGTGGTTTCGGTGGTAAAAAATCGAAAGATTTCGTCGTCGACACGCAATTATTTTATCCTAAATTAATTGACAAAATCATGAATAAAATTGAAAATTTCATTATTCAGTTTATGCTTCACGTGTTCAATTTTTATAACATTGTCACTTAACGCCATTTTGCATTACCATGGTAAATTGGGTGGCGCAGATATATCTCAGTTGATTTTTGTTTTTTCGGGTTTAAAAAATTATAAGTGCATGTCAAAACAGCTGAGACTGTTTTGCAAAAATGCCATCAAACAAAAGACTGGACGATCTCAACTGCTAATTAACCCTTTAAGGGACAAGGTACTTGAATTAGTAAAATGTTGAAATAATTAAATGATACCAGTATTAATAATAAAATTTATTTTTAAACAAGTAAAAATGCACTTTTGCGTACTTAATAAAAGTAAAATTTTTATTTAAAAAATTCGGATACCAATGTGGCCATTTGTCATTAAAATTATGTGATGCTATAGCGGCATTGCCGTCCTTCATGAGGTTAAACTGCACTGACTTCCTGTCATAATTTATTATTGCCCGCATTCTCGCATATACGATATGATACGCAATCATTTTTTAGCACAAGTAAACCTTGTAAAATGTTTGTTTTTTGTCGACAGGGTGGGCGCATTTGCTTCTTCAGATGTTCTGTTATGTCGCCATGTTGAAATTATGTACGATTTTTTTATTTTTCACCATGAAAATCTTTTTGTGATGAAAACATTGCCTATTACCAATTGAGATTATGATTTACTTGTTTCCACTCTGAAAAAGCGTTGAGTTTGCGTTTGGGATTTCTTCAAAAATATCTAGAAAACGCTAAAAGAAAATCACACCAATTAATTTACTCGTTAAAAATTTCTTTAATTTTTTAACACAAATTGTTTTATTGTTATTTGAAAATGAGATTGCTTTCTTTAAAAAGTTTGTTTGATTATTATTAAAATATCTCTTTCTCCTATCATTTCAGATCACAATTCACCTAAAGATCATGAAAAACAATTTGTTCTTTATGCCGCCGCCATTATTACACTCGTCATTGCTATAGCATGCGTTTATCACTATTCCAAAACATTTTTATCAGCTACAAATGCTTATGGAGGTACGTATCTTTGTTTTTTCTAACTATATTATTAATCAACCTTACAACTTTTTCTGGTAAATTTTCTATTACTATACCACTTTTTTAAAAACTTGTGAAGGTGGCCGGAAACTTTTGAGAACATGCATTTTCCTTTATACTTAATTTTGTCAGTTAAATTTATTGATATTTACATGTTCTTCTATAAGTAAGTTCCTAATTATTATGTCAATAAAATGTATAAATATCACTTTGAGACTCCTCTTCATATGGGTATATTTACAAATTAACTGAAAAAATTTTACTGGCTGGAAACTTTTGACCGCCACTGTATATTATTAAGGGGCCGCTTCACTCAAGTGAAAACACTCGTTCGTTAATGCTAACCGTATGAAAGAAATTTATAAAGATATCTCGGTTTTAATATTTTTAGATGATTCTTTTTGCATTGGATAGCTGAGATTGATCTGAATGCAGGCCAATTTTTACGTTTTTGATTTTGTTTGTCTATATTTTTTACGAGAACAATTTCATTTTCAGAACCGGTTTGAAAAGCGAAATCACCCTCCTAAAAAATATCAGTAAACAAAATCGAAAAAGGTAAAAAACGGCCTGCATTTAGATCAAGCTCAGCTATCCAATGCAAAAAGAATCATTTAAAAATATTAAAATGCATCCGAGATATCTTTATAAATTTCTTTCATAAGATTAGCATTAGCGAACGGGGTCTTCTCATTTGAGTGAAGCGGCCCCTTAAAAAACCCTATAACTTTTTCTGGTACTTCAATCCTGTTATCGCACAAAATTGAGTAGGTGTAAAAAATTAATCAATGTACTTCACACTTGTGTACGTGGAAGGCTGAGATGAAAATTTCTATCAAAAAATGGATTGTCTGGCAATAGACTACAAATTGGTGAAATTTTAAAAATGTACGGTGTTTGTTGAATATTTTTTCGGGGGAGTTTTGGCACAAAATTTCATTTTAATATTCTTTATTCCAGAAGAAACACAGACAATATCAGCAGAAGACGAGAACGTTACCAAAGCTGATCGACCGGAAGTAGCTGAAACTGATGAATCTGAATCTAAGAGAGGAGTTGCTGCAACTGAAGGACCAGGTAAGTCTTTTAGAAACAGCAACAATGTATTTATTTCAAATGAAAATCAAATTTCAAAATGAAAAGATTTTCAAATGAAAATAAAATTTTTCTGAGGAAAAATTTTCAAGTACTAATACAAAATATTTGTATAATATTTGATTATTTTAAAAATAGCAGCGAAATTTTTGAAAATATTAACTGTTATCATATGTTATCCATGCCACTAACATATATTGCTCTAACAATAGCTGATAATCATACTAACTATAAGGCCCCACCAGTGGCCGAGAGGTTCTGACCTCAAACTGGTAGACGGTAGGTGCTGGGTTCGAACCCAATCGCGACCGTCGGCCTAACCGTTCGAAGTTTTCCGTGGTTTTCTTCGAACCCTTGCTTAGGTTCCCTTAGAAAGACCCCCACGGAGGGCATCCCACCTCATAGGGCCTATATCCCATAGCGTAGATAAGTGGCCGACATACAAACAAACAAACAAACAAACATACTAACTATAATAATACCATTTTGCTTTCTACATTGTAACTGCATAATTAACGTTATAATGACATTTTTAAATATAGAGGTATGGCCACTTTTCATAAAAGCTTAGCGAAGTTCAAGATCCAAAAAGTGAAATTTGTTGCCCAATGATACTAACAGCTACGACAACAAACCTGATGTAGTTTCAAGTTTATTCCTATATATATATATAAATCAGTTATATCCAGTTTACTTCTACTTTTACATAAAAATAGATAATTGTTTTATTTCTATTAAATAAATTGTTGCTAAATGTTTAAAAAATTGTTGGTGTGTATGAAACGGTGGTTTGATTGGCAGAACATACGCATGAAAAGGTTTCTTTTCTTACTAAGCCCATTTTCTCAATGTCTTCAAAGTTCGCATACTGGAAACGTAACCATATTATATGTGCTTTCAATAATAAACACATTTACAAACATATTTAAATACAATGAGCATAAATATTATGTATACACATATAGATTATTTCAGCACAATGGTTACAAAGTTTTAAGAGAGCTGCAGAGCACTTAGATGACGGAAATACTATAATAATGCATGGTCGGAAACGTTTTACTGGAGCGGTAGTGACGACACAAAATACAATAAAGAAAAGATAGTAACAAGGAGTGAAAATATATTTATCATTCTTAGTAGCGCAGAATACCGGGATAATGCTGAATAGTACTGAGGAATTTGTAGCACGCATTTTCGCAGCTGCTGGAGAAATTGGGACCGATCAAGTTTCAAGAACATTAGAACTTCCATGCACAGGAGATTTGATGCCTGCATTGTGTTTTCGGATTGCAATTTAAAAAAACATTTTTAATGACGATCATTGTTTCTATTCTTTACTTACTTTTTAAATTTTTACAAAATAATAATAATCTTGCTTGCTCACACTTTCTTCACGACACATGTTTTCTCTGCATTCTTGCAATAATTACATAAAACATTGCAATTTCTTGGAGGAAATATTTTCTAATTTCTTGAAAACATTTTGGCTATCATCATCCGTATTTCTCTGAAAACTTTTTGTTTAACTATCTTGGAATAAGCGAGATAGAAATGTTTCAGACAAGACAGTGGTGGATATAAGCTTTCAGTGTCTCTCATAATGGAATAAAGACTGTGTTCTCCTTCAACATGCCTACTGCTGCTTTTATTGCTGGAAATTTTCCATTGTATTTAGTTTCTTATATTCCTCTAAGATACGGTTTTACTGCATTTTTCTCTCGCTACCTCCTTGTGAAATGGATTTTATGGCTGTAATCAGGATTTATTGTGAGTGTGCTTTTTCAAAATGTCAGCTTTGTAAATCTGTTGCATGTTGCAAAACCTAGAGCTTAGCTTTTAGAGAGAAAAAAATCTTGGTGTTTGCCTTCCAGTACTTCTACTATTTTTAACTGCTACGATTTTCATGACAGACTTTTCTTATCTATGTTTGAACAACAGATTGCACAATCATTGTAAAACATCCTATGCTAAACACAAGAAGTGGTGAGAGATAGGGTAACATCCCCAGTAATTGGCAGGCACCAGTAATTGGCACATCCTACAAAAATGTCCTAAAATAAGATTTATATCCAGTCTTTTAAAAATGCAAGACCATATACTAGTTATATGCTCATTTACTTTACAAAATATAACTTTGATTTATGCTACTAAATGACAACAGTGCCTAGGAAAAAGAAACAATTGTGGTTTGTATCAAATTAGCCGTTTTTGCTGCAAATGCTTCTTTTCTGGCTTAAGAAAGACATGCATTTCAATTCATTATCATCCGATTTATAGTATATTTTAAATTTTAATTGACAACAGTTTTGTTTAGTTGAAAAGGGTTACTTTAATTGTGCAAAAGTCTAAATGCCAATTACTGGTGATTACAGCAACTTTTTATAAATATATTTTTATAAAAATACTTTTTCAAATATTTTTGCTTTTAGTGGGCAAAATAGATGCACAGATATGCACTCTTCGAATCAAAAATATTTGCAAGTAAATATTTTATTTCTTGGTAATGAAAATAGACGTAAGTTTAAAGACAAATCCTTAATATGCCAATTACTGGGGATGTTACCCTATATCTGAGCAAAGTGAATAATCCCATTTTAATGCTGATATTGTGATGTCCGAAAAAAATTCCCAAAATGACTGCGGAGGTTTTGGGACTTATCACTTTGACTTATAATAATTTATTAAGAAATGTGTTTTCGTACATTTTTTAATAACTTATTATAATTCAAAGAAAATTTACACACATAGATAAATATTTATGCAGCGGAGTAACAATTTCTAAACCCACTTACAAGTGGGTTTAGAAATTGTTAAATGGCATAAATGCAATTACCAAAGTAGATGTTGCGACAAAGATTGACGTCGATTTTCTTGATTGACATACAGGATAAATTTATTTGAGCAGACAAAACATCATTAACATAATTTCCAACTACAGGTTGGCGTGTGTACATCTTCAGAGCACCAACAAATGCAAATCTATTATCGTCAGAGTGCCAACAAATGCAAATCTATGATGGTCATCTCCATTGATTTGATTAGCTCTTTCTAGTTATTGCTATGCCTGAAAGGAAAAGTAATTAAGAATGTCTGTGTTAAACTTATAGATTTTCAACGGATTGCAGAGGCTAAAAAAGAATTAAAAACATCTTAAATGGACATCATATTTATTTGACTTTAATGTATTACACCGAAATCAAAGAAAACTCTCGAGAACTGCTTTAAACATGCAGATATAAAAAAAACTCCAGAATACTAAAAAGGGTTTTTTTTATAATTAGCTTTAAGTAAGGCTAATTTGTAATATGTACTATTTATTCCAGATCCGTGTTTATATTATCATATTTTTAACTATGCTCTACATATGAAATTTCTTTGAACAATAATTTTTCAAGTTAAAAAAACCTTAGAAAAATAAAAGAGTTCTTTCTACTGCTTTAAAGTTTAAAATTGGACTGAGTGTTTATATGTCTAAAGTTATTTATTTACAAAATTGTATATTCTGTTAGATTTCTTTAAAATATTTTTAAATTCTTTTGTATGTGTATGCTTAAGGCTATTATTTTCTTTGTTATTGTAAACTCTCACTAACATTATTTTTTACTTTGCAGTTTCATTTAAGAGTCTACCTGAAGATTATGGTTTTGTAACTGACATCAATCACTTGCTGAGAGAAAAGAGATGTAACAGAGATGTAACTTTTGAAATGGAGACTGCGAGTGGTGAAACAAAGATATTTGCTCACCAGTTAATCCTGTCTGTGATGTCCCCTCACTTCGCAGACGAGTTTTACGATAAAGGAAGAAATAAAGGACACCGGGTCATTCCTTTGAGAGGAATCGACCCGAAGGCATTTGAACAAATGATTAGGTAACTGATTTTAACTTTTAAAGTTTTATGTTATTCTATACTAGATTAATCTGGTCTTTTGGCATCTTATGTTTGATACTGTATGATAAAGTTTATAATTAGATCATTTCTATAATTAAATTAAAAATAAATCTTAAATTAAAATCCATAGAAATTATATTGATATGGGGTGAAAATGCAGTTGTTACTAGGTTACACCATAAAACAAAGAGATTCTCATGTTATTCAATTAACTCATGAAATTTTCATTTAAAACATAATGTAACAATGAATTTTAAAATGCCGAAGATACCTTTCATTGTACCATTTAAGCAGAAAATTGGAGAAAGGGTGAAAAACATAATTTTTGGGGTCTTTCAGGATGTATAATTTTTCGGCCAAAAGATCGCAAAAGTGGCCATTTTTTATATAAAATTATGTCTGTCTTATTTCTAAAAAGGTACCTAACTTTTTAGAAGAATCTGAGACCCAGAGACACAGAATATCAAAAATCTAGCGAAATCACTGATTATTAGGCATCATGTCAGCTTTTTTTCATTTTCAAGACTTTTTTAATTTATTGACTTTTAGAAAAACATAAAAAAATTACTCCAGCTCTCTGATCATTAAGTACTAATCGATAAACATGGTATAATTTTTAATCATGATATAGCTAATGATGCTCTATAGTTGTTTTCTATTTAAATAACTATAGAATTGTTTCTTTAATTGAGAATCATCATGACCACGGTGATTCCGGATCAAGGAAATATATAGATTGGATACCTTTCGTAACTAGAATGCACTTACATCATTGGTAAAGAGCGGGGGAGATAAAAAAAAATGAAAGGCTTTTTCACATCCTGAAAATAGACACTAAATTCGAAATTATACAAGCAAAATCTCAATGTAAATATATGTCTTAATGTATAAAGTGTATAAAATCTTTCGCTATCAGACATATTGATGTTTTTCAGTTGGAATAATAGATTCTAAAATCAATTTCAGTAATTTAACTCCCTTCAGATGCGTTTCCTTACCGCAGCCAATATCAGATTACGATTTTGATTACTATATTTAAAAGCGCGATGCAATAAAATTTGATAATCTGCATCAGGTAAACATCGTTTTTTAAATTATTTTTACGAAAACTTAAGAGTTATTTTGTAGAACAGCTGTTGTTATATTAGAAACAAAATGTCAAATATGACAGAGTTTTTTATCCAGACAAATCAATTTACTGCGTAATGTGGTAGCTCTTTTTCTTCTTTTTTTTATTTAAATACAACTTTATTTTATTGTGCAAACCAGCTCGCTCAAAATTGATTAATAGGAATTGCCGCATACTCCCGATGCAAAGAGATCATCCCTGATATCTCTTTTAACTATTTTAACTACTGTTCTTAACCTTCTCAGTCTTGGGACAAATATTACGAAGAACCACAAAAACCTGTTTAAAATTTCTATAAAATATTTCGAACAATGTATCAGTCTGTATATCAATACTTAATATATGAACACGTTTATTAAAAATGTCTAGAAGTAATTTAAAACCCCATACCACCGATCAAAAGCGCAGAATTGTAATTTTTCTTCTCTGCAATTTATTTTAAATGTTGATAAAAGAGGGATTTTTTATCATGGTATAATATTTTTTGTTACGTATATGCTTATAAGCCTTGAAATTATCAATCATAGCTTAATTTCTTAAAACTGGATTATATTTGTAGAATTAGATTAATTTAAATAAAACTTCAACTGCAGTGAAACCTGCAGCCTAGTGAACGGATATATCCGGTAGCGGTAGTAGGAAGGTTAACAATTCTAGACGCATTTATGTTTATTTAAAAGAATGTTCCTTAGTGTCTCTTACAGGCAACATAAAGACCGATGAAGTTTATGTCAAGCTTTTTTATGTAATAATTCCTAAAAGTTTTCATTTACCCCGTATTTCGATCATTTTTTGTATTACCATTTCTGTTTTCTTTTCAGGTACTGTTATGGCGAAAAGCCCACCTTCAAAACAACCGAAGAGGCTTGTGTCTTATTTAAAATAGCATCTGAATTCAAAGTGATGAGTCTCCAGAACTTATGTTGCAGTTTCTTTAGGCATACGAATATTAATCCTGGGAATGTTTTCAGCATTCTGGAGATTTCAGAGGAAATGGAAGACAGTAGTCTTAAAAATATGTGCCACAAGATATTACAAAACAAAACCAGAGAAGTCATGGCATCCTACGAACTGTGCGATGTAACTCCAGCCATGGTCCGAATCCTCCTCGATCTGCCGAGTCTATCTCTCGAATCCGAATATGAATTGATCAAATGGATATTTGAATGGGGGAGAGCAAAATCTGAGGATAAAGATTCGTTTTGTAGAAGCACTCGAGACTATTTGGAAGACTTGCTGCAAAATATGAACTTTTTAGCTTTGACTGTCGAAGAGTTTGCGATACTCAGCAGGGATTACCCTAAAGTTTTCAATTCGGATGAAAGGGCTAGTATTTCATTGAATATTGCTTGTCCTGGATCATGGAAGATGCCTGTATGGTACAACAAGAATTTGAAATGTCGCGTATATACTGGATCAAACGAATAAGATCCATTAAAGTTCAAAAATAATTTTAATTCATTCATAGCATTCCTATATTGTACAAATTTTATTTATAATGTTTTTATATTTGCATATGTAAATTGATAATACAAAACAATTTACAAAATAAAAGATGTTTTGTTTTGTAAAATGTGTTTTTATTATCCCAATTTGTATCACAGTGTTATGTGTACCCTTGAACACTTTTCGTAGAAATGTATATGCTTTATGGATTTCTAAAATTAGCATTTTACTGTAATTATCCTGCAGTTACAAAGATTTTTGTTTTTTAATCAGTTTTCTCAAGTGAAGGTGAAGATTTTATTCTTTATTAATTCAGAGGAGTATATTTGAAAAACTCACAACCATATGGAGTAGACACAATCTATTGATTTTTTTTTAGATCGTCCATTTAGACGGTGTGTAAAATACATTTTATCTACTCCAACAGTGAATAAAGTCTGTTTTCACGCACTTTCTCATATATGATATCTGTTTTCAGACTGCACTCGTCGCGGGAGTAAACAAAATAGATTTTACGCATATTCTGAAAAGACCGTCTCATTATGTTTTTTTTTTTTTTCAAAAAGACTTGGTCGACTATATTTCTGAACCCCTCATTTCTTTTACTATATCTTTCGTTCGAAAATATTGCAAAGTTATTTAGTTGCATTCCTCATAAAATCAAAAATCAAAAATTTATTTTTTTTTGTACTAAAATGAAAGCATACTGTAAAAAGTATTATTTTATATAAAAAAATTAGTAAATTCATAGAATAATTTTTTTCTGACGATTATTATCAGTTTAAGTTTTAAGTAAATTTGCTTGTAGTTTTTTATTAAATGAATAATTAATTTTTAGTGTTTGTAAAACTTGTTATAGGAAATAAGTTATTGAATTTGAGGCTTTTTTTTAGTACTTTTATTAAAATTTAACGATTTAAAAAAAAAACTGCCATCGAAATTAACCTTTTGAAAAAATCCCAATAGCTAGGCAGTAGCTCGAATTCCTGTTGGTTATTATTATAAAATTATTTAATTTATACTTCAAAAGTAAAGACAAACATATCTGTGCGTAATGCTGACATCATTCTGCGAATGGCAATAGTTCAAATTTGAAATTAAATTTGCAAATTTCACTACTGGAAATTTTTAATTTTATAAACATAGCTCATTTTCAATTTTTTTAACCGTCGTATGCAGAAACAAGTAAGAAAAATCATGCGTTAGGCATAGATTATGAAACACTTTCCAACACTTCCTCAAATCATTAACAAAACTTCGTTATCCAGAAAAATAAGGTGTTATATTCCATAACCAAATATATATGCTAATACTTTTGAACAGCCCTGTATTTGATTTGTAGGTTGGTATACATACTATAAAATGGGGAAATTTAGTTTAACAAGAAAACGCCTAGCTGGTTATTTTGGGCTATTTTTCTTTCAATAATTTATACCAATAGATAGAAACATACTTCAATACTTTTGTTCAATTATGTAATTTATCTAGTACCTTTATTGCACGAAAGTATTTTGCTGAAATTTGGTTTAAAAAATACTCTTTAAACCAAGGTGGTCATAAAAAAAACTTTGCCGGTATAATGAGCTCTAGCGGCCAGTCCGTTCAACCGATCGAGATGAAATTTCAGATATAGCTATTCAGAGGTATGAGCTCGAGATTCTCGGAACTGCAACAAAATGACGCTCAAGGTTACGGTTATAGTTACAGAAACTCGAAATTCTCCAATGGTAACACCCATATTTTTAAATCGCAAAATGCTCAGCGCATGCAAAACCCCTAAACAGCGTTGGAAACGAACACGTTATGCTCGCACAAAAAACTGTTCTCTGAATCTCCTACCCCCCCCCCACCCCCCACCCCCATAAAACACACGATTGGGGCCCAAGGAGTAATTTTGTATATGACACAGAGTCAGTACACTAATCTCTGATTACAACACAGATCGGAGAAAAAATTTATTTTGATTATACATTTTCCACATGGGTGCCATCACAGGCAATTACACATTGCATGGGGGCGACTGTAGACAATACAGCGGAACGTTACATCGCATGATGGATGTTTGCAATCTCACGCTTGATAGAATCTTTCAAATCCGGCAAAGTTTGCAGATTGCACATGTACACTCTAGATTTTAGATATCCCCAGAACCTGAAATCCATAGGAGTGAGGTCGGGGAATCTCGGAGGCCATTGACGCTACCATTTAAGGTGAAATGTGCCTCGTCTGTTCATAATATGGAAAGAGGTCGATTGTTATCTACATTATATTGCATAAGAAATTCATTAACAAAGTCTATATGTTGTTGATGGTCTCTCGCTTTCAACATCTGGGCGCGCTGGTACCGGTAAAGAAACATGCGGATTACAGAGTGCAGTAACTTTAAGACCACTGATTTTGGTATGTCAAATACAAGAGATGCACCTTTTGTAGTTTGTATGCGCCCTCTGGTCACTATGTGATGCACTTCCATAACAGTATTCTCAGGAACAGTTGGTCGTCCGGATCGCAGACTATCACAGGTGCAGCCAATTTCTTCGAATCACATTACTAAATCACGAACAGCTTGTGAAATGAATAGGCCATGTATTTGGCGATGGTTTCGAAGGTAAACGCGCCAGGTTTTCGCAGCAATCATCACATTTTTACAATAGTTTTACCAACTCACCTCGAACGAAGTCATTTTATTGACATCTGCAAGATCCGACTGAAGAACTAACATTATCACCCTACTTTTTATCCGTTTTCTACGATGACTATCTGGCAAACGATGTTCCATGATTGGTATTTTGTCTGTGTCATATTCAAATTTTCTTCGTGCACCTTGGTCATGTTTTTTTGGGGCCGTTCGTAGAGCTGATTTTGTACGCGCATAAAGCGTCCGTTTATTGCAATAACCATACCGTTCCAACGCTCTTTAGAGTTTTCGCATGCGCTGAGTATTTTGCGATGACAAAAAATGTGTGTTGCCAATGGAAAATTTCGAGTTTCTGTAACTATAATCGTAACCGTGAGCACCATTTTGTAGCCGTTCACAGAATCTCGAGCTCATAACTCTGAATAGCTATATCTGAAATTTCACTTCGATCGGATTAACGGACTGGCCGCTAGAGCTGCATATATCGGCAAAGTTTTTTTATGACCACCCTGTACTTAAATCACATTTCCAGATATTATCATCTTTAGGCGTCCTTGTATCCAGTTCTTTGTGTGAACCTGCATATCATTTTATCTATATTCTACAAACATTTCATAGTAAATTAAATGCAATTCAACGTAAAAATGCACAACTTATTTAAAAACCACCTTTAAGTAAATTACGCTTATATTCAATATCCTTTCAAAGCTCTTTTGTGTAACCCTGTATATCTTAATTGTGTAACTATTATGATGCTAGTTATATGGTATTTATACACACCATATAATGTGCATACATTTAGTGACATTTAAAAACGTATATCTTAATTAAAAATGTATTTCATCCATCGAACAGCCACCATCCATAATACACAGTATTTGAGATAGAATATACTATTCAAAATCTTTTGTGTGTCGATGCAAATACTGTGCACTTTGTATTGTTCATGGAATAACTCATATTAAGTCTCAGCGATGTATATCAATTTAATTACACATGAAACCATTTACCATAATTAAAATATGTCGCAAATAATTTCCTCCTTAATTATTAAGTATTAGAATTATTTTGCGTGGCCCTGTACATGAATAATAATTCTTCTTTTAAATGCATATTTTACAGAATGCATATTTTAGTGTACTTCGTAGTTGCATATAAATTTGATTATAATTCACTGGGTGTAACATCTTTAAAAAATTTGAAAAATAATTCCCCCATAGGTTCTAATGAAAAGGAAAACTTTTGATTCGCCCTGTAAATAAACTAATCATGGTAGAAACTTCATTTTCAATAGAATTCGTGCTAGGGTAAACATCAATGACCAAAAATTTCATGGCAATCCGAGTGCATTTACGAGAATTACAGCGCGGACAGACAGGCAAACCGAATGCATAAAAACTTTTCAACTTTGTTGGAAAGTATTAAAAAGTAAAAATCAACAGCAGTAGGAGAATTCTGACATAAATTATTATTTCTAGAATAAAAACTAAGCTAACATGTTTATCTGTTAGAGAATTGTTTGTTTACTTTTCTTCGGTTTATTGTCTTAATTTTTAATATTTAATTATTTAGATTTTTATAGCATTCTGTTCACAATTCAATATGTAGGTTTTTCTGGCTATCGTTTAAAGAAATTTGTTGCTTTTTTGCGATCTTTTGACAAAACTTGAAGTTTTCGCGATCCTTTGACGAAATTCGCGATTTTATCTCTGCGATATTTTGGCTAATTAAAGGTTTTTCATGATCCATGGGAAAAAACTGCGTTTTTTTCGCTATTCTTTGACAAAATTTGTGTTTTTTAACGACATATGAACGAAATTTGCATTTTTCTAAAAAATTTTTGATGAAATTAATTTTTTTCAGCGACCATTTGTCGAAATTTGCGATATATTTTCGTATGAATTTTCGGATTTCTAACTGGTTATTTTAATTTTCGGAAATGATTGCCTTAATTTTTCAGAAAATTCGGAACAGAATCACTCCTGTTTTTGTAGTCGCTTTATCGTATTTTTGGAAATTAATTACTTATGCATCTTCACATTTTTTACTGGACTCACTTCCACAAATTTAATTACTTCGAGACAAATATGATTCTTTTTAATAAGAAATTTTGATGAGCTTTTAATTAATATTAACATTAATTAACGGCAGATCATTACAGAATTGAAAAAAACGGATTTCCCACCTTTTTGACTTCTCGCACGCATCTGTACTCTCTTGGTGAGAAAAGTTTTCCAGGCGAAATACAACACACATTTCTCCGCCATTAATAGATACGAGGTGGAACCCGTCGAACTTCGACGTAAAAAAGTGTTTTAGGAGGAACTGTTTCATTGATTTATAACAGCGTACAAAATTAGCTACAGTAAAAAATGCATCTTATGTTGGTCAGTTTAACTCTAAAAGAAATATTACTTTAAGCTAAAATTAACAAAATACCATTTCTATAAAACTCAGTTGTCCAAATTATTAAAATGAAACTTTAATCGCATATGTAATAAGTAAAACATAATAATAATAAGTTATTATGATGAAGTTATCAATTGGCGCCCTTATGCTTTGTAAAAATGATATTTAAAAAAATCAAATTGACACGATCATAAAATATCACGTGAAATCTAGACCTGTCATCATTTTCATCTTCTCAAAATTTACCTACGAAATTTTAATTTCATTTTTTTTTTTTTTTTCAATTTTAAGAGAAAGTGGCGCATTTTTGTTGCCACGATTACAAAATTCGCACGAATACTATAAAAAAAATTAATATCTCAAAAATAAATTGAGATACAGCGTCCAAACAAATTGCATTTAAATGTACATTTTTTTCTCTATACGCCGATGTAAAATTTAAGAATGTGCGATGTTTAGATGTATAAAAATTGCAGTAGCGAAAATTGCAAAACCGAATTGCTTGGGAAAGTGTTGCCTTTCGCAAAATGACGTATGCGTTACGCACAGATATGTTTGGCCTTTATAATATAGATATACGTTGATATGGCTGAAGCAAATATTTATTGCCAAAAATATGAAGTCAAGAAGCAGCTGATATTATTGAGAAACAAACTCGTTTTGTAGTTAATCAATTTAAATTTATTACCTTATCTGACTAATTATGAGTGAAAATTTGCAAATTTGCTATTTTAATTTAATTTATTAGCATAACTTTAAGCGTTGTTTTATTATAATTGTATGAAAATTTATTTCATCTTTATTACACAGAGTTTTTAGAAATGCATTAGTAATTATTTACTTGATCTTTACTTTAAATATTTTAATCCTTTTTAACACTTTACTTAATTATTTAATATGGTATTTTATTGCAAGCATTTATTATTATTCCTAGTGCATTATTAATGTAAAATTATTGTATAAAAGTGTAAACAATTGTAACTAAATTGCATCTTGTATATTTAAATAAACAACAATTCGTAAAATTTGTCCACTGGAATGCCCTTTAGCGAAAAGTCCCTGTAATTTTATGTACCTGAAATAAAAAGAAAGAAAGAAAAGGCAGGAGTATTTTAGCGAAAATATTCGTAAACCATTAAAGTCTCATTCATAAAATTTACAATTTGACTTTACATTACAAAAAAGTTTATTATTATAAATTCTGATTTTTTTTTATTCAGTCAATTTTCTGATAACAATTAGTGAAAACTGTCAAAAACAGACTTACGACAGTTTTTGATGAGCTGAACATCAACAACAAAAAATAGATAAATAAATAAAATAAATAAAAGGGAAAAGCTTTTCAGGATTGAAACTTGGAAAAACAAGTAGTTCTACAAAAGGTCTGTGTAAGAAAAAATATTTAAGGTGAGTTCGATCTTCTTTATAAAAAATAATGACAGTGGAATATGGTACATGATTTTTTTTTTTTATTTCTCCCATTTTTAAACATGTTTTTCTAACTCATTATTTTTCAACATAAATTTTTAAGTCTAAAGAAAATTTCATATTACATAAAATATAGACAATTTTATACTGAATATTTTGGATTTTGATTCATGACAGGTACAAAAATAAAGCATCCACAGTATTTTCTATGAAGTATATTTTTCATCCAAAAAATGTTTGTGTAGCTTTTTTTAAAAATAATCAAACCAAAGAGAGTCTCTATATATTTTTTTTAATTTAGAAAATTGTGAAGAAAACTTAGTTAAAAGATTGGGAAAATTAAAAATGTCGAGCAACCCTACCTTGGCAATTTTTAATGAATTGATGAACTAATTAGATGATCATATTCCTGTCATTTTGCAACCCGGGACAGTTATTGTAAAATGAAATTCACTTAAAAATTGTTGATACAAAACATTTATACATATTTTAAAAACTTTATTTAAAAAATTACAGACGTTCTTGAAAAACTTTATTAAATTAATGCAAATTTATATTTATATTAACATATCAAATATATGTCAGGCGATAAAATAATAAAGCTCAATTGAAACTGCAGACGTAAAATTTTGAATTTCTCTCAGCGTTGCAGTGAACATTAAATTTTGTGAATGAAAACATTCATGGCTTAATAAAGTCTTGTATTATTTTTTATTTTAATTATTCAAAAGTCCTGAAATAATTTTATTGCAGAATCTTTGTCATCAGGTAACTGCCAGATAATAAAAATGATTTCAGCATCAGAAATAGAGAAAATTATAACTATATAAATATCTTTAATTAAAAAACATAAAGATCAGATTAAGTATTTTGTGTGGTTACGATCAAATAATAATTTTAAAAAGCTTTCATGTCCAATAAATAGCAAATCGCAATGTTATGAATGGTGTGGGTATAAAGAAACCTACAGTATTTATAAACATTCTTCACCTGACACAAGCATTTATTTAACATGAAACTTATATATATTTTTAATAAATAAGAATATTTTTTAACACATTAACCATTGTATGAATTTTATACAGGAGAGGCTAGGGAGGCTTGATCTACCCCTCAATTTTCATATTTAAAAGGATTTCAGAGTTCTGCCAATAGGTGTCAATGAAAGCTACTGAAATGCTCGAACGATTGTCTTTGAATTATACACATAATCCAAAGAGCAATAGGTAAAATCAATTGTGAGGCTTTTCAACTAAAAATTTGAGCATTTTAGAAATATTTTGTAAGTTTTTTAAGATAAAATATATCACAGATTTAAGTAAGTAGGTTTTAAGTAATGCAGAAATATTGAGCATTCATTCCTGGCATAAAGATTATACTATAAGTTAGGCTTAACATAACAATGTGCTATTCTTTAGGAAAGGGTTATGTGACGAATCTTGATGCAATCAATGTGAAGGAGGGTTGACCAGATGTGCAAGACTCCCTTAATTAAGTGGTTATAGAAATATTTTTATTACACACTGTACAGAATGTGAGGTTAATGATTACAATAAAAAATGTAAATTTATTATGCAACGCTACAGCAAAATGGGTTGATGAAAATGTTTATAGTTGAAGACAAATGTGGAAAGTTTCTTATAGTCTCCACTGCAAGGAAAAAAAATGAAAATGGCAAAGTTAATAAGACCTTTTTTCTATTTAAATAACATTTACAGTATGTAAATAGAAACAGTGAAAAAAGCAAGAAAGGACAAAAGTAATGAAAACAGCAGTCTTCAAATTTAAGGGAAGACATGAAAGAGACGCTATGCCCACTCACATTTATTTTCTTGTAACACTTTAAGCTCATTCATTGCATGAAATATTTTCATCGTCTCTAGTTCCCTCTAATTAATATCAAAATTTTTTCACTATGCAGTATGAATAGTATTTGTTTTCCACATGAAAAATAGTTTTAAGAGTATTTCATGGGGAAAAAAATCTTAATTAGTAAGCAATAAATATGAAATAAATACTATTAGGGGCATTTTCATAAATAAAATTTTGGATTAAAATAACTCTTTGATATGGAAGTTTCGAAAATTAGCTATATATTTTTAAAAGCACTCCAGAAGTCAAAGCATAACAATATCATCTTTCGACACTTATTTAGAGCATAGTCAAAATATGAAAAGCTTTTACTTTATATGAGATGCAAAATATCTTTAGAAGAGACTGTTAGAAACAATTATCCAGAACATACTTCACAAAACATTTGTGTAATATATTTATGATCTCGAAAAATTTCCTAAAACGTAGTAGTTCACCAATGAGTAGATTTTTCATCTGTGAGAGCTTGGATATGCAATTTTAGATGGACATTTTGCAAGTCACATTAATTACTGCATGAATTAGATGCGAGGGAGACTAGGGAGGCTTGATCTTATATATTTCAATTTTATCTCACACTCATTTCTCAAAACAAAAATTATTGATATACTTTTTGAGAAGTTTTGCAGTAGAAATATACTACAAAATCTGTTTTTTAAAATTGTTGCATGAACAAAATATAGATATAGTTGGCTGTGGCAACCTTGGGTTAGTAAACATACATTAGAGCATACATCACAAATAAAGTATTTCAATTCGTATGGGCAAGATAACGTTTCTTTAGATTGTTACGGACGGAAAATTCTTAGGAACATATTTCACACACAAAGGTTTTTCCTTTGTATCGATGAGCAAATGGACATTAAAGTGATCCCTTTGTGAAATTTTCCTGAAACATATTGCGCAAATGAATGATTTTTCCTTTATCTGGGCTATCAAAAATAATTTTAAATTATACCTCAGTAAAAATCCTTCAACAATTCACAAACAAGGTAGTTTCCTTTTGTATGACAAAGCAAAACATTTTTAAACGATTCCTCTGAGAAAATCATTTAGAACATACTTAACAAACAAAATATTTTCCTTTAGTGTGTGTGAGCAAATGTGCTTTGAACTTATACCTCCACGAAAAGCCTTTAGAACATATTTCACAAACAAAAGGTTTTTCCTTTGTATGGATACGCAAGTGTTTATTTAAATGACACCTTTGTGAAAATCTTTTAGAGCATACTTCACAAAGAAAAGGTTTTTCCTTTGTATGAGTGCATAAGTGAGATTTCAAAGCACAACTGTGTGAAAATCCTTTGGAACATATTTCACAAACAAATGGCTTTTCCCTTGTATGGATACGCAAGTGTTCCTTCAGACTATCATTTCGTGAAAATCCTTTGGAGCATATTTCACAAACAAAAGGTTTTTCCTTAGTATGTGTGAGCACATGTGCTTTTAAATGACTCTTAAGGGTAAATCTTTTAGAACATGTTTCGCAAACAAAAGGTTTTTCCGTAGTATGCGTGAGCAAATGTGCTTTTAAATGACACCTAAGGGTAAATCTTTTAGAACATATTTCGCAAACAAAAGGTTTTTCCTTTGTATGGGTTAACAAATGATCTTTTAAATGACCCCTCTGTGAACACCTTTTCGAGCATATTTCACAAACAAAAGGTTTTTCCTTTGTATGAGTAAGCAAATGCTTTTTAAGGGTACCTTTCCGGGAAAATTCTTTTGAACACATTTCACAAACAAAAGGTTTTTCATTTGTATGAGTACGCAAGTGTAATATAAGGACGCAACTCTGTGAAAATCTTTTGGAGCATATTTCACAAACAAAAGATTTTTCCATTTTATGGATACACAAGTGATTTATCAGACCACCACTACTTTTTGAAAAACCTTTGGAACGTATTTCACAAAAGTCATCTTTTTTGCTTGAAAGTGATATGAGGCAATGATATTTTCTTTAAAGGAAATGTTTTTTCTTTCCCATAGAAGTCAGAAGATGAATTCTCTGCATAATTAAGTACTTTGTTGTAATTCTTAAAAAGATGCTTTAACTATTTTTAAAAAATGCCATTTGTCCCTTTTTTGATCTAAAATATTAAAAGAAAACTTATTAAAAACTCTTTCATCTGCAAAGTTAAATGCATGTTAATTATTCATTTTCAATGAATTAAAAAAATTACAGTGTTTGGCAAAATGAAAAACATAATTTTTTAGTAGAAACTATTTAGTATTTATACATATTAACTAGTAAAAGCATGGATGATTTGTAGTAACAACAAAGTATCAGAAGTATATTTTGTACACTAACACATATTTAAATCTTAAATATTATTAGCATAAGATATTCTTTATCAATATAAAGTCAAAGAGAAGCATAAAAATAATAAACTAAAATTGGAAAACACTAATGTGATCAGTTTTTAAACACTGGTCATGAAATCAAAGGATAATGAGTAAAATTATGCTAGATCAGTTAATACTACACTGGTGGAAATTGAATTATGAAAACACGGTTTTTTAATGAGAACATTTATATTATTAACTAAAAATTAATGAAATTTCATACATTATGCATGCTATGTACAACTCATAATTTAGAAAAATAAAATTTCATACAAATTAATAAACTAAAACATAACATCAAAAATTAGATTTTAGAAGCATAAAATCATGGAAATTGATTTATGAAATGTCACATTTAATTGAAAATAATAATTAGTAAAGTCGCCTTTATTCATTAGAGTTTCTTTTATTCTAGATGGCATTGATAAAACAAGATTTTGGATATATTTCTGATCGATTAATCTCCAGTTTTGACAGACTGAAGCTTTCAAATCTACAAGTGATGTGTACTGCATCCCATTTGCATAAACCATTCGAACAAGCTATCCCCAAACATTTTCGATGGGTTTCAGATCAGGACTAATAGGTGGATGATCTAAAAGAACAAAATTCTGTTCGTCAAACAAATCTTTCATCGGATTTGAAATGTGAATACTTGCATTATCTTTCATGAAGATATAATTTAAACCCCAATATTACCATTCAAATGGAAGAAGTGAATTTTGTGAAACTAAATTATAATAAAAAGAGTTCTGGCGACCGTTTAAATATACAATTTCACTTTTGTCAACTAAAGCAGTCGCTGCCCAAATCATCAAACTTCCGCCACCAAAATTTCTGCTGAATGTAGATTTCGGGGGTCTCTGCAATAATACCTCAGACCACCTGGGCCATCCAAATTTCTTTTTTCGTCAGAGAAAATGACTTTCTTCCAATTTTTACCCATTTCCATGTATTTCTCGCAATTCTGCAAGCGCTCTGCTCGTGTCGAAGGACACGGCTTTATTTTCGACCTTATCAAGCTCCGTGAAGAAGGCAAGACTTACCTAACTCTTCTGGAAGTAACAGGCAGGGATAGATCTGCACAAATCTGCTTCGAACTGTGACCAGCTTTCGATACAAATTGAAGAATCCCCCTTTTCGGTCGTAAACGTGGGTAACTTGCTTAACGTGGAATACTTTTTTTGTTAAAATTTTACCATAATTTGCTGCATCTTTTCTGTAGTTATATATCACACTAACAAATCTTTTAATTTATTTACTAATTTCTGGCACAGACTTTCCATATTCTAAATATACGTCGATTTTACCTCTTTCTTTTTCAGACAAAATCTTTCGTTTACCCATCACAAAAGTTGTAATTGAAATATATTGCTTTCACTGTACAAAGCTTTTTATGTGTACTTTGCAGGTAACGTTACCTTGTTTTGTGCAAATTTTTGTCACATTGCTTCGGAATTACCAATGAAATGTGATATTTCATAAATCAATTTCCATGTTCGGATACTAAGAAAATTTAATTTTTGACTTTTTGTTTAGGTTTAATATTATGTGTGAAAATTTATTTTTGTAACAGATTTATCATACATACTATGTATATACCATGAAATTTCATTCATTTTTAATGAATATTATTGAAGTTTTTGTCAAAAAACCGTGTTTTCATAAATCAATTTCCACCAGTGTATAACCAATGCCCAATGCATCATTTATGTTAATTAAATACTATTGAATACAAAATTGTATTTCCGCGCATAATTTAGTGCTGTAAATATACGCATTAGGCAAATTTTAACGTGGTGCGCAATGGACACATGTCTGTAGGATTTGTTAAAAGTGAATGGGGTATCTGATAGCGATCAGTATTCATTATTCGTGACTCAAAAGCATAATTTAAGAGACGGTCAAGAGTGGCGAATAATTGGTAGAATCGAGGGAGGTCAAACACTAATGGAGGTCACCCAGAGATTGAATATTCTTCTAAGTGTCACATCGAGAGCTTCGAGCCGCTTTTTAAACGTTTGACAGGTTGAAAGACAGCTTTATCAAATGAGACTAAGTGCAACAATTGTATCCGATGCCTACTTTTGTCATTTTCGGCTCGAACAGTGACTACAAGAGATTTGCTTTCATATCCTTATGCTGCCACAAGAACTGTAATTAGCCGTTCAACTGCTGCATAAAGGCTCAAAAAGAGAGAACTGCCTATGAAATAAACATTTGTTTGTGTTCAACTTTCAAAAAGGTCCATTTAAACTGATGACATCTTGATGTTCAATAGTCAAGAAGACTGTGCTTGAACGGAATATTTTACGGACAAAGGAAGGCAAGTTGCATGCTCCTTCCCCTTTCCCAGATTGAAACATGTCGAGAATGAAAGTTCAGACCATGTCTGAAGTCGTCTGTAAACAATTCTCGAGCTCAGTCTTCTTGGCATCATTGAACATGACGACGATAACAATTTAAACGGGCCCCTTTGGAAATTGGAGTGAATGGGACACAAACTATTTGAACTTTTCGCATACAGACCACCCTTGTCAAGCCTCGTCTAGACGCGTAACAGCTAATTAGAGTTTGCAGCTTGAAGGTCCATCAACATCCTGTATAATTTTTTATATTTTTCATTTTCAAAAACATGTTGTGAAGTATTTAATACAAGAGAGAAAGATTTTTAACAACCTATCATTCATTGGCCCTTCACTTACATATGAAAATTTAATAAATAAAAACTGCTAAATAGGTAACAAACTATTTTTTAGACACAATTTATTATATTGTTCTCATTTTTTATCTTACTTTATAATAATTTCGGGTCCAAATTTTTATGAGTTCCAAAGGTTTTTTTTCATTTATATATGAAAATCTATTGCTCTGAAAGGCAAACATTAAGTTTCATTAAAATATTACAATTATTTAAGGAATTACATTATGTATTATTAATAGTACAGTGGTCATTCGAGGAACAAATTGTCATGTGCAGATATTCTATTATTAGTACAATAGCCACAAAAAGATATATGTACTACAATTTCAAATCAAAATTTTGAAAGACATATAAAAAATGTAAAAGATATATTTAAAGATATGCAATTAACATTATATAATTCGCAATAATTGGCACTCAATTGACACTTTTAATCAGGAAAAAAAGTAAAAATAAAGTAAGCAAAAAAGTAAAAGTAAAATTTTCATTTGTTGGTATATGCTGGTGACTTCACTCATTTGGTATGAAAAGTTTTGAAGAAATTCTTGCACCACGGAAGCATAAGTAGAAGTTGTATTTTTCACAGAATGATATTGTTCTAAAGTTACATCCTCTTAATTTACACATTTGTTGAACCTTGCTTCTATCTGCCATATGGCCAGAATTATCATATCTTACATCCTCAATTCGGCGAAGTGATAGTTTCAACTTTTTTTTTTTAGATGGAATGGTCATGGTGGGTGAATTATTTTGACCACGATGCAATGAGTTTGTAGTAGGGATGGGACGAATATTCGGTCACTATTCGGCCCTTTTGCCAAATATTCGGTTGGCCGAATATTGAAAGCTTGTTGACCGAATATTCGGCCGAATACCTATAGCCGAATATTTTGAGATATCTCGCCGAATATTGCTGAAATCTCGCCGAATAGTGAAAAATATCTTGCCAAATAAATTTAGGATTTGAAGAATTTTATTTCTTGCAATTTTTTTTTCATCTTATCCAAATTGGTTACTTCATTTATGAACTCATTCTCATTCTTACTTGCAAAACATACAGTTATTCAGATACTAAAAAATATACAGCCTTTCTGTATTTCCTATAAAAGTTGGTGATATTTTAGGAAATGCTGCCGAAGTTGGAGATTTAATTGTACAGGAAATGTCTCCTAGAGAATGATATGTTACAATTCAAGATATAAAAACACTTATCAAAAAAAAAAAGAAAGAAAAAAGAAACACTACCTTATTTTAAAACACTCGAATATGTATTAATGTCTGTAAATTCCATGCACATGTAAAAAAGGCTCTTATGAAATTCATAACTTATATCTATGAAGTGAGAAATGAAAAAATTCATTCACTAGGTGTATTAACGAAGATTTATTTTCAAAATTAAATATCAAATATTACTATTCCAAATACAACGATACACCTGAAAACAGAACTGGTGTCAAACTAGATACACATTAGATGACACAACTTGCTTTATAAAGATGATTTTATAAATATTTAAACATAAATTCTAAATGCTGAACAAAATATTTTTTTAATTCTATAGTTTTCACTTTTAAATAATTATTTGCATAATAACTGGCTTAAATATGTAACAGTATTATGTATATATTTTTAATTTACATCTTCCTTCATTCATGTTGTTATCAATTTCTGTTTATCCTTTCAATGCTTGTTGAAAGAGTGGAATATTGTATGGGCCGCGCCGATTCAAATGTCAAAGATTTTGTTAACGTATGCATTCTACTTTAAGCATAACCTTTTGTTTTAACGTAATTTCTAATTTAAAGATTGACATCTGATTTCCAAACAGTCTCATTCTTACGAATTTGCTTATTATTAGAGACCAGGGTTCGATTTAAGAGGTATCGCATCGCAATTTGCGATTCAAATTTAACTAAAATGCGATCCAAGAAATGCATTAAATCGCAATCATTGCAATGCATATTTCCCACACCCTTTGTTATGCCATGTACACTTAAAGTTAAAATTTAAAGATGTTTTAACACGACATACGTTGTGTTTTCACTCTCTCCAAATGTTTATTTACAATGGAAGTACAGCGAGACGCCATTGCTGGGCGCAGTTTTCCCGGTAAACACACGATTTGTTCCCGCCCTGACGCTGTGATTGATTACTGAATCACTGTTACTTAAATGAAGATTTCAATTTTTTTTCTTTCCCGCTTTATGTTTTATTTAAAATTGCAAAAATTGTATTTTTGAGTTTATGGCTTATTAAAAAATATTAACCCTCACAACAAATATATTTTTTAAGAATTGGTACTGTGGTAAGTTGATACATATATTTAATTGACCTGTGGCGAAAGTAAATTGACCTATAAGTCATTCAAGAGCCAGCTTCTGATTTCCTAAGTAATTTATATTGGGTAGGTGAGTTATTTATTTTTTATTCTTTGTATAATTTTATTTACTTTCATTTATGCTTTTGGTTACATATTGCTTAAATTTTTTTTTTTTTTTTGTAAATTTTCAAGAATTAAAAGTTACATTAGCTATTTTTTACTAGCTATACAAAAGTATCTAACTGCTATTCAAAACTGACTTTGTATAGCAGTTACTGCAATGCAACTTTCTTTTTCGAAATCGACTCCTGTTAGAGACACAAACTCTTAATGATCAAATTTACTTCATTAAAGGTTACTTCAGAAAACATTTCTTTGTGAATTCTGAGAGAGAGAGATTAAGAATATTATTAATTTTGGATGCAAGAAAAGATAAAAGTATCATTTGATAGTAAAAGTGAAATACATTGTTCATATTTTAATGGAAATATTTTACCATCCTGGCTTACTGAAAATCAATTTAATGTACATTAAGATAAAAGAATATAATGCAATTTCATAATTTTTTGTGTTTAAATAAGTGTTTCAAATTTCAGAATACATTTAAAAGCACATTTAAGAGTAATAATTATTACTGAGTGCCTATTTTTTAAATTATATGTAACAAAAATATTTTTTCTTTATTGGGAAAAAAAGTTAGTATTCGGCCGCCGAATATTCGGTATTCGGCTATTCGGCCAAATCACTATTCGTCCCATCCCTAGTTTGTAGTTTGATTTTTGAAAACCAGCGCTTCTTCAGCCACTGATAAAGTATAGTCTAATAAATCAAGTTGTTTCTTTACAGCAATACCGTGAAGAGATTTATCGTTTTTACACTACAATCATAAATTTATTACACCCATTAAAAAATGATGGAATAAAAGTTGAACGGTCCATTTTCTGCACCGAATACTAATTCTATAGAAGGATGCTAAAAAATCATGTTTATACACATCTTCCGTACATGAAATTTAGAGAACTACCGTAAAATACCGTTAATCCGCCCCCCCCAAAACGTGAAGAAAAATTGTACAATAGTTAGAGGGGGGCGCTTAAACGGGATTTTTCCGCGATCGTTCAATAAAATTTACAGGAATGAATCATTATGAAATGAATGACTTGTTGAATGAATCATGAATTTTGATACTTGAAAAAAATTGGTTTAAAAAAAATGTAAATTTTGTCGAAAAACCCAGAAAAAAGGAGAAATTTACATAAAAAAAGCCAATACAAGCATGAAATCAATTAAAAAATCTCGAAAAAACGCACATTTCTTCAAAGATTCATGATTCATTCATTTCATAATGATTCATGCCATTCTCAATCACCTTTGAGAATGGGGAGGGAGGGCGCTTTCTCGGGATTTTTTGAAAATTTCAAATTTGTTATAAAGTGGGGAGGGGCGTTTGATCGGGAAGGGCGGATTAACGGGATTTTACGGTATTAATTTTGGTCGCTCAACTTAGGTATGATTGCCATCCTTCTTATCCCATCTTAATACAACATCAGTTCCTTTTTGTGCTGTGAAATTAGATGCTATTGTAACAAATTTATTATCCAACTAATTCCCAATAGCGATTTTTCCATCAACTGACAAGTGCGTATTCATTAACCTCTCCCCCCATTTTTAATTTCTTTTTAAATAATATTATTAAAAGATAGTCTTTATAAAGTCAAATAAAAGCATAAAAATATTAAATTGAAATTGGGAAACACTAATTTGATCAATTATATCAAATAACTGATCAAATTAGTGTTGACATATATAGTGTTGATCAGTATTCTAATATCAATTATTAGATACTGGACATGAAAATTAAAAGATAATGTGTAAAATTACATTGACTCTGTTTATATTGTAACCAGCGCCCGATGCATCATTTATTTATGTTAATTAAATACTATTGAATACAAAATTGCACTTCCGTGCATAATTTACTGTGGTAAATATGCAAATTAGTCGATTGTCAACGTTGTGCGCAATGGGCATATGTTAGAATTCTGGTCTTAGGGTTTGTTTAAATTAAATGCGCTGTCGATAGTAGTGATAGTAGACATTTAAATAAATTATAATACTAATATCTCCAGTTAATAATGCAATGCAAAAATGCAAGGAACTTGATAATATAAAATATTTGAAAAACATTGAGAAAAATTAATACAATATGTTCCAAAATGCATATATATTTTAAATAGTTATGTATATTTTATGCAGTGTAGTCATGTTTTGTAAATTACAAAAATAAATAACTATAATTATTTTTTTAAGTTACGATCTCAGATTTATAAATAACACAAATCACAAGAAAAACAGTTATTTTATATTATGCACAATATACTAAGACTTACAAATAATAATAAAAAAAAATAGTTTACAATTACATTAACATATTTAAATTAATAAAATAAGGCTAATTTCCTTAAAAAATTAAATATGTATAGCACCTATAAATACCAAAATAAGTTACAAATTAAATACTTTAAAGAAATAAAAATAATAAAACCAGATTTTTTACATGCCATCTTCTTATCTTTAGATAAAGAAAAATAGTAAAATTACCATTAATTTTGAATTTTTGCAACTTACTACTTAAAAAAGTCACTTATATTAATTCTTTGTGTAATTTAGAAAGATCTTACAATTTTAAAATGGAAAAAACAGCAGTGAATTAACCTCCTGACTGCCGCCGACTGATTTTCTCACACACTAAACTGCAGTTTTCACTGCAACATAAGCAATATTTAAATTAGTATAATTCCACAAATAAAACCCAGTTCTGAAAAATTAAGTTAGGATTGATGCTATCAAAGATACTAATAACATATTTTGTATCAGGTTGAAAAAAACATCTTTTTTTTAATATTTTTAATAAATTACAGAGAAAACAATATTACAATTTTACCCTTCGGCTGGGCAGTCAGGGGGTTAAGTAGTCTTTTCATTTTTATTAATCATGCTTTGAAATTCATTAATGTATCTGATGCCATTTATTATCTTTAATTGAAAATAAAATCGAACTTACCAAAATGACCAGAATACAGAAGTTTGCTGATTAAAGACATGATACTGTTTGCAAATTATAATTTCCATCAAAAATATAGATATGAAATAAATACATATTAAATGATGTTCAGCGATTGAAATGCAACTACCCAAATTTTCATATTTGCACAGGCTTCTCTACAAGCGTCTGGGGAGAGAACGGCTGCTAATGGTAGGACTTAGAAAATCTCGGCTTCTGATAAACTCGTTTCTGCGCGTGTGTCAGCAGAGGCGAAATACCGTACTGAGAAATGGATTTTCCCTTTTCGTTGTGGATTTGTTTATGAAGTGTTTCATAAAGGATCAAGTACATTTCTAAGCGTATAATGCGATTTAATAAAAACAATGCTAAACATAAACAAGATTTGAATACAAATAGCAAACAGTTATCTGCGCTTTTTTTAATTCGCTTTATTTACATAGCTGTTTTGAATTATTATTAAATTCAAAATTTTCAGTGTTATAAATGACCGAATCTGAAAAATAAATAAATATATGTGTTGAACTATTTATAACTTATTTAGAGAGTTTAAATGTTTTAAAAAGGAGATATTTTTCCATTAACATCAATTAAGTAATAAAACGTTATCATTAATGAGAAATTATATATATATATGATTCATATAGTTATTGCTCTTTTACACAAATAATAAATAAAAACAATGCTAAACATGAACAAGATTGAAAGACAAACAGTAAACTTTTTTTTTAACTTGCTTTATTTATGTAGCTCTTTTGAATTATTATTTACTTACAATTTTCAGTGTTATAAATGACTGAATTTGTAAATAAATAAATAAATAAATATGTGTGTAAGCTATTGATAACTTATAAAGGTTATTAAAGGTTTCTAGAGTTAAATGTTTTTAAAAAAGAGGTATTTTCCATTAACATCAATTAAGTAACAAAACGATAGGTACCAGTAATCAGAAATAAAAGAGGTTCTGTAGTTAAAGTCCTTCTCAAAATTTCTAAAAACTGATTAAATTTATATAAAATTCATTGTGATAAAATTACAATATGATGTGTAAAAACAAGACTGAAAAAAATCTTAGCAAATACAAATTGTTTACTATTCATCTGTTGCAAGTCCTCATAATAAGAACCTCTATTTCAACATAAAATTAAATAAAAGATGAGGAGCAATAGTACCAAAATAATACTTTTTTATTACTACTACTGGTCCTTCTTATGGTTTTTTTTTTTTTTTCAAAAAATTAAAAGGTTTTTATTTATAAACCTTTTAACACCTTGCTTAATTTATAATTATCGTATGTATTTTTTATTATGTTGGTCTTATGTGTTGCATATTTACTGAATGCTACTTTATAGGCATGTAATGCCCATAAACTATAAAATTGTTCACTTTATGAATAACAATCACTAAACCTCCCAGATGAGTATCTGGGTATCTCTCCCATAGAAATTTTGAGAAAGGCTTTAACTACAGAACCTCTTTTATTTCTGATTACTGCTAGTGTTTTATTACTTAATTGATGTTAATGGAAAATACCTCTTTTTTAAAAACATTTAACTCTAGATAAGTTATCAATAGCTCAGCACATTTATTTATTTATTTATTTATTTTGTACAAATTCAGTCAATTAAAAAAAAAATTAATCATTGAAAGTTGTAAATTTAATAATAATTCAAAAGAGCTACATAAATAAAGCAAGTTAAAAAAAAAAAATAAATAAAAATACAAAAAATTGTTTACTATTTGTCTTCCAATCTTGTTCATGTTTAGTATTGTTTTTATTTATCATTTGTGCAAAAGAGCAATAACTATATGAATTATATATATATATAATTTCTCATTAATGATAACGTTTTATTGCTTAATTGATGTTAATGGGGAAATATCTCCTATTTAAAACATTTAAATTCTCTAAATAAGTTATAAATAGCTCAACAACCATATTTATTTATTTATTTTTACAGATTCAGTCCTTTATAACACTGAAAATTTTGACTTTAATAATAATTCAAAAGAGCTATGTAAATAGGGCAAATTAAAAAAAAAAAAGCACAAATTTGCCATTTGTATTCTAATTTTGTTTATGTTCAGCATTGTTTTTATTTGTAATTTGTATAAAAGATGAACTTTTAAAACCGCTTGAAATTTTTTGCATTACTTTAAATAATTTCGAATAAATAAAAAAGTTTCAATTAAATAGTTTGATTATGAGTTTCCATATAAAGCTTAAAGTTTATATGGAAGAGAAAGTAGAAATGTACTTGGTTCTTTCTCAAACACTTCATAAACAAATCCATAACGAAAAGGGAAAATCCATTTCTCAGTACGGTATATGGAAGGAAGAAATTACAGCCTTTTTTCCCTTTTCGCCTCTGCTGATGCACGCGCAGAAACGAGTTTATCAGAAGCCGAGATTTTCTAAGCCCTACCATTAGCAGCCGTTCTCTCCCCAGACGCTTGTGGCTTCTCTTATGATTATGTGTGCATGCTGTCATGCCAGTTTATTTCTTAAATATTAAGTCTAATATGGTGCATAAAAATTGATTTTTGGAAATTTACTTTAAAAATTTCAAAGTAAAAAACATTTATATATCCATCAATTCTCTTAAAAACCATTCTTTTAAAATATGCATTATAAGATATAAAAAGTGAAAAATGGTAATTGTTGTTCAACTTTTTACATTTTTGAGTTAATTTATATAAACAAATCGCAATTTACTAAAACTAAAAAAATTATATTTTCAATAATTTGCTCATTTCTCTGGCACTTAAAGCATGTAAATTTGTCAGAAAGCATAATTTGAAATTTTCAGAAATCCAATATTTCTTGTGAAAATAAGAGAAAGTAAAAAAAAAATTATTTTTAGTATTTTTTCATTTATTAACAGATGGCAACGTAAAAAAAGAAAGAAAGAAAAAGCCCTCTTCCCCACCCCACAATTCGCTTTTGGTGGGTGAGAGTATGAGTGAGTTTCATAGATGATGTAAAGTGTGGCACAGACAGGGCCATCGCTAAGACGTTTTGTTGGTGGGGGAGAAGACCTTAAATTGCCAAGTGAAATTTTCATATTTGCCAACTCCTTTTATAATTTTGCCAAATTACGACATTTAGAAAATGTAATACCGTTCTTATTTGCAAAAAGTTTAATAATATTCCCAATTAGAGTTGTAACTTTTGCTAGTTCTACGAAAAATAAGAAATGTATTGCAGTTTTTATTAAAATTTTAATTAAATTTGCAATAAAAGTTTTAAATTTGCCAAGTGTAACAACATTTGCGAATGTTTGGGGGAGAGGCTTCCCTCCTGTCCCCCCCCCCCCCTTAGAGAGCCCCCTGGGCACAGAATGCAAAAGTTTAAGATACACTGCAATAAGATGTTACAAAAATACATCCAAAAATGATCAAATGTTAAGAACTTAGCGACAAATAAATATGAACCTACAAGTATAATCTAAGGTGAGATGTAGATCCAATAAGGATAAAAAAAAATTGCTTATTCATAAAGTAGAATGTTCTGCTGATAAAGAGATTTCCAAAAACCTAAAACTAATTTTAAAATGGTAAAAGTTTGTCCTCAGGCAGAAATTTCTTTTGGAGGATTGGATGAGGGACAAAGCATTAACTCTGAAAACAAAAATATGTGTAATTACATTGGAGGAATAATTTCAGATATGCATATAATGTGTATATGTATTTTACAAATAAAAGATTAAAGGAATAACTATTTTAAAAAATCTTTGAAAATAATTAATAGCCAAAATAAATAAATGAAAAACTGAATTGATGGTATAAATTTAGTGCCCCCTGAATTTCTGTACCTGGGCCAAGCACCCTTTCTTACATGGTGTAGTACACATGAAATTTACAGCAGACATACAAGACATAGCATAACTTTTTCAAAGAAAATGGATAAAGAAGATTAATAAATCCTTTTAACTCGGTCATGATAGAACACATCAAACAATAAAATACCAATATCTCCCTTTTTGGAATTTATCATGATAACTTATTTTCATATCACATATCTTCCATAAAATTTTTAAAAAGCTCTGTATACTCTTTACTTCTCAACTAAAGTTGTAACGAATACATCACAAATCCTGTCACATCCTTCTGATATTTTTATAAGTACAGCACTGAATCCAATTATTCTGTTAACATAAAATTTTGAGAACTTTTTGAATTTACCAATGACAAAGAATATTCCAGATAAATAATTATCATGACCAAGAATTCGGTCCCTATTTTTATCATTACTTTTTGCTTATGATATTCGAAAATGCAGAAATTTACACTTTATGATTAATTATGTCTAACTACAACTGCATTTTCCATTACAATTTATTTTTTCTGTAAAGTCTTTTTAAAAAGCACCAAGCAAAGCTTTATTCTACATACTTAAAAAAAATACAAAAGATTTGTGTTTTGTGTCAGTCCTGCTGCATATTCTTCCCAAAAAATATAAAAATATATACCGTAAAATCCCGTTAATCCGCCCTTCCCGATCAAACGCCCCCTCCCCACTTTATAAAAATTTGAAATTTTCAAAAAATCCCGAGAAAGCGCCCTCCCTATCGATTCTCAAAGGCGATTGAGAGTGAGATGAATCATTTTTAAATGAATGAATCATGAATCTTTGATGAAATGTGCGTTTTTTCAAGATTTTTTAATTGATTTCATGCTTTTTTGGCATTTTTTACTAATTTCTCCTTTTTTCGACAGAATTTACGTTTTTTAAAAAAAACCTAAATCTTTTCAGGTATCAAAATTCATGATTCATTCAACGATTCACTCATTTCATGATGATTCATTCCTGTAAATTTTGTTGAACGGTCGCGAAAAAAATCCCGTGTAAGCGTCCCCCATCTAACTATTGTACGATTTTACGTTTCGTTTGGGGGCGGATTAACGGTATTTTACGGTAATATAAATTTTATCGCCATGCAAAGTTTCTTCTAAGTTTCTTCTTTTTTATTTATTTATTACTATAAAAGCAGAATTAATGTCTGCTTGACATATGACTTGGCACTGCAGTGATAAATTCACCAATTCTATCAACGTGCATAGTCAGATACAATGTAAATAAATAATGTAAACAAATAGTTCATCAAATAGTGAAAATAATAAGGTAGCGAATAATGTGAACAAATAATTAAAAATGATTAGGTTGGCAATTTTCTAAAATCACGCTAAGCAGTTGTTAATTCTCAACTTACCGTAAAATACCGTTAATCCGCCCCCCCCCAAACGTGACAAAAAATCGTACAATAGTTAAAGGGGGGGGCGCTTACACGGGATTTTTCCGCGATCGTTCAACAAAATTTACAGGAATGAATCATGATGAAATGAATGAATCGTTGAACGAGTCATGAATTTTGATACTTGAAAAAATTTGGGTTTTTTTTTTTAAAAAACGTAAATTCTGTCGAAAAAACGCAAAAAAGGAGAAATTTCTAAAAAAAAAGCCAAAACAAGCATGTAATCAATTAAAAAATCTCGAAAAAACGCACATTTCATAAAAGATTCATGATTCATTCATTTCATATGATTCATCCCATTCTCAATCGCCTTTGAGAATGGGGAGGGAGGGCGCTTTCTCGGGATTTTTTGAAAATTTAAAATTTTTTATAAAGCGGGGAGGGGGCGTTTGATCGGGAAGGGCGAATTAACGGGATTTTACGGTATACCCTATAAAAAATCAATGTTTTTTTTAAATAATAATTCTTTTTATTTATTGTGTAAAATATGTCAAAACCGATAATTATTTTGTTTTATAACAGTAAAGAATTAATTGATTTCATGCTTGATTTGGCTTTTTTTACTAATTTCTCCTTTTTTCTGCGTTTTTTCGACAGAATTTACGTTTTTTAAAAAAAACCTAAATCTTTTCAGGTATCAAAATTCATGAATCATTCAACGATTCATTCATTGCATGATGATTCATTCCTGTAAATTTTGTTGATCGATCGCGAAAAAAATCCCGTGTAAGCGTCCCCCCTCTAACTATTGTACGATTTTTCGTTTCGTTTGGGGGCGGATTAACGGTATTTTACGGTAATATAAATTTTATCGCCATGCAAAATTTCTTCTAAGGTACTTATTTTTATTTATTTATTACTATAAAAGCAGAATTAATGTCTGCTTGACATATGACTTGGCACTGCAGTGATAAATTCACCAATTCTATCAACGTGCATAGTCAGATACAATGTAAATAAATAATGTAAATAAATAGTTCATCAAATAATGAAAATAATAAGGTAGCGAATAATGTGAACAAATAATTAAAAATGATTAGGTTGGCAATTTTCTAAAATCACGCTAAGCAGTTGTTAATTCTCAACTTACCGTAAAATACCGTTAATCCGCCCCCCCCCCCCAAACGTGACAAAAAATCGTACAATAGTTAGAGGGGGGCGCTTACACGGGATTTTTCCGCGATCGTTCAACAAAATTTACAAGAATGAATCATGATAAAATGAATGAATCGTTGAATGAGTCATGAATTTTGATACTTGAAAAAATTTGGGTTTAAAAAAAAAACGTAAATTCTGTCGAAAAAACGCAAAAAGGAGAAATTTCTAAAAAAAAGCCAAAACAAGCATGTAATCAATTAAAAAATCTCGAAAAAACGCACATTTCATAAAACATTCATGATTCATTCATTTCATATGATCCATCCCATTCTCAATCGCCTTTGAGAATGGGGAGGGAGGGCGCTTTCTCAGGATTTTTTGAAAATTTCAAATTTTTTATAAAGTGGGGAGGGGGCGTTTGATCGGGAAGGGCGGATTAACGGGATTTTACGGTATACCCTATAAAAAATCAATGTTTTAAAAATAATAATTATTTTTATTTATTGTGTAAAATATGTCAAAAATGATAATTATTTTGTTTTATAACAGTAAAGAAAAGATCCTATAAATTGCAATCATCGGCCATATCTAATTGAAATGCTGCATAAATGGAAACTTGTGCATAAAAAAAAACTTGATTTGCTTAATTTAAATTTGATTATTTATATTTTTCCCCAACTTTAAAATATTAAATAATTACCAAGAGTTTTTTAGATTACCAAAACAATTAAACCTCTAACTGCTAATTAACTATTAGTTATAAATTACAAAAATTATAAAAATTGCAACTTGATAGTTTCATTAGTAGCATAGGAGAGATTGGTACTCAGTGGATCACTTTAGCAGTATACCCTTTTTTTTTCTCTTTAATAGAAAGTCCAATCAACCTAAAAGTATTCTTGAACATTCCTTGTGCATTTTTACATGCCTCAGAATTTTTTCAAAACAAAATTTTGAATACATTTAAAAGAAAAATTAATAAATATTTGTATATATTCATAAAGTGGACCGGTGTGTTCCCAGAAGACAGTTACATTAGTCCACCCACTGGGGCACAGTGGTCCACTACTAAGCATTATTTGAAATACAATATAAATTAATTTTTTATTAATTTAAATCCTATTTATTTCTTCTTAACCTCAAAAATAACACAATAATGCAAATTTTTCAAATAAAATTTTCAAACAAAACATATATTGAACAAAATAAGAAAATTATCAAAGAGGTTATTATATTTTTAAAAGTACTTACTTGGTTATCCCATGGACCAAAAAACTATTGCCAAACTATAAGATTAAATGCCAATAATAGATGACCGTGAAAGTCATATCCAATGACATTAAATGTGATAGACATGTTTAAAACATCATAAAGTGATTTTTATTTCAACATTTTATTTTTATTAATATTCTACTAATTATTTGTTTTTTTCATTATTTAAAATAAAAATTATGTCAATATACATAATTTGGCTATAAAATTGGCGATTTGTATAGTTTGTTGAAATTGATCGACGGGATAACCAAGTATAGTATCATTTTAAATTACAGACTGATACAGGAGCAATTGGAAATAAGGTGAAATTATAAAATAAAATCAAGACATCATCATGAAAATCTGAAAATGAAATTCCAAAATACACATGAGCCTGAAATTTGCCCAAAATAATTTTATATCTGAGGGCGATTATACGATAACAATGATACAACCAACAGGTCAATAACCATAAAGTTTTGATTCCAAATTTCTTTTATGTTACATCTAAAATGATTAATGAAATTTCAGAACTTGTCAAAATTTGTTTTAGTGGTAATAACCAGTTACAGTCAATAGGATACTACTATTGTTTTAAAAGCAGTAAATACAAAACAATATATTTCTTACTATGATAGATAGACTTTTTTTTTGTTTACTTTATTTCACAATTAAATAATTAATTTAAAACAACATTTATTTGTAGCAAATTTAAGCAATTATTAAATATTTTGAAAATTCTGCATTATAGTAGCAACGTAGATAGTGGAGCACTGTACCCCAGCAGTGGGTTATCCACTGTGCCCCATGTGGAAGTTCAATGCATTCTCATAAAATTAATTCTAATAAAATTCTCATAAAATTATTATTTAAAGCTTTCTTTTCAGCACATTAACTTTAATATTAAATAAAAACAAGTATCTCCCCTTTCTAAAACAGCTATTTTTTTCTTATTTATTAACAACATTTATTAACAATAAAGAAAAGTAAGACTATGAAAGCATTTACTACCTTTAGAAGCTCAAAACAATCAGTTAGCATAAATTGAATCATTCTAAGCTAACAGTGTGTCTTAAAGGATACAAGTAATCAATTCATTGTGGTAATCAATTAGCCTAAAAGAAAAGCTTTAAGATTTTAAAAATATAAATAAAACATAAAAGGTGGTCCACTGCACCCCACTCTTCGCCTACAACAGTTTTGTGATAATTATGTAAAACTAGATTAAATACTAGTGATATTTACATTTATTAAAATTAAATTAAATTGTTTAATACACTTCAAATTAATAATTATTAAACAATTAACTCTTTTATTGAGAAAATGATATACATTTTTATGCTTAAATTCAGACCCGTAGCTAAGTGGGTGCTATGGGAGGCCCATCCCCTCCCCCCTGGGAAAAGATTCGAAGGTCACTAAATAAATTTCTGTTCCGAAAATCCTAATGAAATTCTGTTCAAAAATTTAATTTAGTTTTGAGCCCCTTTCACAGATTTGCTGACTTACTAAATTGCAACTAAAATAAGTGTTTCAACACTCGCTCATTGTATTTGCACATATGAAGTAAATGTTTAATTTTGTGCCAGTCATACAGTCAAAATTTTCATCATCATTTACTTTTCTTAGTATAAAATAAAGTTATTACACTGTTAATAAGAAACATAGTAACTACAACATGAATATGCACTAATTTATCGTTCTGCATCAGAGAAAAGGAGAAAAAAAAAATGTGCCCCCTTCCCCCTATATTTCACTTCTAGCTATGGCCTTGCTTAAATTACTGAAATGATAATTAATAATTTAATTTTCATTTTAGAGAGAAAGGGAGATAAGATACTAGTTCCAAAAAAAAAACACAATTTCACAAGGAAGTATATTAATAATTTGTTTAGCTATTATATAAAGGAAAAAAAAGTATAGAACTTCTTAGTAAGATAAATAAAATGTCATTAATTAATACTTTTATGAATTACAAATAAAAAAATACAATTAAATAACATGTTAATTTTTTTCTAAAGAAAAATTTCTTGGGAACGAGCAACCGTGCCACATAAGGCACGTAGGTATATGTGCTGCCAGTGGCGTAGCTAGAAGGAGGGGGGGCAGTCCGCTCCGGGTGTCACCCTCTGAGGGGTTCTTTATTTGCAAATATATGCACATAATAATATATAAGATTATGGGAAAAAATTCTGGAATTAAAGTGAAATTTCTAGCACAAAACACATCAGAGTTAATTTTCTTTTCTCTGAGAATGTGAAATTTTATACAGAATGGGGTGTCTAAATAAGAAGGGGAGCACCAGGGAACAAAAAACAAGCTATACAATGAATAGATAGTGAAAAGAAAGATTTTCTTCTACATATAGACATCGCATTGACTTATGCAGACAATGGGATAAGGTAATAAATCGCTTCTGTATTTTTTTCTTAACTTTTCAGAAAGATGAAAGGTAAATAAGAAGTGATAAGCTCATTTGTTAAAATAATGTAAATTTGTGATTGAAAAAAACATGACGGATTGGAGGGGTGACATCATTTACATCCACTCCAGGTGTCACTCTTCCTAGCTACGCCACTACATGCCACATAAAACAATCAGAATCCTTGATTATTCTCACCAGCAAACTTTTTTTGTGAGTTTCGCCTTATTTAATACGACCATTTTTGTGATTTAATTAGGCAAAAATCTGCTTTAAATAAACGGTGATATTAGATTAAAATCTCTGTAAAAAACTCTCATCCAAAACTGGGTGCAATTCTATTGTTTTTGCAAGGTCTTGGAGACACAGATTAAGAAATACTATGGAATTTGGAAGCTTTTTTAAAAAGAGATCTCTATCTACTGTAAATGAATTTCACTATTTTTTTAAGGCAGGGCACATTCTGATAATTACAAAAGGGACAGTTTGCAGCACCCTAAAAAATGACTTGGAGAAAACAGCAAGTAATTTCTGAATTAATGAAAACTGCAAGTGATTTTCTAAATTAATGAAAACTGCAAATAAGTAATTTCTTTTGTTAGTAGCACAAATAATAAAACTAACAAATGTTATTTGCAGCTCATTTTGAATTTGTTCTGTTAACTGCCTAAATTAAAACTTACACACATTTATACATATGTAAATCCCTCCAAAATACGAAAATGTGTTAACCCTTTCATACACACATGCTGAGTAAATATAAGTAGAATAGCCAATTATGCTTAAAATCCTCAAAACAATAAGCAACAGCATTATTAGCACTCAGTGGGATTTCTCAGCATTCAGCGTTTAAAAAAGTTTTGCCACTGTTTTAATTCTTAACAATTTTCATTTGGTGTATTTCAGTTAAAAAATTTAAAAACATATATTCAACTTTAACCACTTAACCGGCGACGGGTATGGAGAAACAGTGCTTTGACCCCCGACTTATCTCGGAGCAGACGGTGAAGTGGTTAATAAAGTTCTTGCTATGCTTAACATTTTATTAAAAAAAAAAAAAAAATTCTCTTACACATTCTTATACAATAATGGTTCAGCTAATGTTAATCTTTCATTTTTCTTTAATATCAGTATTTAGTATAAATTTATTAATATATGAATGAGAATGAGAAAATACGATTTGAATATTGTACTCTTTTACTAGCAGAAATTTTTTATACTTGCTATGTATCTTTTTGTATAATAGAATGAATAATTTGATTACTAAAAGGAAATTAAGATATATGGTATATTAGATTTTAATATCATTTTAAAATGAAATGCTTTTTATGTTTGCAAGATGAAATTTTTTTTTTTTTTCAAACTTATTGTACTTAAATTTTTTACAATACTCAGAAATTATCAGACTACAATACTTAGAAACAATTATTTAAAGCTTTTTTATGCACTCATAAATCAAAATATCTGTAGAAATTTACCAAGATCTTACATTCATGTTAGACTTTAAAATTTTTTTATAAATCATTTACAATATTTTTGATTTTTCTATCAAACATTCTGTTAAAAAATCACTTGATTTAAATCAACTGATTAAAATCGTTTATACCTTATTTAAAAGTGATCTAAAATGTTCTGAATATACATTTAAATACTTAAATTGCATCGGTAGGTCTAAAAAATTTCTAAGGTGGTAAAATGTATTAAATTTGCTTTGCTTTATCGACCTGCAATTTTACATGCTAAAGATTATAGTGTAGTCACGATATACAGATATCTAATAACATTTTGTATGTATTATCTAAAAGGGTAAATATTCTAAAATGTTCAGAATTTGCGTTAAAATGCTCAATTTGCATCAGCTCCTGAGGCTGACCCGGACCCCATTGGGGAAACTCAGAACGTTCCCCCCAGACCCCTCCCCATTGGTCTCATTTGGCTCATTGTCTAGAAAATCCTGTCAGCACATCTCACATTGTCAGAACATCCCTGCCCCCCCCTCCCCTCTATCACCCCCTTAAATAACTGCAATTTTGGCAGAACTAGTTTTGTTGCCAAAGTTAGTTATGATTACATTTACACATAAAGAGGTCATTAATATACAGAAAGAATGTAACATATATGAAACAAATTTAATTTTTATTCTTAAAATATTTTTTTTTCTATATACAAATGCAAACTTAAGCTGATCAAAAACCTTTTTCAACAGAAGATTGGGTTACCATGGCTTCATCTTGTGTGTGAATGATGAAATGTTTAGACTGATACAGAACAAGAAAAATGCACTGTGACGTGTGCATACCTCTCACTATCTCATACTGTACATAAATGATAAATCTATTTCTATTCATATATCTAGTTCTTAAAAACAATACGAATTGTTTAAATTTAAAAGAAAATTATAACTAATTAGTCAAAATTCCAGAAGGAAAGTCTCTTTAAAAAGAGAACAAAATAACTTAAAAGTTTATTTAAGAAATCTTTTGTCCTATTTGTTGTTCTGTAGCAACAATTAGTAAATAATAGTTTATCTAAATCATCCATAAACTAACTACGAAATTTAAAATTCCACTTCAGAATAAAGTTAAAAGTTTTTTATTTAAAAGCATAATTTATTTCATTCTTTCTAATAACAACAAATAAAGAATCAACAACTTCAAATATTTTTCTATCCCAAGACCTCTATGTAAAAATAAAATTAAGTAAAATTTTAGATTTATATAAAAAAAAAATCTTTTATACCATTTTTTGTTGCTCTTTAAGAGCAATAAGCTAATGGCAAATCATCTAATTTATAGTAGAAAATACGTTTACTTTATATGAAAAGTGCAGATTTTACAAAATTGAACTTGGAGTCTTTATTAAATGCAATTTAAATTGTAAACAGATTGTATTATACTACATTTAGAAATAAAAATATCTAATTTAGGAAAACGATAGCATAAGATTTCTTAAACTGCTTGAGATGATATTAAACACAACAATATGATTACTTTTATTTTTCTAAAATAATCTTCTTAAAATGTCATTTGCTAACCCTAAATTGGTTGAATCTGGAATGTAATTTTTTAAATTTAAAAATAATGGAAGATTCTTAGGCCAGATTTACTTGTGTACTTAAAAAAAAAAACGGGATTTTAGATAAGTTAATTAATCAAATTTCTTTATTTTTGTTATAAATTCAGCAGAAAAAATTCGCAGTTTTGTAACGTCTATAAACTGGAGATGAGCAACATCGATCCCTTTAAAGAATCGTTCCTGTCGGAATCGTTCACCGAAAGTTACTACAGTTCTTTGATATCATTCATTTTGGAATCGTTCTGGAAAAAGAGAGTGATTCGAAGAAAAAAGGAAGTATTCAGCAAAAAGGAACGATTTCCTTAAAAATAAACTATTCCCAGAAAGAGAAACGAATTCAAGAATAAAAGAAAGTTTCCTATAAAAAAAAAGATCGATTATGAAAAAAACAAAACAGATTTCAACGGAAAAAAAGCTTCCGACAACGATTTTAAGAAAAATGGAATGAGTATGGAAGAAATGGAACAATATGCAATCAATAACATTTATTTATATATTTTTTTTCTTACGTATTCATTCGCCTTAATTTTTTATTTTGACTGATGATTTTGCTTTTCAGCGTTTCTTTCATTGATCTGTGTACGCAATTATCAGCAGTTATTTCAAATCACCATAGTGCAATTATTTCCTGACTTTGTGTTTAATAGCATTAAGTATAATTTCTCTTGAAAAAATTACCATTGGTTGACCTTTCATTTACCTCTAAAGTTTATCCATGAATTTTATTGTACCTTCGGTTTTGGCCATCAGAGTAGTGTGGCGGTCTATTCGATTTTCAGTGAAATTTATTTCCCCTTGAAAATATGTTTGCAAAGTACCCTCCAATTATATTATTATTTATGTAGGAAATTATATTATTGATCTGATATTTCTCACCAGGGTCTGTCAATATTTCCTCTACAAAATTCACCCTTACTTAATCAGTCCTCGGAACAGGCCAGTTTCCAAATTTGTCCATTTCTTTATGATTCCTTGAAAATGGGCCTTTTGAAGTAGGCCCATTTCAAAAAAATCCATAGACAGTGGCGGATCCAAGTGGGAGGTCATGGGGGTCATGACCCCCCCCCCCTTGGACGAAGAAAATTTTTTAAATAATTTTAAAATATGAAATATACATAAAGTCTTTCTAATTTACTCTTTACCTAACAATGTGAATCTTTCTAATTCTTTAAAGCTTTATTTAAATAGAAAGCAGATACTTTTAGTAAACAGTAATACAGTCATTTTCAATCTCAGATTCAAGAAATTTGCAAGTGCACTTATTCAGAACAAAAGTGATTATAACGTTGTTCATTTCTCAATAAAGGCAATTAATCTTTTGGGAAATCTCCATAAAATGTGGGGAGTTAAACTGAATTTCAAGTCACAACAGCTAGCTACCTTGTTAAGCACATTTGTGTAACTGTCAAGTCCTTAATTAGTTTAAAATGCTCAATTTCTGATTGACTGTTTGCTTTTATAATAAAATAAAAAAATCTTTACTTTCTTAGTGCGAAATAAACTGTGTAAATTTTATATTTTTACGAATATTAATGCAAATTTTTCTATTTACAATAAAAACAAATTCCCAAAAATATCAGAAAAGTAGCTGTTTTGAATATAGAAAAAAACCTTCAATAAAAAAATTTCTTAAGTGATGTAACCGCCCCCCCCCCAAAAAAATATATAAATAAATATAAAGAGCCATGACCCCCCCCCCCCTCTAAATACATTGCTGGATCCGTCCTTGTTCCTAGGACTCTATCTAAATAGGAATAAATTTATGTGTGAATAGAATCTTTTATAAAATAAAACTTCAAAAAAAAAAAAAAAACATAGTTGGTTGAATGGATTGCATTGTTTGACAGTCTTAATGTGCATATAACAATGTCCTTTCTAGCTGCATCAATAATATGCAGCCAAAACTAAAACACCTACACCTAAAATCATAAAACTTTAGTTGTTATTTCCTACTTTAACATAAAAGTCATTAATAAAAGTATTTTCTACATTTCAACTTAGTGAGCTGAAAATGCGATTGGAAATTTCTGAAAAGGATACAAGTGAAAAACCATGACATTTAAATTTAAAATTGAATGTAATAATTAGAATTGTAGATAATGAGGTAACAAAGAAAATCATAATTATTTAGTTCAATAAGTTTCAATAACTCAACTAACTTTCTTGAACTTTATAATTTAATACAAATAAGTTTCCCAATACATGAAATAAAAAAGAAAATGAAAAAATAGAAAATGCAATGTTCTTCAAAAGGATTTTATTTCAAAAACAGGAATTCATAAATTTTGTTGATTTAGTGAAATTGTAAACTAATCTGCAATAATAAAAACAGGCTAAAATGGTAACAACAAATAATCCAGCATTAGTTTCTTAATAGTAAAGAAATGTAACATAAATCATGTAACACTGCCAGGAATAGTAAAGTGTTTGTAATATTTTTTTTTATTGGTGTTGCTCAAAAAATTCTAAGAACAATCGAATTTATTTTAATAATTTTTGTTTATTAAATTAAAATACACAAGCTAAATCTTCAATTACTTAAAACTCACAAATGCATACAATACCATGACACAAAAAATCACATAAGACAATTTTGAGGTTTCTTAGATCCCTTTTCTCCATGCAGAAAAATAAGATTAAAAGAGGTTCAAATACCCCCCCCCCTCCCAGTTATATATTCAAGTAAAACCCTGAAAATTCCTGGCATAGGCTTATTGCAAAAAAGAACCTAAATCATGTTTTTGCACACTGTCCTTCCTAAGTGACTGATGTAGGTCCTATGCACTAACTTTACTGAGCTGCTGCTAACTGCGTAAAATTTCAATAAATAACTACAAAGCCACTTATAGCTCTTTTTGAATCTTTTGTTTCACATCCTCATCCATTATCACCCCTCTTTCCACTTACAGTCAAAGTTCTATAATTTGCACAAGTTGGGGCCAAAGGTTACGTGGATTATGGAAAATTGCAGATTATGGAGTATAATGGATCATATATCAGTTTATTATTCCTATACTGCATTCTAATTCTTAAATTAGAATAACATGAAAATATTAATATTAAATCTAATAATTAATTTGATATGCTATGTCAAAAAAATTTTTAAACTTATTTTTATTAAAAAAATTGATATATATGTGCATTTAAATAAAAATAATTACGTATGTTCTGTAATACAGTTTGATTTTTACTGTTAATAAAATAAAAGAATTATACAGTAGACTCCCTCAAATCTACACAGATTGGGACTAGAGGTTTTGCGGATTTTAGAATATTGTGGATTTCTGGTCATTGCTTTGTTTACATTTTTTAAACAGTAATTTGAATGTAATTAATAATGCAATCTAAATTATAATGAATGCTTACAGAATATTAAAACATTAAAATAAGCAATAAACTAAAATAATAAAAAATAGATAATTTTTAAAAACAAAGGTCTAATTAATAACGTATGATTAAGTTAAAATAGCAAATAAAGCCTTTGTGCACAAATGTTTAAGGATAGAGAGCCAATGAATATAAATGCACAAATAAAGTATGAGAAGGTAGCAAATAGCTATTTCGAATCTACTAACGAGATTCTTCATCAGTGCAAAACTCAGCGAGCTAAAAGTAGCAAAACTGAGCGAAGAGACAGAGAGACGCAGGCTTATATACCCGCTATGGGAACAATCCCGCCTAAAGGAAAGCAACCAATGAGAAGAAAGCAGCCAAAACCAACTGAGTGGACAAGTAGTGACATCTATCGGAGAACAAGCAAAACAAAACTAAAAAGTTTCTCCTGTTAATAAAATTGCTTTTTCAAATCTTAAGCACCCCATTGATCACTTAGATAACTGGGATATTTACCAAATTTCTTGCCAATGTGGTCTTTCTTATATTGGTCAAACTAAACGTGCTCTCAGATTTCGTTTAATGGAACATAAAAGGTATGTCAAAAATCAGGAGCTTAAACGTTCCTCTATTACTCAACATTGTTGGTCTTCTCAACATAAGTTTAACTTTTCTTCAGCCGCCATCATCCATAACTGTCCTTCTATTCTTGATCTTGATTTTTGGGAAGCTTACCACATCATAAAAAATTCTCACTCCTTAGTCAATGACTTATCTAGTACTCCTTACTTTCCAAGGAAATCGTTAATTTAATACTTTTTTTTTTTTCACTCGCTTTTTAGTTTTTGTTTTGCTTGTTCTCCGATAGATGTCGCTACTTGTCCACTCAGTTGGTTTTGGCTGCTTTCTTCTCATTGGTTGCTTTCCTTTAGGCGGGATTGTTCGCATAGCGGGTATATAAGCCTGCGTCTCTCTGTCTCTTTGCTCAGTTTTCCTACTTTTAGCTCGCTGAGTTTTCCACTGATGAAGAATCTCGTTAGTAGATTCAAAATAGCTATTTGCTACCTTCTCATACTTTATTTGTGTATTTATATTCGTTGGCTCTCTATCCTTAAGTATGATTAAGTGTTCATTAAAAAGATGAAATGTATTTTTTCTAAATTATTCAATAAAACTTGCCTTTTAAATAGTGTACAATATTAATTTAAATCAAAATAATAAAATAAGGAAGTTTTATTCCAGGTTTAGTCAGACTTAATTACCAAAAAAACTTGATTAATACATAAATATATTCAGTAAGAAGATTATGATTATCTTTGATACCAGCAATATCTTGAATTTCTTCAGAAATAAATTTATTCTTCCTTCAAGAAAAAACATGAAGTCAGTAATAATAACAAAAATTACAAATATAATATGTTTGGAAATAATATAAAATTGAAGTCAAATTTTGTCTCTAATCTCAACTGACTGTTTCATTGTTTACATCTGTAAATTATGTGAGGATTTTAGAGTGTTGCTGATTTTAGGTTTGCGGATTTGAAGGAGTCTATTGTATTAAAAAAAGAAGATGTTTAATTATGATTTTTGTTTCAATCATTTTTGGGTCACGAATTTGTTAATTTTAACTGTTTATTTCACTGTTTACAATCGTAAAGTAGCATGAATTATAGAAAATTGTAGATTATGGATGTGCAGATTATTGATTCTTGACTGTAAATCATGAAGTCAGTGAACTCTTGTACCATGGTGTTAAACAAATTGTTAAGCTTTCCTTTAGATGAATTTCAAACAGAACCATTAACAGCTTGGTTAATGATATATAAGCTATTATTATAAGATTTATACTAATATTAAAATACATATAATAATATATGTGATATTACAGTCAAAGTTCTATATACCATCTACACATGTTGCAAGCAAAGTTAATGCAGATTATGGAACATTGTGGATTATAGAATAGTATGGATTATACGCCATTTTATTATTTCTAGACAGCATTTTAATTCTTTAATCAGTATAATGTGAAATCTGATAATTAATTTAATAGGCTATCTCAAAAAATGCCTTTTTAAAGTTATTTTATTATAAAATTTGTATGTATGTGCATTTAAATGAAAATAATTAAATATGTTCTGTAATGCTGTAATCCGTTTTTTACTGTTAATAAAAGTTATTTTAACAAAAAATGAATGTTTTATTATGATTTTTTGCAGTTTTTTTATCGCTTGTTTTAAAAAATCATTTTTGGATTACCAATTACTAAATTTTCTTAACTGTTTTTTTCATTGTTCACATTCATAAAGTAATGCGAATTTTAGAAAATTGCAGATTATCGATCTTTGACTGTATATATAGTTAATATTATCTCCACTAAAAGAAACAAATTCACTAAATTTTAAAGCTCTATTTCTTTAAATCTGAAGTTTGTTAAATTTTTATCTGAAAAGCGATTGATTGATTTAATCAAGCTAAACAAATTAAAAGCCATTAAAATTAAAGATTGTAGTTACACTATATAAAGAAATATCCTTTTATTATTATTACTATTCTTTTGATGATATTTTGGTGGTTAAATGAAACATATTTGTTTTAAACCTGATATAGATATCACCAACCTTATTACTGTTATTATTATTATTTCCTTTTTTTTATTTTTTACTATTTTTTATTCAAAGTTAAACTTTTTTTCGAAACAATTTGAAATAGATTAAAAGTTTTGTTAATGTCAAAATTTTTAGAAAATTTTATGTAATTAAAAAATGGAAAGAATAACAATTAGGAAGGAAAATACATAAAATTTAGTTTTGTATATGCATTAACTTTTACTTCAATAAAAACAGAATTTTAGTATTAGGCTTGAAACACTAAATTGATTTTGTTGTGAAGGGAGACTGAATTTGATTGAAATTAAACTCAGATATCTATTATCCATCTTAGTAACAGGCATTAATGCTGGTATTCATTTGAGTATTTGTGAGTATCAATTCTGATCGCAGAATTGGAATTTTCATAAGAAATTATTATGAGAAATAATCTTTTTCTTTTATTATAAGTTGAATTAAACCAAAGTCACAGTTAATTAACTTTTTATTCTTTTGTAAGGTATAGAAATAAAATGTCAAAGGAAAAAAAAAATCAGTCACATCTTACATTCTTTGGAAATTAATAAATAAGGAAAAATAAGCGTAATAGTGCTTTTTTCTTTTACCATGGATTAAAAGTTTGCCAATCTGTACACACTAACAAAATATTCACATTAAAATCAGTAATAAAAAATATCATTAAAAAAATCATAGATGTCGTTGAGACAAATTATATTTGTTTTACTATTCCAATATTCGTATGTTGTAAAACTTGTTTATTGTAATCTTAACCCTTTCCTTACCAGACATGTGCAACAGACCCAATAAGCATAGTGATGTATTTCTTACATTATACAAAACCTTTTCTAATCACATTTTTTAAGGTATTTTCCACTATTAGTTAAGCAGGGTTTTACTTTGTTTTTCTTAAGAATTCATTTAGAAAAAATTAATTTCCTATGATAAATTTACCAATTAAAAAAAGTATTAGTGTATTAAAATACACATAGTGTCCATTACCTTCGGGCCCAGGTACTCAGTCGATAAAACACATGGAAGTTCTGGGTTTCAATCTCGACTCAGCATTTTTTCACTTAAGTGAATAAAATCCAATTCATATAAAATAATTTTTTTTTCAATCATTTCTTTCAGATTGATTTTGTACAAAAAAGGTCGAATAGTACAGTAATTAAATCACATAAAGTAAATAATTTATAATGGACAATATTTTAATTGAAGCAAAATAACTTTTTTTTTTCTAAACATAAAATTTAAGAGGATGTAATATGCAGCTGTAGTAAAATAAACGTTCCCCCCCTCCAAAACTTCAATTTCTTTTTTTCTTTATTTCTTTTGTGCACACACATTATTATTATTATTATTATTATTTTGCATACAAATTAAAAGGGTATTTTGGCAATACACTCAGGTTTAATAGAATCAAAATCTGTTATTTTAAAATAAAGTCTGTATATTAATTTCTTAAATGTAGCCAGCCTACTAGAGCAAATACCAGGCCATAGCTAGAAGTGAATAATTAGGGGAGGGGGGGGGGCTCAAATTTTCTCTCATGCAGAAAGATAAATTAGGGCAGATTCATACTGTAGTTACTATTTTTCTCATTAAACTGATGTAACAATTTCAATTTATGCTTAGAAAATAATAGGATTATAAAAAATTTGAGTGTATAGCGAGTGCAATATTAAACATCCTATCAGCTCCACATATGCAAATAGGATGAGCAGATGTTGAAATACTTATTTTAATAACAATTTAGTACTTTTGAAAAACTGTGAAATGTTCTCGAAACTAAATTAGATTTTTGAATAGAATTTCATTTGGATTTTCAGAACATAAATTCATTCAGTGACCTTGGAACCTTTTCTAGGGGGCTCAAAATGTTTTAGCGGGGGACTGAGACTCCCATAGCACCCCCTTAGCTATGGCCCTGGCAAGAAGTGATTCTTTCAAAATCGGTCTTTTTTTAAATCAATGGTGGATCTAAGGGGGACAGGTGACAGGGTGGTCGCACCCCCCTCCCCTGAACACAATAACTGGTCTGCAAAATAATATTAGATGTCCACACAGGAAGCACGTCATACTTAAAATTGAAAGACATGGACAGGCTGGCATGGCCTGACCTGGACCACCCCAGCTTTAATTCATGAGACTATGACTGGGTCAAATCTTCACAGTTTCAGAAACCAGACCGAATCGAGGTCTTACTTTTTTCTGCAGAGCTCCACTGAGTTGCACTTTTTTTCTATCTATGTTGATCATGGCATTGACTTCGTTCTTTTAGAGGTCTAAATGGCTCAAAATTTTCTGGCCTACCTCCAAAAGTATTTCAATTTTACACTTACCCAAGCTCGCTAAAAGAAAAAAAAATCATCTAACTCAATACCGAATAACCTAACCCCAAACAGACCAACAACCCAAAATAAAACAAAATCAGTCCATATTTGAAGGTAATATGAAAAGTATCCCTTATAGTTATATCAATATATTTAATTTTAGAAAGATAAACACATATATAATGTACTTGTCAATATTCAAATAAAAAATTTTCATATGGAATATAGTCGGATTTTTTTAAAAATCTAGTCAGCAACCAAGGCTGTAGTTGGAAAAATAACAGAGGATATACGTTCAAGGCAAAGAGGCCTGAGATGCCTAGAGTGTGTATGCTTTCTTGAGAAACAGAGGGTATACAGTGTTCTTTTAAAAAATTTAGAAGGTATACGGCATATAACCCCTGAAAATCCTCCACTACATCCCTTTCAGCAACCAGTCCATATCTGAACTGAATGAGTCAAAACTTGAACAAAAAAATTCTCAAATGTGAAACGTTGAAAGTCAACCCAACCTACAATGAATAAAATCAACCTGAATCCAAAATTACATAGGAAGTCAAACCAAAACATTATCCGAACACCTTACAAATGTTTTTGTCAATCCGAAACACAAATGAAAGAGAGCAAATTCATATATTTTAATGGGATTATAAAATGTTATTTACAAATCTATTTTTTTAATAAATATTATATTTTAAGTAGAAAAATGAATATCTAGCATATACTTTAACTACTTAGTGCAAAATAATCTTGATGTCTGTGTCATTTTTATTATTGTACCATCAAAAAGTGTACCAAGTTATGCATAGAACTGAACTAATTTCTTTGGTGTATGATTATTTTTGAGTATAGCAAGCAGTTCCTTTCTAAATTTCAAAAACATTTGCCTATCGTTCTACTGTTCATCGTTTCATGCAGAGACGGGATTATGCATCCTTCTAATCTGATTATTTGTAACCAGCTGATAACAGAATAAGGGAAAACTATCGATTTTAATAAATATCATGATTACATTAACTCGTTTTCACTCCGATTAATTGATTGAAGAAGAAATTAAAGAAGAAAATCAATGTTGGTATAGTATTGAATTAATAATATTGAATGTGTAACTTTTTTTTTTTTTTTGAAATATTAAAATGTACATATGAGATAAAAGAAAGTTTTGCATTTGGCACATCCAATTAGTTTCTAAATGAATTCTTAAGAAAAATAAATATTTGTTTAAATAATAGTGAAAAATACTTTAAAAAAATCTGATTAAAGACGGCTTTGAACAAAAATGGTCTGCAGAAATAATTATAAATCTGTCTGACCTGCAGCAAAATAGTAGAAATAAACATAATCTGTAGTAAAAACCAAAAAAATTACCCCTACTTGAATTTTTTACTCATCCCAAATTCAACTGTCAGAAATGAAACCAAATCTGATTTTAAAACAATGCAAGTTAGCCTAACCAGCTCAACCCACAGCAGAAAAAAAAATAATAATTCATCCCTTTACAACAAAACCCCTGTGTAACAATAAAAAATAAAATGAACCCCAGATGCAATCATAAGCATTACCTCCTACCTGAACCTCAATTTTTTTAAATTGCTCCCCCTTAAGGATTTTCTACATCTGCCCTTGATGTATATTGAATCAGAGAAAACAGTTCATTTACTAATCATAAAATGAAAGTCAACATTTATTTCTGTAATATCAATTTTGTCTTTTGTATAGAAAATTAAACCTCTACTATTTACCCATTAATATTCAACTATAGATCCTCTAAACAACAGAAGCAACCGAACAGGTTGTCTAAATCATTGAAAAGCGTTCGCTAAATAGATGTGTTTATTATTCAGGAAAATCCGTATGGAGATTTTAATGTACATGATAACACTCACAAATAGCAGTTTTCTATGTAAAAGCTAAAAAATATTCACAACTAATTATTTAGAAGAGTTTGTTATGAAGCTTTTAAAGTATATAGTTTTTATCAAGCAAAATATTTATACTTTTCTTTTGAAAAATTGGGTCAAACTGAAACCTTCTTGCGAGATTGAAAAATCAATCTGAAACTGATCAGAACCCATAATAATGTAAATCAATCTGACATGAAAACTACCTGCAGCTAAAAAATAGAAATCTATGTGACCCACAACAAAAATGTAAAAATCAACCTGATCAATGCAAAAAAGAGAAAAAAACAGAAGTCAACTGGTCACAAACGAAACCAGCAGCAATAAAATACTATTCAACCCAACTCACAACAAAAATTAGAAATCAACCACAAAAAAAGGATGAACTACTGCCAAAATTAACCCGCAAAAAAAATAATAGAAGTCAACCGAATCCTCTTTGAAAGTTGAAGGGAACTGATACCAAACACAACTCCTAGCAAAAAGTAGGAGTTAACCTGGGCAACAGCAAAAAATAAACGTAAATCGGACCAACACTCGATCCACAAAGAAAAAAAAATAGCACCGACCCAAAAAACAATTTTAAATAAATAATCCCGATCCGAGCCGCGGGCCTGATTGGAAACTAAATTTCTGAAATCGCTTCTACCCTTTATAAGAGCTCTTCCTCCCTTGTTCAGCATCTGTACATTTTGGATTGATTCCTAGGGTCGCTCCTTTTCGAAGTCATTATATTTCGGAACGACTCCGAAGGATCAATCCATTTCGGAGTTGGTACATTTTGGACTGATTTCGAGGAACCGTCCTTTTCGGAGAAGTTGGATTTTGGAATGACACAGATGAATCGCTCCTTTTCGGAGTCACTATATTTTGGAACGAATCTGCAGAGTCGTTCCGAAAATGGCCAATTCTCAGGACTCGTTCTGAATGGAAATTGATGATGCTAATTTATTTTTTAAATTAAATAAGCATTAATAACATCCTAATTTCTAAATTTAGAGGGAAATTTATTATTTTAAGGCTCATTTAAAGTTTAGAAATCAACTTTAAATGTATATATAATCAAAATTTTTATTTCATTGCCATCGTTTATCGAAATTTTAATTTCATCGTTATCGTTTCTTTATGCGTTATCGCGAATCGCGATTGAATCATTGAATAGTCTGTAGAATGTCCTGTGCTTTGTGTTGTGTTCTCGTCTGTGAAGCTTTCTCTGGCAACCTCTCTGTGAATACGACACAATTTAGTAGTTTTTGCTTAAAATAATCAAAATTTTAATTATTAAAGGTATCGTATATTAAAATTTCATTATTTACTTTAATTCTTTAAAATAATCCGAAGTTGTACGTAGGCCTAACTTTTCAAAATTAGAATCATGCTCTTATATTAATCTCTTTTAATTCGGTATTACTATTTATTTATTTTACGCTTCCATTATCTCCTCACCCATTTTTCGTAAGGAAAAAGCTAGAATTTAATTCCAAATACGGATATTATGTGGCGTTACGTTCATTTGATGGCATATACGGTACACGTGGTGCATCGTTAAGAGATTTCTTTGATATTTCGCTTTATTTTTAATTGTATTTTACTGATTTATTGTACATTTCCGTAATTGGTATAGTGATTACTTACTTTAGCGGCGACTACCTGACATTAAAAATGAAAGATCATTGAAAAACAGTGGCGACATTACATCGTCATGTACAACACATCATTTTCAAGTGACGCCACATTCATTCTCCAATCGAGAAGTAAAATTTAGGGGGGAAAATATAAAATATTTTTCTTCTTTTTTTTAATTTATTGAAAATTTCATTATTAAAAGTTATTGATAGTTCACATCTGAGAGATTTTTTTCAAATCTTTTCTGTTTATTTAAGATTCCACTTGTTCATTGAAAGTTAGTGATTTTTTTTTTCTAATGAAAAGTGGAGAATTGGATAAAGTAGAAATATATGTATTTTTAATTTTTTGAAAAAGGAGAACCATCCTCTAAGCCAGCTCTTCCCCACTTTTTTGTTTTCAAGTACCCTCCTTCTGTGTCATTAGTTATCTCTCTATCATAAAATCTATACAAATTACATTGACAATTATAATTTTTTTTACTTTTCTTACCACTTTTGTTTGACAATTTTTAACCTTTTTTTGTGGGTTATTTTTGTCATTTCCATCATAACTGATACTATTTTTATATACCGTAGATTGGGAACCAATGCTCTAAGCTTTTGTCTGAATTGAACACACATAATTCACATGAAAAATGCTGAATAGATTTAAATGATCGATCAAATTTTTACCAAAAAAAAAAAAAAAAAAAATTGGTTAGATTTTAATTATACTTGTTATGATTACTTCTGGATGTTTGCATGACAACTACGCTGTATCTTCTATCTTTATCTTTTGAAACAATAATGTTTTAGGGGACAGAATATACTAATTTCATTGACTAGTATACACGTCCTAATTATACTAGTATTCTTGATTTTATATACGACAGTTATTTTTTTCATGTCTTTGATTAAAAGGTATAGAAATATACCAATGATTTTTTTTCTTGAATACTTTTCCAAAACAATGGAGTTCCTGATTAGATTATATTATGTTGCATAATTTATAATTATTGGTTTAATTAATTATAATTATAGAAAATATTTAAAATGAAAATCAATCTCATTAATTGATAGCATGAATAACAAATGAAATAAATACCATGGACTTCATGCACTTCTCTCTTATCATATATAATTGAAATTGCATAAATCTAAAATTGCAATCATTTATGTGTATTGTAACAAAATAACTTTGACAATTCAGCTATACACCTTTAGGGAGTATAATCTTAAGTGATACAATGTTTATCACAAGGTGTTTACATAACTTGGCGTTTACAACAGCTACTCCATTTCTTCAAAAGTGTAAAGAACGATTACAGAAATCAAATTCTCTAACTGTAAAATAACTATGTCATTACATAAAATTTTATTACTAAATTTCATTCAGTATTTGGTCACTTCTTTATACTGCTTGTCATTATTTATAGGTGCCTGAATAGTTGTTTGGATCTATTTATTGCATACTTTATATTTCTTACTGCAAGAAAGTCTTTTGTCTAAGGTAAGTGTTTCCTTCTGTTTCTGTATCTAATAAACAATTTAATAACCAGATTATATTATAACATTTTAATAATGTCTTCATTATTGTCAATTATAAGAGGCTGAGTGACTTGTAATTTATCAGCTCAAGTTACCCGACATAGGATCAACTTGCAAATGTCTTCTTACTTTAGTTTTTGCTGAATCTTAATTTGTAATTCCATTGCAAAAAATGGATAAATATGAAAAAAAATTTTGACACAACATAGACAACGTTTTCTAAATGTTACTTGTCTCACTGCAACAGCTTTTAACAAACAAAATTGTTTGTTTTTCTTAAAGAAAGTGGTATACTTTTGCTGTGAAATGTACCAAAGCAAACAGGAGCAATGTTCCAATTCGTGAAGTTATGATATATTGATCTGATTCTTGAAATTATGTCATATATCATTCCAGTTTGTGAAATTCTGTAAATATCATTTTGATTCTTTAACATTTTAAATCGCATCGTTACAGTTCCTGAAAAACATTTCCTTTCTGATTTAACTAAAGTTGACTCTCGTTAATTCGAAATCGGATAATTCGAATCTTCGCTTAATTCGAACTAAACATGAAGTCCCAAATTTTTCAATGGCAGAATAACATTTAAAATTTTCATTAATTCGAACTCATTTTCTCAACTTCGTTTAATTCGAACTAACAAGAATTCCGATGTTTCATTTTTCTTTTCTTTCTCACGGATTTCAGATCCTTTGAATAACTTTCTTTCTTTGATGTTTGTGAAAATTGTTCCGAATGAGTATACATATAATCCAATGCATTTGGTATCCACTTTCTTAGTGCCCCGAACTGACCATCACTGACGCTTTAAATTTTTTTTCCCATTGTGCTTGTTTCTAATCTTTTAACTAGTTTATGTATTTATAATTTTAAGTTAAAATTAGATTATAATCTAATTATAACAAAAGAAATAAATTTTAAAAACACTAACCAGGGCTTGAAATTCAATTTTTCGAAGGAGGGGAGTCTCCCTACCAACATTTATAAATGGAGGGGAGTTTGGCTGTTTGGGAGGGAGAAGAAATGTTTAAAACCCGCCATTATTTTATGTGCTGTTTAAAGAATTACCAGAATACAGACATAAAAAAATATCACTGAAGCCATTTTTATCAACAATTCAGAATAATTATGCAAAATGTGTAAGAAAACTTTTATACTGTCTAGTTGTTACTGGTGGTAAATTTCCTCCCTGTGCTAATTATTTTTGTCACAGATCTAATTATTGTTTTAATAATAATTAATAAAACTTCTAATTAATTTAATAAATTTATATTTATAATTGTTATAACTAATGTTATTTTTCTGTATATTAAATGCGCAAGATACAAATTTAATCATAAAATAATGCTTATGTGAGTGTAGAAAATAAGAAATACCACTATTGTTTGCATTTCTTTAAAAAAGGGGCAAGTCAAATTCACCGAAAAAGATTTTCTTAAAAAATGAATACTTTGTTGAGTAAAAGCATACTTTTTGTTTAATGAATGGCTGCTTTCAGGAATTGCACTCACTCAGAAAGATTTGGAGCTGTCAGAAGCAGCAAAGAAAAAAAAAAATATTGAAGCAGGAAAATTAGTTTGTTGAACAGAAAAATGAACTCCCCGTAATATTATTTTTGGGGGGAAGAGGTTCACTTTGACGAAAGTTTCATTTTTTCGCTATCTTTTGATGAAATCTGTCTTTTTTATCGATCTTTTTACGAAATCTGCCATTTTTTTCGGGATTTTTTGACGAAATTTGAAGTTTTTTCGTGAATTTTCTGAGAATATTTGCCGTTTTTTCGCGATTTTTTTTTATGAAATCTGATGTTTTATCGCGATTTTTTTACGAAAATTGTCGTTTTCCGCGATATTTTCGGGAAATTTGTAGTTTACAGTGAATCTTATGTCGAAATTTGTCGTATTTCGCGATTTTTGGACGAAATTTGACGTTTTTTTCGTGAATTTTCTGAGGAAATTTGCCGTTTTTTCGCGATCTTTGATGAAAAATGATGTTTTGTCGCGATTTTTTTATGAAAATTGTCGTTTTTCGTATATTTTGGGGAAATTTGTCGTTTTTCGCGATTTTTGGACGAAATTTGCCGTTTTTCGTGAATTTTCTGAGGAAATTTGCCGTTTTTTCACGATTTTTGGACGAAATTTGACGTTTTACAAAATTATGTGATGAAATTAGGCATTTTTTCGTGAGTCTTTTGACGGAATTTGCCGAAAATTAGTCGTTTTTCGCGATCTTTTAGCAATATTTGCCGTTTTTTAGCAAACTTTTGCAAAATCACGCGTCTTGTAAAACATGTAATAGCTGTTTCTTTTGTGTGTCATCTCCGATCTTTTGCGTAATTTACGCGCAATAGCGCATCCGCGGCATCAATTTCATAATTTTTGGAATTGAATGCGTTATTTTTTTTTGGGGGGGGGGATAGGTAGGGGAGGGAAGGGGAAATTCCGAACAGAATCACCTTTTTTTTGCCGCGGAAAAAATCGTGATTTTCAATGATTTTTCGCTGTAAAAAAACTCGCAAAATGTGTCGATTACTCGCACGAAAATATCATAAAATTCGCAAAACGGTCGTGGGAGTTGATCATAGTTTCATAATGCAAACTTGTTTGGGCGGGATCCTCCCGTCCACGTTATTCTTTTGGGCGGGATTTCAAAATTTTGGGCGCGAATCCCGCCATCCCGCCCTGAAATTCAAGCCCTGCTAACATTAATTCCTTTATAATAGTACCATATTAAGCATGTTTTCACTTCATACTTTCCATAATTTGAACATTTCTTGTAGTCCCGACGAGTTCGAATTAATGAGAGCCGACTGTATGTCTAAAAAATCGGAAGGTAAAAGAAATGAGTGTCACTTAATATTTTTCTCAGGGTCATTCCACACAAATTCAACCAATGGGTGTTGCACCATAGTCACACATTTTTTTTTTTTTTTTTAGTCATAGACAGACATAGTAGTGAAACCCTCAAATCTGAAATTTAAATGTAATATTCGCAATATTGTCTTGAGATATACCCATTTGAAAACTGACCCTTTTTACAAAATGGTGCCCATCTTGAAATTTCATCATCATCTAAAAGTAGCCATAACTTGACAACTAAATGCTCAAATTTTATATATATGGTACCAATTTGAAGCTATTTTTACAAAGAATGCATATTTTACATCAAAACAATAATAAATTTTCATTTCTTTACTTTTTATTATGTGCAAACTGAAAATATCACCCGAAAAAGGGCAGATTGTAATGGCCCATAAAAAAAAAATGAATCATCATGTATTTTTATGAAACTTTGTAAAAACATTGCTCCATCTGTGTCCTTTAAATGAAAAAAAAATTGGAGAGGTAAAATTTGTTGTTTTAAAATAAATGGTTTTTTACACATAAGGTGTCATTAATCAAATAATGATCATTTTAGAATCTTTCAAACATTCCTGATTCAAAAAATAATGGTTAAAATAAAATTTTCTAACATCTAAATTAATGTAAAAGTATATTCAAAACCTCATTTGTACTAATTTTGTAGCAATTTCCCCCCCCCCCCCAAAAAAAAAAATATAGACAATTGAAAATATTACACTAAAAAAGATAAGAAAGTAATTAAGGAATATAATGTATAATTATAAAATACCTGTAAATTAGGGATGGAACGAATAGTGATTTGGCCGAATACCAGCCTTTTTTTTTTCCAAAAAAGAAAATAACTTTTGATTACTTGTAATTTAAAAAATAGGACTCATTAATCATTACTACTCTTAAATGTGCTTTTAAATGTATTTTTAAATTTGAAAAACTTTTTTCAACAGAAAAAAATTATGAAATTGCATTATATCTTATTTTTAAATCCTAATGCTCATCAAATTGATTTTCAGTAAGTCAGGATGGTAAGATATTTCCTATAACATATGAAGAATGTGCTTCACTTTTACTGTCAAATGATTCTTTTGCCCTTTCCTGCTCCAAAATCAATAATATTCTTAATCTCTCTCTCAGAACTCATGAGGAGATATTTTCCGAAATAATCTTTAATGAAGTAAATTTTATCATTGAAAATTTGTGTCTCTAATGATAAAAAAAATTTGTAAGAATGAGATTGTTCTGAAATCAGTTGCCAAGTTTTAAATTACAAATTACGTAAAAAAAAAAAAGGGTAATGCTTAAATTAGAATGCACATGTTAACGAAATCTTTGACATTTGAATCAACGCATATAATATTCAACATCAATATTCCACTTAATCAACAAGCATTAAACGATAAACAGAAATTGATAACAACGTGAATGAAGGAAGATGTAAATAAAAGATACATAATAATGTCACATATTTAAATCAGTAATTAATCAAATAAAAGTATTTAAAAGTGAAAACCGTGAAATAAAAAAATTGTTTTATTCAATATTTAGAATTTATGTTTAAATATTTATAAAACCATCTACATAAAGCAAGTTGTGTCATCTAATGAGTATCTAGTTTGACACCTGTTCTGTTTTCAGTTGTACTTGGAATAGTGATATTTCAGGGTTGCCACGCCACCGGGAAAACACAGGGAATTTCAAAATCCCCTCTCAAAACCGGAAAAATCCAGGGAATTTTGAAAAAACCTGGAAAACACAGGGAATTTTTTTTCCTGTTATATCCAATCATATTTTTTTCTGCTTTCAAAATAAAATCCTTTTCGCGGAAGAAAGAAAACCCCTTGAAAAGCGGCGCGAAAATTCACTTAAAGCGGCTCTTTCATGTTTCTGCCTACACCCCTTTTTTTGCCATGCGAATAGTTGAATCCACACAGCACCTCTCTCTCATGTCATCCATCTGCGACTGCGCGTAATGTTCTTTCTCTTCCGTTTCTCCCGTCGCATTAATTCAAAACAGGCATGAGATTCTACCGCGAATCCGTTTTCCGCTTTTTCTTTTCATTTTTCGCTTTTTCGATTTTTTATATCATAAAAAGATCGCGTGAAAAAAATGCGATTTTGTCAAAAGATCAAGTGAAAAACGTGATTTTCCCGAAAAGATCGCTAGAAAAATGTAATTTTCGTCAAAAGATTCCAAAATCGCGAAAAAAAAAGCGATTATCGACAAAATAATGCAAAAACATGCTGTTTTCGTCAAAATATATATATTTATTTTTAAAAAAAATACTGTTCTTGTCAAAAGAATGTTAAAAAACGGCGATTTTTATAAAAAGACTGCGAAAAAAACGGCAGTTTTCGTCATAAAGTCGAGAAAAATGACAATTTTCGTCATAAAGTCGAGAGAAATCGGCAATTTTCTTCATCGAATCGTGAAAAAAAACATGGTTTTCATAAAGAAAACAGCGATTTTCGTCGAAAAAACCGGCAATTTTCGACAAAAAATCCGGCGATTTTTTTTAAAAAAAAGCCGATTTTTGTCAAAAATTGCGATAAAAGTAATTTTCGTGAAAAGATCCCAAAATTGCGAAAAAAAAAACGCGATTATCGACAAAATAATACAAAAAAATGCTGTTTTCGTCAAAATATATAAAAAAAAAAAAAAAAAAAAAAAAAAAAACTGTTCTTGTCAAAAGATTGTTAAAAAACGGCGATTTTTATCGAAAAGCCGCGAAAAAAACTGGCAATTTTCGTCATAAAGTCGAGAAAAAATGACAATTTTCGTCATAAAGTCGAGAGAAATCGGCAATTTTCTTCATTGAATCGCAAAAAAAAAAAAAAATGGTTTTCATAAAGAAAACAGCGATTTTCGTCGAAAAAACCGGCAATTTTCGTCACAAAAATCCGGCAATTTTTGTTAATAAAAGCATGAAAAAACGCCGATTTTTGTCAAAAATTGCCTTTTTTTTTTTTTTTAAACGGCGATTTTTGTTATAAATTGCAAAAGATAAAATTTCAAAAAAAAAGGTTGCAGAAAATTTGTTGCAATATTGTCTGCAACAACTTTTTTTTTTTTTTGGGGGGGGGGGCAGTTGAGTGGTAAATTATTCAAAGTATTTTTTAGCTGAATGTTTGAGTATTACTGTACTGTTTTTATTATTATTAATGTAAAATGTGGGATTTAATAATAAGTGTAATAACTTTAAAGAGTTTTTTTATTTGCTCATATTATATAATGTATTATATTTTCTCAATTAGTTGGGTAATGGTAAATTACAAGGTAGTTAACTGACATACATACACGCATATATTTTTGCACACTCAACATAGAATAAACGCGTTGCAGTACAGGGAAAATACAGGGAATTTTTTTTCAAGATTAGAGTGGCAACCCTGTATTTGATATTAAATCTTGAAAATGAATCTTCATTAATGCACCCAATGAAAGAATTTTTTCATTTTTTTTTTTTTTTTTTTTTTTAATGTTTTTATATCTTGAGTTGTAATATATCATTCGCTAATATAGACATTTCACATGCAATTAAATCTCCAATTTGGGCAGCATTTTCTAAAATATCACTAACATTTATAAGAAATACAAAAAGGCTGTATATTTTTTAGTATCTTAATAACTGTATATTTTGTAAGTAAGAATGAGAATGACTTCATGAATGAGCCAGAAAATAGCCGATTTGGATAATAGGGAAAAAATGCAAGTAACGAAATTCTTTGAATCCTAAATTTATTTAGCAAGATATCTTTCACTATTCGGCAATATTTGGCAAGATATGTCTGAATGTTCAGCTGAAGCATTCGGTCAACAAGCCTTCAATATTCAGCCAACCGAATATTCGGCAAAAGGGCCGAATAGTGACCAAATATTCGTTCCATCCATACTATAAATTCAATGCATATATATGACGATTTACTTCACATATAGGGGCGAGTGGGGTGGAATGGGGCAGTAGGTTTTTCTCTTTATGTATCATTCTAAATATTTCATCAATCACACATTAGATAGAGTAATGGTACCCCAATCTTCAGTTTAAAAAAGTAACTAATTTACACAAGCTTGCAATTATATAAAGAAAAAGATTATTTCAAGAATCAAAAGTAAATTTAGTTCATATACTTTTTATGCTTTCTGTATATTAATGATTAGCAAAAAAAATATCAATTTTTTTTTCTCCTTTTATAAATTTATTGTAAATTTTATTATTTAAAGTTATTGATGGTTCACACGTGAGTGATGTTTTTTCGAATTTATTTTATTTACGATTCCACTTTTTTGTTGTAAGTCGGTAATAGTTTTTTTTCCTATGGAGAATGGGATAAAGTAGAAGTATTATTTTTTCCATGATGTAAAACATTATGAAGAAGGAGAAACATTCTCTAAGCCTTTTTGCTTTCAAGCAATACCCCTTCATTATGCTTTTTATTTCAGAGTAACACCCATTTCTCATTAACATGCTCCCCTTCCCCACCCTCCACTGAACTAAATAATGCAAACAAACTCTGTGTCATTAAATAATCTTTCTATCAGAAAATCGATACAAATTACATTGATAATTCTAACCATTCTCGTTACTTTTCTTACTATTTTCGTAAGTTTTTTTTAGCCAATTTTTGTCATTTATATCATTATTGATACTATTTTTATGTAACCTAGGTTGTGAATCCGTGCTCTAAGCTATTGCCTGAATTGAACACATGAAATCACTTCAGTTGGCTTTGGTACATTTTAAGCCCTGTGTATTTCACAATAAAAGTGTACCATTTTCTTTAAGATAAACAAAAAAAATAAATAGCTAGCTGTTGCAGTAAGAAAAGTGATATGTGGAAAATGTTTGAAAAATGCTTAATATATTCAAGCAATGGTTCAAATTTTGCCCCCCCCCCCCCAAAAAAAAAAAAAAAAAAAAAATTGGTTAAATCTTTGTTGTACTTTCTATGATGTTTTCTGGATGTTTACATGATAATTACACTGTGGCTGCAATCTTTGTCTTTTGAAACAATTTTTTGTTTGTTTGAGAGGGTAGAATATACTAATTTTATTGACTAGTATACAAGTACTAGTTATACTAGTATTCTTGATTTTATATACAACAGCTATTTTTTGCTTGTTTTTGACTGAAAGGTTTAAAAAAATATATCTATGAATTTTTTTCCTAAATACTTTTCCAAAATGATGAAGTTTGTAATTGGATTGTATTAAGTAGCATAATTTATAATTTTTGGTTTAATTGCTAATTTATAGAAAATATTTAAAATGAAAATCAATATCATTAGTTGATAACATAAATAGCAAATGAAATAAATACCATGGACTACTTGCAAATTTCTGTTATGATATATAATTGAAATTGCATTAATCTAAAATTGCAATTATGTATGTGTATCGTAACAAAATATTTATGGCATTTTAATCCATACATATAGAATAAATGTGATACAATACTATATATTGTTTATCACAAGACCAACACTTGGTGTTTACAATAGCTATTCCATTTCTTCCAAATGTGTAAAAACAGTTACAGAAATAGAAATCTTTAACTGTAAAATAACCGTATCATTACATAAAATGTTTAACTAATTTTCATTCAGTATTTGGTCACTTCTTTACATTGTTTGTCACTATTTATAGGTACCTGAATAGTTGTGTGGATCTATTTATTGCATACTTTATATTTCTTACTGCAAGCAAATCTTTTTATTTCATCAAGCAAGCCTTTTGTCTAAGGTAAGTGTTTCCTTCTGTTTCTGTACCTAATAAACAATTTAATAACCAGATTATATTATAACATTTTAATAATGTCTTCGTTATTGTCAATTATGAGAGGCTGAGTGACTTGTAATTTATCAGCACAAGTTACCCAACATAGCATCAACTTAATCAAATGTTGTCATCTTACTTTATTTTTTGCTGAATCTTAATTTGTAATTCCATTGCAAAAGATGGATAAATTTTTGGAAATTTTTAGATACAACATAGACAACGTTTTTTAAATGTCACATGTCTTACTGCAACAGCTTTTAACAAACAAACAAAATTGTTTGTTTGTGTTTCTTAAAGAAAATGGTATACTTTTACTGTGAAATGTACCAAAACAAAAAGGAACAATGTTCAGATTCGTGAAGTTATGACATATTGATCTGATTCTTGAAATTATGTCATATATCATTCCAATTTGTGAAATTCTGTAATTATCACAGGGTTCATACAGTGCTTGAAAGTCCTTGAATTTTTAGGAGGAAAAAAAGGTCCTTGAAAGTGCTTGAATTTATTTAAATTTTAATGAGGGTGCTTGATTTTCAAAATTTCTTTTTATAGGTGCTTGATTTTTCTTATCCAGATGCACAAAATAAAATAAAAGTTTCAAGCGTTAAAAAAAAGATTAATTAATCAGGTGAAAATGTTTGTTCTGAAATAGTTTTTTTTTTTTTCCCAGGGTATGGGCACTTGTATTTTGCTTTTTTCAATACATTAAACTCGATCAGTTGATATATCCATCTAGTTTTTAATACAGTTTTTCACCTGTTTATGATTATTTGCCTGTTTTTGATTAATCAAATTATTATTTATTAATAACACAACAATTAATATCTCTTCTACCAAAAAGGAAAGCACAAGTATCCTATACCTAAAATTAGTTTTGATGTTGTCCATGTAGTGAATTATTTTTATTGCATATGCATATTGTCTGACTCATTTGGCTATGCCTGTGTCCTGATTGAATTTGTGTGATTTTATGTTTTTAAATGAAAATTCCTCAAAAACAAACCTATAATTGATGACTCCACTGACTTCAGTAGCATATTTCTTTGTGCTCTCTCCAACATTGCTTAGGCCTCAATCAAATTTGCATGGTTTCAAATTTTAAAAAGGAAATCTTTCAAAATGAACCTTATTATTATTAATAATAAATAGAAATTGTTTTTTATTTTTAACAATTTCAGTTTTAAGCTATTACTTCCATTTTTTCTTGCTCAATATGCTAATTAATGACCGTGTCCCCTCCCCCCTTTTTTTTAATATGTGAAAAAAAGTTTTATATGAACTAGTACTTTTTTTATATAAAATTTGTTCAATATTTTCATTTTATATTAAGTACTTTATTTTCAACAATGTTGGTTGTAAAAAAGAATTGATTTATGAAAGAAAAAAAAAATATTATCTTAACCTTGAAATTCTTCAAAATTGGTCTTATTTATTTTTGTTATTTAAAAAAATTGACATTCTTTAGTTTATGATTATGCTTTTCGCTATAATAAATGAGTAATTAAATTCATCACCAAAATCCTGGAGACTATTGCTAGGTTCAAGTGGGATAAAATAATTATAAAAGCAGTACTCATCAAAAGTAGCATCATCACTTATGTAAACATTGAAACTTTCACTTCAGGTGTAAGGGCAAAATTTCAGGGTATTTGAATTTCCAAAATTACTGGATATTTCAGTATACAAAAGCATCTTGAAAAAAGATTTATGAAAATTTCACATTTTATTAAGATCCTTACTGATACAACATATGCATTTTTTGTTGTTATTTTACAACTATATATAGTACAAACTTTTAAATTATATTTTTAATATATTTCTGTAATTTTGCATAGTGGTTATACAAATTTGATTTCTTTTGGGAGGGGGGGCAGAATCGAGTAATGTAAGGGAAAAAAATATATGTTTTTGTATTATACTTTTGTTTACATTTACCAAAGAATTTTTTTTTCTTATGTTTCTTTTTCATATAAATGGCAGCACTGCTTATAATTATGCAAAATTTGATTTTTGCCTATTTTTACCACTTCCTTGGCAGAATGACCAATCCTAGCAACAACCATATTTTTATGATGATCTTTATTAAAAAAAAAAAAAAAAAAAGAATTATGACTGTGATAATGTGCATTATATTTTATTACATTATTCATTTTACAATAATAGGGCCCTTGGTGATAAGCTAATCGTTTTTATAAATATATAGATGTCTAGTATTATATACAATTCCTCTAATCCACACCCCTAAAATCTGTGCATCATCACACATGTAAACATTGAAACTTTCACTTCAGATGTAGGGGCAAAATTATAGGATATTTAAGTATAATTAGTAAGAAATACTATCTTATTACGTTTCCCCATTTTTAGAATTTCTGAAAAGTTTTGTAGATTTACACAGATCATGATGACCCTTATACCCAAAAACCATCCCTTAGTTAAAAACTTTATCTGTCTGTGTGTATATATAAATATATATGTAACCACTTTTGTATGGACATAATAATTTCCATAATTCTGCATAAATCTCTTCCAAATTGATACAGAAAATATCAGTAAAGTTTGTTAATGCAGAACTGAAAAATTTCCATAACTTATTAACATAATTCTCAAAATTGAAAAATTCCCGTAGTTTCTTAATTATTATAGATATTAAATCAGTTTAAAGTTATCACTTCTAGGAAAGCGGCAAAAATTTACTGGATTGTGAAAAAATAGTTTGTTAGAAAAAAAAATCATAATTTCGTCAGATATCTAGAAAAAAAATTCAGTTAAATTTATTATAAATCTTAATATTATCTACCAATTTTATATTGACGAGTTTCTAATAGGTTGTTGCTGCAAAAAAGGGGGGGCAGTTGCAGAAAAAAAACCATAACTTCGTCAATTTGCTTGAATTTTAAATTTTCGTAATATTATCTAAAACTTGCATATTGACAAGTTATTGGTAGGACCAATTCTTACAGCTAAAACAAATTAAAAATACATAACTGCTGAAGAAAAAATTGTCATGTACTGAAATCCAAGCTGCTAACTTTTTGACTTATTTTTAAATTCCTTTTTGCGTCCAAATGACAGGTTCTCTTATTTTGGAATTATATAGTATGCCATAATCGTCGATTTTTTGATAAAGGCAGAATATGTTTTAAAAAATGCTATCAAAGGGGACAATTTGAATCTTAATTACCCAAAGCGATATTCTAGAAATGAAAAATATGGTTTTACTGAGAAAATAATTCTTTATAAATCACGTTCTAATTAATTGAATGGAAAATAGAAAAGCAGGTTGCTTATAAATCTCTTTAAAAAAACGTCAGCAGGTTGCATGTTTTTGCCATTAAAAAAGTCTAGATATTGTCAGAAAATTTTGCATTGTTGAGCATGGAAAAACATTTTTTGACTACTGCCTTAACTTTCTAAGAATTGGCTAAGCTGCTTGTTCTTTTTTTTTCTTTTTTTGCTAGTACATGACATTTCAATCTCTTGCCATTTTGTTGTCACCACCATATATATAATTCGGACTCTAAGAGTCATAGGCTTGCAAAATGCTGTAGGTTCAACATTATTTGCATTCTCTCTTATTAAGCCTCTCCCCCCCCCCCCCCCCACACACACACACAAATTTTATATAAAGGTGGATGTAAGAGTCTGATAAATTTAAACTTTTGTAACTTGTTATAATGAAATTATAAATTGCAAGCTAAAATTTTGTTTGACTGAACAATGTGACATAATTTTATTGAAGACATTGTCTTATTACTATCTAAAAGAATGGATATTTTAAATTTTATTATTTATTATTAATATTTATTAGGAATTTTATGCATACTGTAAAGTGCATAAATATTTTATTTATTTATTTTTTTTTTTTTGATTGATTAGTACATTTTTTATAACCTTTAAATTATCATTAGTTGAATAATAGTAATAAAAAAGAAACTGTGCTTAATTTTTTTTCTTTGAATTAAAGATTATTATTAAATGTTTTCAATGAGTTAATTTGATACTTTTATACCATTATATGTAAATATTTCCTTAAATCAGTTTTCTACACCTTCTCCTTTAATTTTGTATAATAATGTAACAGTTGTTTTAATTAATTTTATTTTCACTTTTTAATAGACAAAACTAAGCGTTTTTTTCATTTGATGTTTATTAATTTTTTTTAATTACCTTCTATCTTGCACTTTCCCCAAAAATAAATTTACTAAGCATTTATATTAGTTTTATTATTCTTAATAGTTTAAATTTCAGTAATTTTAAATATAAAATAGACAGGTCAAGGATAAATCTTAGCCTTTAGCTACTATGGAATATAATGATAAACCGAATGTAAAATATGTCATGCATTGCGATTATTTAAAGTAAAATTTTTTAATTTATATTAATAATGTTATTAATTTAATAAATTAAGAATAAACTAAATTACAAAAATATTTCATAGAATGATTTTATAATTTATATACTAATATTTAATTTGATATTTTAATAATAATTTAATAAATGTAATTTAATGATTTATTTTTTATACTGAAATTAATATTTTGAGAATTAATTAATAACAATTATTCATCACACATCTTACTGTTATTGAATCACATGGATTTCTTTCCTCAGTAAATTACATGTTTGATTTCAATAGATTTTTGTTTTGCTTATCAATACATATATATATGTTTTTGTTAACCAGTTCAAAGTAAAATATATATGTATCATAAAATTCCAAAAGTAAGCCCCCCTACCCACTTTTAAGAAATTTGTATTTTTCTTCTGTTCTCAAATATAAGCTCTTAACCTTTTCCCCCAAAAAAACTAATGAATAATAATAACCCTTATTTTCAAAATAATAATAAGCATAACTTTTTAGATTAATTATCTCTTTAAATTATGAATCTTCTTTAAATTTAACTCAATTTACAAGCAGCTTGAAAATCTAGATTTTACACTATCCTACAAAATTGACGAAGTTAATATTTTTTTAAAGTTTTATTAAACTTTCTTTCATTTATTTAATATTTAAAACTAATTCAATGACTAAAACGGATTTTTTTTATCAATATCATTTTCTTGCACAATAGATTGCAACACAATGAAATTTTTTATTATCCGTTTCGATTTTACACAATTCTATAAGACTAAGTTTTTTTTTTTTCATTAAACTTGCATTCATTTATTTAATTTTTACAATTAATTCCATAACTAAAAAGAATTTTTTATATGTGTTACAATTATTTTTTAACATACTATTTATCTTGAAATTGTTCAAAGATGTAGATTTTGCAACTAAATAAATAAATTTGCTTGGTGTCGTCATCTATGCTTAGAGAAAGAAAATAACATTGTTATCTTCTTTCTTTGGATGTAAATAAGACATAATGCAAATTATTATCTGTTATAAAAGATGAATACTTTAAAATTATTTTAGCAACAAGCCATTGATATAGTGATTTAAATGCCATTTATAATATAAACATATTGTGATAATTTTGTTTTATTTAACTTATATACTCGAAATTAATAATAAAAACAGAATTTAATGGAATTTTTTAAATCAAAAAATCTTGATTATAACCCCCTCTCCCCCCATCTAAATGAAGTAATGATTTTTTTAAAGGGGGGGGGGCTTACAATCTTGACTTTACATATTTATTTATGTGAATAAAGAGAACTATGGATGGTAATTTCAGAAATTGTGTTTTCAAATTCGTTATGCGTTTTCTAAATTGATTATATAACCACATTTTTTTTAAAAATCTTACAGTATTCTGAATATGTTGGAAAGTGTTTCATAACTTATGTTGGATGTATGATTTCTTGTTCTTGTTTTGAGACGTTTCTTATTTTATATTCTTCTTGTATCATTAGTTATTTAACAGCAAAAATGAGCGAATTATGAGCTAGTTCATTAAATGATTGAGTATTTTACATGTTTCAATAATTTTATAGAAACAAAATACTAAATAGCAGATGTAAATAACTAAAAAAAGTGTCTCAACTCATTCATACATATACAGTAAATATAATCTTAAGAAGTACAGGTATTAAACAGTTTTTATCCCAAAACAAATAAGCGCTTACTAAAGCATTATTTCTTCAAACACGTAAAGACTAATACAGAAATCAAAATCTTTAACTATAAAATAACCATGTCATTACATAACATTCGTAATTTTCATTCAATATTTTGAACTCTTCTCTCATATTTCTCACTTTTTTCAAGTACCTGTGTAGAGTTTTCCTCTATTGATTTCCTGCTGCAAGCATCTCATCAAAGGTAAGTTTTACATTCTGATGCTATGCCTGAATATTGAATTTTATTATAGTAGACACCCTCAAATTTTCACAGCTTAGGACCAGCTGTTGTGGGGATTTTAGAATCTTGCAGATTTCTGGTCATTGCTTTGTTTACATTTTTTAAACAGTAATTTGAATTTAATTGATTGTGCAATCAAAGCTATAATGAATGCTTACGATATAATAAAATATTAAAATAAGTAATAAACTAAAATAATAAAATTTGAGATATTTTTAAAAATGGTTAGAATATTAAAAGCAAAGATCAAGTTAATAATCAATAACGCATGATGAAATCTTTATATATATAAATCTTCTGTGCGTGTGTTTGTCACTGAACTCCTAAACGACTGGACCAAATTTAAAGAAATTTTGTATGTGTGTTCTAGTCGATTCGAGAATGGTTTAGATTCACATTTCATGGAAATTGATTCAGTACTTTTTTAGTAATTAGGCAAAGACTAATAGTTAATGATTTTTCGCTAATTAAAAGTAGGGATGTACCGGATGCTGATTTTACCGGATATCCGGTATCCGATTTGTGAGCCGGATTTGGATATCAGATCGGATATCCGGTGCTCAATATGTTTTTAGTTATGGTGAATGTTTGTTTATTTTTTTATACAATCCCATCTCAAATAATAAATTGCAAACATATTTCACACACTATTATAACATTTTAAACATATTGAAATATATTTTTCAAAAACTATATCTCTTTGACTATTAGAGCTTGAATTTCAGGTTTTCCCAGAGGAGAGAGTTTCCCACGTAACATTTGTAAATGCAGGGAAATTAAACTATATGAGCGAGAAAAAATATTTTTAACCCTATTATTTTTTACATGCCTTTTCACATTTACAAATTTTCACAATTTATACCAACATGACAAAATTCCATTGAAATAATTTAAATCAACAACTCAAGATAATTATTCAAAATTTTAATTAAAAAAAAAAAAAGAACCAAGCCTCATATATATCATATCTATTTTTCAATTTGCACTCAATGTTATGGGCAATTAATAAAAGAGTTGCTAAATGTTGCTAGATTTTATTCGATTTTGTGTGGTTTAAAATCTTTTATAGGTTACACTTTTGACAAAAAGAACAGAGTAACTTTTCTAACAGATTAAATTATCAGAAATATTTGGTTATGCTTTTTTCATCTAATTTTTGTTCTTAATTTTGTAAAATCTGATGTGCATTCATTTTTAACTTGCTTGCAAGAATAATGTATGTAGGTGATTGTATTGTCAATTTCCTTAGGTGATTGTATATCACTTAGTGGAATTATCGTGAATACTGTAATCCCTGGCATTTTAGCTAATTGAATTAAGTTCACCTATGCATTGGAATTTTAAAACCATATGAAAATCTGAAGAGGACTTAGTCAGTAGGTTTCTTCTATTACATGAGAAATGGTTTATTTAAAAAAATAATGTCCTAATTTCTGTGAACGCACATCAACTATTTATTGTTTCTAAATGTGTTTACTTGAAGTTATCATTTTTTTAAAAATAATTTGGAAAGCAGTTGTTATCGGTTGAGAATGGACCTTGGTGTCCGCATTTTATTTTGTTTATGATTCGTCCAGGAATATTAATGTTTAATCCATGATGTACGTAATATATATGATTCTTATTACATCATGCCTGTTTGTGTTCCGGGGAATCCCCGGAATTCCGGGGATTTTACTAAAAGTGCCCCGGAAATTCCGGAGTTAATTACAACAAATCGGCATGCTTTTTTTTATTTTTCTATGAAGCTTTTCTTTCATCTGGACGTTAGTAGCTGGGAAGCTTGATTCGAAAGTAACAAATCGCCCTTTAGTTTAAAAAATAGCGCTCCTCTTGCCGCTCATTCAAAAAAAATAGCGCCCTTCTTTCCCCTCATTTGAAAAAACGCCCTTACTGCTGTTGCGTCCGAACTGAATGCGCGCCTGCTAGTTGTCTTCTCATTCATACATTTAAGACCGCGCGTTCTCAAAGCGTGCATTGCGGTAGACAAGTCTTTGACAGGTCAAGTTTTTTTATAAGATTTTGTTCCGAAATTACCAAGAACTAAAAACAATGTTCTTTTTTTTATATCATGGATCAGAAAATTCAGGCATAAAAATTTTCGTCAATCGTTCACACACACACAAAAGGGGAAAAAAAAAAAAAAAAAAAAAAGAAAAGAAAAGGAAAGGAAAAAGAAAGAAAAAAACGCGAGGAGTTTCATCAATGAATCGTGGGGGGAAGTGTATTTCGTTTTAGAATTGCGAAAAAAACGCTAACTTCGACAAAGGATCGCCGAAAAAGCGTTAGTTTCATCAAAATGCAGCAGACAAAAGTGTGAATTTTGAAGAATCGGAAAAAACTTCGAAGTTCGTCAAGGAGCCATCGAAAGGATGCCAATTTTGTCAGAGTATCGAGTGTAAAATAGAAATTTTGTTAGAGAGCCACGGAAAAACGCTAATTTTGTTAAATGACCGCGGACAAAAGACTAATTTCGTCAAATGACCGCAGAAAAAATGCTATTTTTCAAAGGGCCGTTGAAGAAACGCGAATTTTATCTAGTATAGAGACAAAAAACGCGAATTTCATGAAAATGCCTCGTAAAAATGCGAATTTTATTTCAAAAGGCTGTGGAAGAAACTTTTTTTTCGCGACTGCGAAAATCACGTTTTTTTTATCGTAATCCCTGAACGAAATTCGTATCTTTTCACGATTCTCTGCCAGAATTCGTTTATTTCATGCGATTCTATAACAAAATTTGCATTTCCCCCCCTCCCCCAAATAATTTGTCAAAATTTGTGATACGTTTTATATTCGAACTTTCGGAGTTTTGACCGATTTTTTTAATTTCCGAAATGACTGACTCAATTTTTCTTGATTTTGTGGAAAATCTGATTAGAATCACAGAGGTGAAAAAAATATGAAATTCACAGCAAATTTTCTGAAAGGTTACACCAGAAGTGGGAGAAAGGGGGGAGGAATTCCATTCCCGGTACAAAGTTATGTGCTTTTTTTTTTTTTTTTTTCGCGCCCTTATTTTTAAATTTGCGTCTTTTTGCGATCGTTTAACGAAATTACCGTTTTTTCGCGATCTTTTAACAAAACTTGCCGTTTTTTTACGATCTTTTTACAAAATTTGCCGTTTTTTGCGATCTTTTAATAAAATTTGTCGTTTTTCGTGGTTTTTAGCAAAATTTGCCGTTTTTTTTTTTTTACAATCTTTTTACAAAATTTGTCTTTTTTTTTCATGATCTTTTAACAAAATTTTCTGTTTTTTACGATCTTTTTAAAGAATTTGTCGTTTCCATGATTTTTTAACAAGATTTGCCATTTTTTAACAAGAATTTGTCATTTTTTTCGCGATCTTTTAGCAAAATATGCAGTTTTTTCGCGATCTTTTAGCAAAATATGCCGTTTTTTCGTGATCTTTTAGCAAAATTTGCCCTTTTTTCGCGATCTTTTAACAAAAATCTTTTTTGGTGGATAGGAATAAATGTGCAAGGGACGAAAAAAGGTAACATTTTTTGATGATTTTATAGTTTATAAATATTATAGGAGTAAAATCCACAAAAGAATAAAATATTTGAAAGTTAAAAGCAATTCTATGTAATGGATCATGGGATACTTATGAAGTTAATCAGTGATTATGATTTATATACTATTGTAACTTATTTAAAAAAATTAAGATTTATTTTTTCAGGGGATTTAATCAAGTGTTACAAACAGGCATGTTACATAAATCATGTTTTGATCATCATAAAAATGATGTTTTTACTGATTTTCAATAACTTAATGGGAAACATTTAGACATCTAGCTTTGGGCAATGGATGTCTGCATTTTATTTATATTATGAAATTTTTTAAATTTAGAAGAATTTTTATTTGAATAGGAAATCAAAATGCCATCAGAAGAGAGTAGAAAAGTTACAAAATGGACAGATGCAAATTATCGGATATAGAAAAAAATGAATATAAACAGAAACACTGCATGAAAGATCATCTTTTAAATAAAATAAAAAAAGAGGTATGATTATTGAGCCCATTGATGACAAAATGTGCAATAAATTTTGAAAAATGAAAAAATCTAATGTTAAACCATTAATTGTAAAAAACTTTTTTTTTCCAATGTGCAACACAAGATTTAATCTCATTTTGTTGAGTGCTAATTCCAGACTCATGTGATAGAGCTCAGATTCTTGAGACCATTACTGCCCTATTAGTTATTTCTTGTTTTGGCACAGGAAAAAAATTCGCAAAATATATAAATCTGTCATAGAAAAAATATTGCTGATTTTGTCCACCATGGCAAAAATAAATTTTTAAAAATTGTCGACCGGTCTGAAAAAATTTGAACTTTGAGGGAACTTGGGCAGTAGGAAAGTATGGCGAAATTTGTCAATCAATTACAGTAAAATTTCATGAAATTTGTTAATCTGTCACAAAGAAATATCATGAAATTTGTCAGTCAATAACAAAGGCAAAACACACATTTTTCAACTAGACACAGGAAAATAATTGTTAATTTCATCAGAATGTCACAAAAATAAAAAGTGAAAATTTGCCAATCAGTCGCAGAATAAAATAGCTAAGTTTGTCAATCAGTTGAGAGAAATAAATTGAGAAATTTGCCAGTTAATCTCCAGAGAAAAAAAAAATTGCAAAATTTTGTGAGACGAGCAAGCAAGAAAAATTTGTGAGAAAAATTACAAAACTTATTAGTCAAATGCAGAAAAACAATCATGAATTTTGTATAATTGTTGTAAGAGCAAACTGTGAGATTTCTCAATCGATAGTGGAAAATATCACGAAAATAGTTAGTCGCCTGCGACCCTATCATCACTTCACAAAAAAAAAAAAAAAACTAAAAAAAAAAAATCGTAATTTTTATATATATGTTACAGGCCAAACCCGATTTTAGGCCAAACTAGATTGGCCTAGGCAAGACTAGTTTATCCTATCGCCTAGAGGTGCACAACCTTTTCAAGAGAAGGGCCACTTACAAAAAAGTCTGGGCAGTCGAGGGCCACATCAATAACATGGAGATAATTCGAATTTGAAGGTGATCTGTGGCCTATTATCGGATAAAAAATATGTTTTCAGAGGAAAGTGGGAAAATACCCCTTTAGGTTTCACGTGACCAGTCAAAATATCCACTTCAATTGGTAAGGATATAACAGCAGTTTTCGCGTTTGTGTATATAACAGATATAGCAAGGATTATTCTCAAGATGTAATATTATTCCTTGACTTTATTCCAGAGAGTAAATTTTGTTTTATTAAAAGTACTAAGTAAAAAACAAAGGTAAGTGGCTGGCGCCGAAAAAAAAAATGTAATCTTTATGAATGAAGGAGAGGGAAGGAGCCGATCAATAGGATTTTTCCGTGTCTCATCACTGAACTTCCTGATTTTTCAATGTCCGATCAACAAAATTTGCATTTTTCCATGCATGTCGACCAAATTAGGGATTTTTATGAAAGTGATCAACAAAATTCACAATTTTTACGAAACGGTTGAGAAAATTCGATCTTTCTGTGCCTGATCAACAAAATTTGTGATTCTTACGAAACCGATCAAGAAAAATCATAATTTTTTATGAAACCGATTGACAAAATTTGCAAATTTTACAAGGCGGATCGACAAAAACATGATTTTTTACAAAGCCCATCGTCGAAATTTGCGATTTTTACGAAGTTGATCGACGAAATTTGCGATTTTTACAAAGTTGATCGGCGAAATTCGCAATTTTTACAAAGCCGATCGGCGACATTCGCGATTTTTCTTCGCATGATCGATAAAATTCACGATTTTTCTGCGGCTGATCGACAAAATTACCAATTTTCACGAAAGCCGAACGGCGAAATTCGCGATTTTTTCGAAGCTGATCGAAGAAATTTGCGATTTTACAAAGCTGATTGGCGAAATTTGCGATTTTTACAAAGCCGATCGACGAAATTCGCAACTTTACTGATGTTGATCGACGAAATTATCGTTTTTTAAGAAGCCGATTGCCGAAATTCGCGATTTTTACGAAGCTGATCGACGGAATTTCCAATTTTTCATCGCATGATTGATAAAATTCGCGATTCTTCCATACCAGGTCGACAAATTTCGCGATTTTTACAAACCTTATCGACAAAATTTGCGATTTTTATAAAGCCGATAGACGAAATTCGAAATTTTTACGAGCCTGATCGATGAAATTTGCGATTTTTGCAACGCCGTTCGACGAAATTCGCGATTTTATGTGAGCCTGATCGACGAAATTTACATTTTTTCCGCGTGAGATCGACAAAATTCGCAAAATTCCTATTTCCGACTGACATAATTTGCCATTTTCGGAACCCGATCAATAAAACTCGCGATTTTTGCCTGTCTAATCGACGAAATTCGCGCTTTTCCGTCTCTAACTGACGAAAACTGCATTTTTTTACGCGGCAAGATGAAATTCGCGATTTTTTTTCCTTGGGAAACTTACAAAACACACGATTATTTCGCAGCCGATCAACGAAATTTTCAATTTTTCCGCGCTTCATCGCAAAGTTCGTGATTTTCTCGTGCTTTATCAACGAACTTTGCAATTTTTTCACCCTTGATCGACAAAATTCACGATTTCTTCGTGTCCCATCAACGGAATTCGCATTTTCTTCACGCGGCAAACCGAGAAAATATGCGAACTTTCCCGCAGCCGATGAGTTTAATTTGCAATTTTTTCGTGCATCATCAACAAATTTGACGATTTTTTTGTTGACTGATCAATGAAATGTGCGATTTTCCGTGTCTGATTGACAAAATTCGCGATTTTTCAGTGCCTGATTGACAAAAATCGCGTATTTTTCGTATCTGATCGGTTAAATTTACTATTTTTCTTCCGAGCCTCATGGGCAAAATTCGCGATTTTTTCATACCTGATGAATGAAAAGTGCGATTTTTCCGCACTTGATCAGTGAATTTTGCGATCTTTCCGTGCCCGATCTACGAAATTTTCGATTCTTAAATGACTGACGAAATTTTGTATTTTCTTGCTGTAAATTGACGAACTTTACGATTTTTATCTGCGACTTTTCCACAAAAATTGCTATTTTTTTCTAGCTATAAATTGACGAAGTTCGCGGGCCACACGTTAACCCATCGCGGGCCACAGGTTGTGCATCCCTACTATCGCCCATCGGATAGACTAGTTTTTCCTAGGCCAAACTGGTCTATCCTAACGCCCATCGGATAAACTAGTTTTTCCTAGGCCAAACCGGTCTATCCTATCGCCCATCGGATAAACTAGTTTTTCCTAGGCCAAACTAGTCTAATTATAAATAGAAGCTTTCATATACGTCCATTAAAAACATTTGAAAAATATGCATTAAAGTATTTAATTGCTATAAAGGACGTTAAATACTAATAAAAACATTAAAAGATCTTAATAATTTTACATGTTTCGATTGAATTTACTCAATCATCATCAGAAAAAAAGGAAAATACAAATAAACACAAAGATGGAAAATGACAATAAACTATTACAAATGAAATTAAAATTTTTTTTTAAAATAAAAATCACGCGCGTTATATTTAATTATGTATCACGTTTTAATTTTTAAATTATTTAACAATTCAATCCAAATATTTGGGATTTGAAATGACAAGGAATCATTGCAGACCATTGAGCTTCTGATGATCTTTGTGTTTATTTGTATTTTCCTTTTTTTTCTGATGATGATTGAGTAAATTCAATCGAAACATGTAAAATTATTAAGATCTTTTAATGTTTTTATTAGTATTTAACGTCCTTTATAGCAATTAAATACTTTAATGCATATTTTTCAAACTAGTTTATCCTAAGGCCCGTAGGACAATTTAGTTTTTCCTAGACCAAACTAGTTTGGCCTAACTCTTATAGGATAAACTAGTTTAGCCTGCTGTTTATTGGTCTGAACTAGTTTCTCTTAGGCCGATCTACTTTATCCTAGGCCAATTCAATTTGGCGTGATTTTATTGAATTCAATGACCGCCACAGCGCCAACATTCTAGTTTGACCTAGGCTGATCTAGTTCATCCTAGGCCAATGTAATTTTACCTGTTTTTAGCTCACAGGAGTCAAAGCCTGAGAAAAAATGGAACTCGCAAGTTCTGTATGTATGTAAGTATGCATGTATGTACGTGCATACGTAGTAACGCGATAACTCGTGATAGAAATATCCGACTTGCTTTAAATTTTGGATGTACGTTCATTGATATAAGGTACTTTTCTGATCATTGGATAAGAATAAAGGGGAGCAAACTGGAGGCTAATCCCCCACCGTTAATTTAGAGAAAGGGATTTTTCATGCAGAATTATCAGTTTTCATTTAAAATTTTAGATATAGGATCATTCTGTCAATGCGCTTCCATGATTAGTTGTGGATGTTTATTTTTAAGTGTAAAAAAAAGGAAATGAAAGTTAACCCCCCCCCCCATAATTTAGATTAATGATTTTTAAAGCAGAACTTACAGATTTTCTTCATATTTGTATATAGATTCTTTCTGATAAGGGGATTCCCTAAATAGTTTTGGGGGATTAATGGTTGAGTATGAAAGGAAAAATGAAGGATTTCCCTCTTAGCTAGAGAAAACTAGTTTATCCTATGGGCATTTAGATAAACTAGTTTGGCATAGGAAACACTAGTTTCCAATTGGCGTTAGGATAAAATAGTTTGGCATAGGCTAATCTAATTTGCCTTGAAATCGGGTTTGGCCGGTCTAAAACATATCTATCACAAGAAAGATATGTTTTCTACCGGCCAAACCCGTTTTCAAGCCAAATTAGATTAGTCTCAGCCAAACTATTTTATCCTAATGCCAATTGGATAAACTAGTTTTTTTACACCAAACTTGTTTATCTAAATATATTATAAAAAATATCTAAATATCTTATCTATAATCCATATGATAAACTAGTTTTTTCTAGGTAAGAGGGTAATCGTTCATTTTTCCCTACATACTTAACCATTAAAACCCTAAAACTATTCAGGGAATCGCCTTATCAGAAGGAACCTAAATACAAAATTTGAAGCAAATCCGTAAATTCTTGCTCAAAAACCATTTATCTAATTTATGGGGGGTTACCTACATTGCCCTATCTTTTATACTTAAACAATAAACATCTGCAACTAATCACAGAGTCAAAATGATCCTATATCTAAAATTTTAAATGAAAACTGATAATTCTGCATGAAAAATCCATTTTTCTAAATTATCGATGGGGTATTAGCCTTCCTTTCACCCCCCCCCCTTTATTCTTATCAAACTAATTCCCAAAACTAATCAGAAAAGTACCTTATCCAGGGCCGTAGCTAGGGGGGCGCGATGGGCGGCTCAGCCCCCCCCCCCCTGGAAAAGATTCCAAGGTCACTCAATGAATTTCTGTTCAGAAAATCCTAATGAAATTCTGTTCCAAAATCTAATTTAGTTTTGAGACCCTTTCGCAGTTTTGCAGAATTACTAAATTGTATCTAAAATAAGTGTTTCAACACTCCCTCATCCTATTTGTACTTATGAAACTAACAGGATGTTTAATTTTGCACCAGTTATACAGTCAAAATTTTCATCATCCTACACTTTTCTTAGTATAAAAAGAAGTTATTACAACAGTTTAATAAGAAACATAGTACCTACAATATGAATATGAACTAATTTATCTTTCTGCGTGAGAGACAGAGAAAAAATATTTCCTGTTTATATATATATATATATATATATATATATATATAAACAGGAATGTCTTGGCCACAATATTTTTTAGGGCATGAATCCTGCCATCCAGTCCCGAAATTCAAACCCTATATTTGTATATTAATAATGTTGAATAAAAAATGCAATTCAAGCATTTAAATACTCTGCTTATTTGTCAATAAACTGCTGATAATTGCTAATAATTTGTACAATGAAATGCTGATAATTTTTACGACAAATTTTACAAGTTTATTAATTTGTCTATAATTGTAAGATATTTTCAGAAAGAAATACAGAGCATCTTTTTATAATGTAAACATAAAATGTCTTACTAATATACCAATGGTTGAAGAGTTATCTCCAACATATGCTTAATTGATGATTTTTTCCATGTTTTAATTATTTAATACTCTTTTACCTTAAGCTACATTTAATTTTATTTTAAGTTAAATCACTTTGAAATTTATAAGCAAAAAAAAAAAAAAAACTTTTAAATATTTATAATGAAGTCACGAAAATAACTAGTTGGATACACCAATGCCAAAACTCTCTATTTCATAGATCTCAATTTAAAAAAAATATTTACAAATATTAATACTATTTCAATATTGTTAGTTCAGTATTATACCAACTTTGATTTTAATCTAGAATTTTTGCTGCAGTCAATTAATTAGATTAAGAATGAATTAATCTCGATCATATTTATTAAAATCAGTATTTTTTTGCTATTCTGCTATACATCAGCTGTTTGCAAGCAGCCAGTTTTAGCAAAATACAAAGTTGCCATTGCTGCACAAACCGTCAATTCACTGTATAAAAGGATTATGAAAAAAATATTACAGTAAAAAGAATGTTTGAAAGCCTCATATTTTCAAGGGTTAATGCTGTTTGAAAAACAAATTAAGGAAGAGGAGAATAGCTTCCCTCCCATTTCCCCTTTTTATACTTAATCATTGAATTCCCTAAACTAACTGGGGACATGCTTTATCACATAAAAAAAAACCTATATACAAAATTCATAGCAAATCGAATAATTCTTCATAAAACCCATTTATATAATTTAAGAGGAATTATTAGAGGAGTCTTTATACTTAACCATTAAACTTCCAAAACTATTCAGAGATTCGCCTCCTCAGAAAGAATGTACATCAAAAATTTAGAGCAAATCGGATAATTCTGCATAAAAACTCATTTATCAAATTTAAGGGTGGAGGTAATCACCCGTTTCCCTTTTATGTTTAACAAATGAACCCCACAGCTAATTAGGGAAGTATCTTATCACTATAAACCTGTATCCAAATATTAAAGCAAATCAGTTAATTCTGCAAGGAAAATCATTTACCTAAATTAAGAGAGTTAGTCCCACTGATCCTCCATTTATACTTATCCAATGAACTCGCAAAATATCAGGGAAGTGCCTTATCACAATGAACCTATATCCAAATTTTGAAGCTAATCAGTAAATTCTGCATGAAAAACCCATTAAACTAAATTAAGATAAGAAGGAGGGAGGGGAGTTACCTCCCATTTCCCCCCTCTTAGACTTATGCAGTGATCTTGCAAAACTGATCATGGAAGTGTCCTCATCAAAATGATCCTATGTCTAGAATTTGAATGAAATCTGATAATTTTACATGAAAAATCCATTTATCTAAACTAAAGGCGGGGAATTAGCTCCCCCATTCCCCTTCTTTATACTTATCCAATGAACTCCCAAAACTAATCGTGGCGGTGCCCTCATCAGAATGATCCTATGTCTAAAATTTGAATGAAATCTGATAAATTTGTATGAAAAACCTATTGGTTGAAACTAAGGGTGGGGGATTAACCCCCACGCCCCTCTTTATACTTGTCCAATGAACTTCCAAAACAAATCATTGCGGTAAGCTCATCAGAATGATCCTATGTCTAAAATTTGAATGAAATCTGATAAAGGTAATGAAAAACCATTATCGAAATTAAGGGTGGAGAATTAGCCCCTCGTTTTGCCTTTTTATGCTTACCATATGGGCACACAGCATAGGCATAATCTCTCAGGCAAATAATAAGCTCTCAGGCTTTGATAGCCGGTAAGCTAAAAATCATTATTACAGTACCATCTTCCGCCCAAATATTTTCAAATAGAAGGAATACCCGACAGCCATTCCCCGAAACGCATCCATAGAAATTTGGTTCAATTCTATGCATAACTTTATACAGTGTTTGATGGTAGAATAATGAAAATAGCACAAAAATTAGCCCTGCTTTACAGCGAAATGTTTCCATATTGAAGATGGACCTGCTGGCTACAGCCAAAAACATGCACAAAATATTTGGTTCCTTCTATGTATAACTTTATACACTTTTTGATGGTATGATCTTAATGGCGACTCTGGGACAGACAGAAGTTTTGTAGGAACATGTTTTTTGGGATATCCCTAAAACATGTAACTTTGTCGAAATAGATCTGATTACTATTATTTTCAACACAATCTAACTGAGTGGTAAAGTAAGCCTCTTGTCCTTGTAAGCCAAGTATCTGGGTTCGATTCCCAGCCTGGTCAATGTTTTGCTCGGTTGGAAATATTCAATTCGTATGATTACTTTACCAATCAGTTAGATTGTGTTGAAAATAATAGTATATCTACGTACCCATCGTCATATGGAAGTTAACTACCTGCGGTCTATTCTGTTGAGCTGTCTAAATGACAGACCAGATGTTATGACCAATAAGGTTATCTGAGCGAAAAATCCCAGCTGGCTATCGCCCAGGTAGCTTAACAGGTAAAGCATTGTCCTTGTAAGCCAAGTATCTGGGTTCGATTCCCAGCCTGGTCAATTTTTCTCTCGGTTGGAAGTATTCAATAGGTCTGTTTAGTTGTATAACTTAAAAGCAAACTAACTCTTTGTTTAAATTAAAAGAACGAAAGAAAATTAATTAAATCATAGTTTAATAAACAACTTCAAATTTTAAAAAGACTAAGGACAAAATACCAACGTTTAGAGAACCACAAATAATGCATGTAAAGGTAGCAAACTGCCGTTTCGAATCTACTATTATTCGCTCCCATAATAAGCCTGCGCTTGTCTGTAACTTTGCTCAGCTTAGCTTTTTCTAGCACGCTGAGTCTTGTACTAATGAAGAATCTCGATAGTAGATTCAAAACGGCTGTTTGAAATCCTTTTCATGCTTTATTTGTGCATTTCAAATTGTTGGTTTTCTATTTATACATTTTTTCAAAAAGACTTATTTGCTATTTTGCCTTCAAATTTCGTTTTGTAATCTGAAAATAAAGATACAATTTTCTGAAAGATATAAACGTAAATTCTTGAATTTATGACAGACTTTAAATGTAAATAGTAGGAAAGCTGGCAATTCTTTAAACTTATGAGAATTACCTTTTACTCATTGATAGGGAAGTTATTATAATATTTCATTATAAACAAAAGTTTTTAGGCATTGTTTGGGATCAAACGATTACTGTTATTTATCTCTATTTGTTAGGTTGCATTTTGCTGGATATTGAAATATCCGATAGAGAAGTCGGATATCCGGTGATTGTGATCAGGATATCCGATGATATTTCGGATATTGAAAAATCAGCCGGATATCGGATATTGGCCGGATATCCGGTGCATCCCTAATTAAAAGTGTTGAATAAGTTCGCTGAATAGAGTGTGGACGGTATAGCCGAGCGGTCTAAGGCGCATGATTCAAGCTGTGGTTCTCGAAGAAAGAGGTTGTGTTTTCGTATCCCACTCCTGGCATACTTGTATGATTTGCAATAATTTTTCCTGTGTTATAATTTTATTTAACCGACTTCAGAAAATCGTTAACTTTTTACTAAAAAGAGAAAAATAAACTCGTATCAAAAATTGAACCGACTTCAAAACTACTGCGAAGTGAAAAATAATTTCTTTTCATAATTGTAATAAGAAATTAAATTAAGAGCGTATTTAACTTGCCTATTACATTACTATATTTATGTACATTTGTTTGATTATTTAGAGTCTGTGCCAGGACAACGTCTGTCGGGTCTGCTCTTATTCATTATAAAGATAAAATGTATTTTTCCTAAGTTATTCAATGAAACTGCCTTATAGAGGTGCATTACTAATTCACATCAAAATCATAAAATAAGAAAGTTTTATTTGAGGTTTAGCCAGTCCTGGTAACAAAAAAAAAAAACTTCATTAATTCATGACTATATTTGGTAAAAAGATTGCGATTACCAGTAATATCTTGAATTTTTTTTTCAGAAATAAATTTATCCTTTCTTCATAAAAAAGCATTAATTCCGTAATATTAATAAAAATTACAAATTAAAATATGTGGTATTGATGTAAACTAAAATAGTCAAATTTTGTGCTTTCTTTCTTTCTAACTGATGACCAGGCCCCTACCTGCCGAGTTAATAGTCTCCGCTTAACGGGTTAGATACCTGGTATCGGGGCGGACGACCGCCTAATTGCCGCGAAGCGGCAATAAATGATGAACTGCACATGGCAACTGCAAGATGGTCTCGTAATTTTGAGCCTTGATCAGATGACGAGACCTTCACCTGGCAAGGCACCTCCAGAGCTATAATTCATAGGTAACTTGGAGGACTTTGCACCCACGACGTATTTTACATGCACCAGGTGCCATTAGCGTACATGATGGAATTATAGCTGGCAGAGTGGGGGTGATCGACGCAGACAAGTGCCGAGGTCGGTTGATTGTGGCTAACGGTTGCTGGACTTAGTAGTTTATTGCCTTTTTGAAAGTACTGAGTTTGGCGCCGCACATCACTCCCACTTGCCGTGCCAAGTGAAATGGGGCTGGACCAAAAATTTTTGAGCCGAGACAGTGGCATGTCCTTAGCAGACAACAGGGGGGACAATTTTGAGGGAGATTTAGAAAAATAAATAACCAAAATTAAAATGGCCGAAATGTTAAGTAGTACCAGAAAAGGGAGAATTTTCGGGCCGAAATGAAAGGCAGTCGAATCGCATCTGAACTGAATGTTTCATCGTTTATATCAGTAAATTATCTGCAGATTTTAGAAAGTTGTGGATTTTATGATCGAAGATTTGAAGGGAGTTTGCTGTATAACATTTTAAGAATGTCTTCATTTGTGGGAGGCTAAGTGACTTGTAATTTATCAGCACAGGTTACCCGGCGTAGAATCAATGAAATGTTGTCATCTTTATTTTTTGCTGAATCTTAATTTAAAATTTCAATGCAAAATACTGATAGATTCTTTTTAATTTTTATACAAAATATCGCCGAAAATTTTCTACCTGTCACTTTTCTTATTGCAGCAGCTGTTAATGTCTTTTTGTTTTTCTTAAAGAAAATGGTATACTTTTACTGTGAAATGTATCGAAGCAAGCTGGAACAATGTTCCAATTCATGAAATTATGGCAAATATAGATCCGATTTGTGAAATTATATTATTGTAGTTTGTGAAATTGTGTAAATATTGTGATTCTTTGTAATTCTTTCATTTTAAATCGCATTGTTACAGTTTTGGAAAAACATTTCTTAATAAACATATAGGCCTCTTCCCCATTTTTAAGAAATTTCGATTTTACCTTCTGTTCTCAAATATAAACCCTACCCCCACCCCAAAAAAAGAAGAAATGATAATAATAACCCTCATTTTCAAAATAATTATAATAAACATAACTTTTTAAATTCTCTTTTTTAAAATTATTAATATTCTTTAAATTTAACTTGATTTACATTTGAATAAAAAATAATAGTTTGATAATCTGGATTTTACACAATCCTACTAAACTAATGAAGTAAATATTGTTTTTAATTATCATTAAACTTTCTTTCATTTATTTAATATTTAAAACTAATTAAATAACTAAAGAATTTTTTGTATCCATTAGTACCTTTTTTTAACTTAATTATTTCGATTTTACTCGATTATTTACTTATTTTTTTCTTTCTGGCACAATTGGTTTTTAACATGATTTTTTTTTATTATCCGTTTTGATTTTACTCAATTCCATAAGATTGATCAAGGTTTTTTTTTTTTCATTAAACTTGCATTTATTTAATATTTATAAATAATTCTGTAACTAAAAAAATATTTTTTTCTATTACATTTATTTTTAACATACTACTTATTTTGAAAATGTTTTAAGTTGTAGATTTTGCAAATAAATAAATAAATTTTCTTGATGTCGCTGTCTATACCTAGAGAAAGAAAATAACATTGTTATCTTCTTTCTCTGGATGTAAATGACGACACCTTGCAAAGTATTATCTGTTATAAAAGATGAATTCTTTAAAATTATTTTAGCAAAATGCCATTTATAATATATCTATATAATGATAATTTTATTTTTTTATGTTTAATTTACCTTAAAAACTAGAAATTAATAATAAAAACAGAATTTAATATAATTTTTTTTTCAAAAAATCGGTATTATAGCCTCCCCCCGTAAAAATGGTAATGATTTTTTTTTTTTTTTTTTTTTTAAGGATGGTCTTACAATCTTAATTTTGCGTACATAACTATGGATGGTAATTTCAGAAATTGTTTTCAAATTCGGTATGCGTTTTCCAAATTATTCATATAACCACATTTTTTTATCTTACAATATTCTGAATACGAAAAGTATTTCATAATTTATGCTGGATGTAAGTTTTTTTTCTCTTGTTTTAAGAAATTTCTCACTTTATATTCATCTTGTATGCATCAGTTATTTAACAGCAAAAATTGATGAATTATGAATTAGTTAAGTGAATGATTTGGTTATAATCGAAAGTTTCTCATACTATATGAGTCAGAAATCAAAGTTACACCAAACTTAGTTTTTCTCTATGGCAACACCCGATTTTGGCAAAATATTTTAAAGCTTTGTTTGAAATTATGCCTAGGAACTACGTTTCAAGTCACTCGAATAATAACTTTTTGAATTATAACCATTCAAAATTTAGTCTTTCTAATGTTAAATTACATTCCCATATTTTTATTAATATCACTCCTGAAATTATAATCCTAATGTTATAATTTTTTGTGTGTTTATAATAGGCAAATTCCATGCCAACTGAAACCAGTAGTGAATTTTTCAACTTCATATTATCTTCAAGTATTTGGCGTCATTTTAAAGGCAATTTATTGCCAGGGGTCTGTCCAGACTTTTCAGACAGGGTCCTGTTTTTGTGAAATTGTGAAAAATGTATTATTAATTTTGTGGATTTAAAAATAACGTTAAATTCAGGTCCCTTCGGACTTTAGTGACAGGGTCCTGTTTTTGTAAAATTGTGAAAAACAAAATTTTGCAAAACTAGTATTAATGTTCCCTTTTGGATGAACCACACATAATAAATATATATATATATGTAAAAACATTATATAATTCATTTCAACTTTTAATTAAGTTCTTTAAAATGTACATAAAAGATTTTTACTTTAATAATAATTTTTGGTTTTCAAATTCTTAACTAGATAACAAGAAACAGTCTTAGTAGCTGAATTTTTTGTGTCAATCTGCAGCAAAACAAAATTTATCTGCAACCCAAAAATGCCACCACCCAAAAAAAAACCAATCTGCAACGAAAACCGTTGTTTTTTCGCGATCTTTTGACGGAAATCGAGGGGTTTTTTGCGATATTTTGAAGGAATCCGCGTTTTTATCGCGATATATTGCCGGAATCCGCGTTTTTCTTGCGATATTTTGACGAAAACCGCGTTTTTCTCGCGATATTTTGACGGAAATATAATTTTTTCGGGACATTTCGGCGAAAATGGCGTTTTTTTCCGGAACTTTCTGACGAAAATAACGTTTATTTCTGCGACCTTTCGACGAAAATCGCATTTTTCCCCCGCGATATTTTGACGAAAATCGCGTTTTTTTCGCGATCTTTTGTTGAAATTTCTTTTTTTCCGCGATCCTTGAAGATATAAAAAATCGGAAACGCGGAAAATGACAAAAAAGCGGAAAACCGCGGATCCGCTGAAGAATCACATGACTGGTCTCTGCACTGTACCGCTCATTGTAAGATTGTATCTCTCATTGGCTGCGATCGGCGCTCGCTCAATATGTCACCGAAAGCACTTTTCGGCGCAGGTGCTAGTTTGCTGTTTTGTGAAAGAGAAAAACCCGATTTCCGCCGTTGCGTTTCTATCTGACTGAAGGCGATTGAAAGGTTTTACTTTTAAGGGGAAAAATTTATGAAGGATCCATTTTTAAGATAAAATATTTTGTGAAGGGTCCGTTTTTAACCTAATAAAAATTGTGAAGGGTCCGTTTTTAACTTAATAAAAATTGTGAAGGGTCCGTTTTTACCGTAATATAAATTGTGAAGGGTCCGTTTTTACCGTAATAAAAATTGTGAAGAGTCCGTTAACCCTTAAACGGTAACGTGTTTTTCGGCACCTTTAAACGGTAATCATGGGTCACTCGTGCTTAGCGCTGTAAAAAGTGGTTTAAAGTGCTTTAAAAATTCTAAAAAAATTCATGATATTACATCAACTACCCTTGAACAAGAATGAGTCACAATATTGCTGATTTATTATTTTGTTTAAACAATATGTTTAAATAAACAAATAAAATTGTGAAAAATGCACATTTTCTTTAAAAATCATAACTTTGGATAGAATTGACATTTTTTTGCTGTTTCAAACGGGAAATTGAAGATCAAGAATGGCACTTTCATGAAAAAAAAAAAAAAATAGCCGGTATAAATTAAAAAAATGCTTAAGTTTTGAGCATAAAAATGACGTTTTTTTAACTTATAAATAGGTACAATTTACAATGAAATAGAAATTTTATTAGTTTTTAATCAATTTATTTGTGAAAATGATGTTAATTATCAAACTTTATTTAATTAAACAAAAAATATAATAATGAAAAATTACAGCAACACTGATATAATCATTTATAAACAATCGAAACAGATTTAAATCTGTGTTCCTCGCACACAGGTTTGTGACACTTGCTCAGTAAATAAAGGTTCGGAAACCCAAGTGAGTGTAATGTATCGATTTTTTATGAAAAAACATCAATTCCTAACCAAACAAATTTTTTCTTATCTTACACTTTTCGCCAACGTAAATGGTAACCCTGGGTCACTCGTGCCTTTTCGAAATGTTGACTGGCTCTTACGTCGGCTGTGAACGCACTAAAACATCGGCGTTTCGGGAGGTAATAGCCTATTAGTGTACTATTTTTTTCAGGGTAGTTTAGTCTTACTCCTCACTCTCTCCTTTAAGCTAGCAAGGAAAGAAAATTTGACCAAGGCACTAGTGACCCATGGTTACCGCTTAAGGGTTAATGGTCCCAAATTTTTCCTAAGCAGATCCCTGATTGCAGTGAATGGATTTAATATTTATTTTCGAAAATTATGCATGGTTTATTTAAACTTTATGATAAATAATGGGTATTTAATGATTTTGATTTATAATGTTAAAAATGTGACTTTTTAAAAGATCAATTATTTATTAAAAATATGGTGATTTTATATATGTTTTCATTTATACAGTAAGTTAAATGGTTCCTAATCATAATTTTACAGTAATAACCTTCATATATAACTTTCTTATTTCTTTAAAATAAAGTTATTTACAATTTTTATTGGTCCCCACTGTTACAATTTTTTTAAGTTTATTTTATTCAATATATAAAAAAGATTTAAATTTAATAAAAATAGTTTACAATAAATATCATTTGTGTAATCATGTTATGTAATAATTTTGAAAATATATTAAATTTTTTTTTAAATACATGCGTAACAGAGGAGATGGAGCTAAATGTCCCCCCTGTTACACATGGTTGTGAACAAATCTAATTATTTTAACACAATCTAATTTTCAATGCAATCTAATTATTTTAAGCAGCTTAGATAAAATCCAACCAAGTGTGTGTTACAAGTAGATTTTAGCGAGAACTTTACTTTTGTTACACAAAATGAGATACAATCAGCAGATTGGATTCACAAGCAGTGTTCTTTGTTTTACTGCTATTGCTTGGCTCCCAAAAGATGATCTCTTGGAAGAAAGAGAAATTAGGAGTTATGCCAGTGACTGTATGCAGCATGACAAATATGCAACCCACACTTTCAATGAAGTCCTATTTGATAAATTATAAAAAGTTAAAAGAAATAAAAGTTAAAAGAAATTGCCACTTTTAGTGATGGGCCATCATCCCAATTCAAACAGAAATACACACTTTGCAATGTTACTTTTTCACCCTTTAAAGTCAATTGGCATTATTTTGCTATTAGTCATGTAACGAGTGCAGTTGATGGAGTGGGAGGTATTGTAAAGAGGGCTGTGTACCGAGAAATTATGTCTGGGAAAATAGGCTCCTCCACCATCCGATACTAAATCATTTGCTAATACCATTTGCAATCGAGCAGAAATTATTTATTGTGCAAAAGAGGATGTGGAAAGGGATATTGCTGCCTTTAATAAAAGAGTTTCAAATATAAAAGCTAGATCAAATTTGAGGAGAATTCGTTGTGTTAGAGTGCTACAAAAATATTGTAGTTCTTATTCATCTGTGTCTGTTGAAGAAGGTGTACAGTTTTTCTTCAAAGATGGTATGGATAAATCTGTAGAAAATAACAATTTGTTAACTCCTGATTTTAATGTTGGCAATTTTGCAACTGTTAGATTTCAAAGAAAGAATAGGATGGTGGAATTTGTTGCCCAAATAACTGAAATTGACTGGGAAACTGAAAATGTCCATGTTGTATTTTTAAGTCGTTCTAGTGGACTGAAAACATTTAGCTATAATTATAAAGATATAGCATGGAGTCATAGGTTTGAAATAAAACAAGTACTACCAAATCCAACATTAAATAATCAAAACGTCACCTTTGATAATGATATTGCACTGGAAATGTGGTCACTGAATTTGTAAGATGTCCCCTCTGTTACATTCCATGTCCTCTCTGTTACGTTCGATTAATTTCATTTAAATAAAATGTGTTTTCAATTTAAACAATCTGGTAGGTAATTATTTTACCTTGCTATGTCTTTACTTAAAAAATACATTTAATTTCTTTTTAGTAATTTCCAAATCAGAGTTGGTGCATATCAAAAAATGTGTTTTTTCCCCCTCTATTACATACCATTTTAATTAATTTATAATTAAATAATTAAGCTTTTTCATCGTTTGTAATTAATTAATTATGCACTTGCACTGTTCCATAAATTAACATAGTCTTGTAAAATTTAGTAAGTATTTAAATCGTAAAATTCTTGTGTAATTTCCCCTCTGTTACGCTTGGAATTCATTAATATTAAATGTCCCAAACATAAATAGTTTACTGAATTTAACATTTTAAAATTTTTATAATATGAATTGTAAAGTTAGCATCCAAAATTGTGAATGTCAACATACACTTTTTTGATAGTTTATTATGTCCTGCCTTATACAAATACTCTATTTAAAAAATTTTATTACAAGTAGTTTTCGAATTATGATGAAAAAAGGTCAAAATAATGCTTTAAGGGGCTGTCTATGATGTGCAGAAAACCATAATTAATAAACTAATTAAACTATTTTTACTGAAACATTTGCGTTGACAATTACCAAAACAAATTAATCGAGTAAAATGGTACTGTTGGCAAGATATAATACATTGATAGAATTGACAGTCATTCTGTGGCATTTGAACAATCGAGTACAGAACTTCCATTTGGGTACCACCCTTGTAATAAGCTCATTATAAAATAATAAATTTCGTAGTAATCGTACAAGTTTCATGAAAATTTGTATTTAGTTTAGTTGAAAGGTATAGAATTCACTTATGAATCAAACTTGCTGTTGAAAAAAAAAAGTTTAAGGCCATTTTGATCAGTAGATGGCTACTTTAGCCATATTTCTGTATACATCGTTGAAAAGTAGGCACCCATCGTTTGGTGTCAATAATTTTATTTTACAATAATTTGTTGAAGAGTTAGTAGGGAATGTTTACCTTTTCCCCTATGACTGTACATATTAATATATACATTATCACATGTACTCTCGTGAGAAACAAAATTAAACATCTTCTACTAACTCCGCAACAAATTATTGTTAGTAGTAAGTTATGGTATCAAACGATTGGAAATAAAGACTACTTCAGGGTTCATACTGTGCTTGAAAGTACTTGAATGTCCTTGAATTTTTAGGAGAGAAAAAAAGTCCTTGAAAGTGCTTGAATTTATTTGAATTTTAATGAAGGTGCTTGATTTTCGTTATTTGTTTTTATAGGTGCTTGATTTTTTTTATTCAGATGTTCAAAATTAAATAAAAGTTCCAAGTGTTGAAAAAGATTAATTAATCAGTCAAAAATATTTGTTCTATAATAGTTTTCATTTTAGGAGATCAGAGTACAGGCATTTGTATTTTGCTTTGTTCTATATACTGAACTTGATCACTTGATGCATGTACACATGCACATACTCAGGTCTTTGCAGAATTTTTTTTTTTCTCTGTCTTCTATAGATCTTTAGTAGTTAATTATTCTTTGAGACATGTACTATAACAATACAAAGAAAGTGTACTTTCAATAAACTGTGGATGGAACAAGAAAAATACAAGCATTAGTTCGAAGCAGTACCAAATTGCATATGCATGTTTCAATGCATGCAAGCTATGCTGTGCTACTTAGAAATTAGAGAATAAGGGAAAATCTGCATTAAAACTCATATAAGAGCTATTTTCCATAATAATCATTTCTAATATATATAAAAATATAGATCTGATATTGCAAAATGTAGGACGATTGGAGGCGATATCATTGTTATTCATGTGTTGTGAATCGTGGCTACCAACAAAGAAGAGCAGGGAAAAGTTATGAGTTATGACCCTTGTAAGATTTTAAAATTTTTAAATTAGGCAATTTAAGTTATTTAGATTTACTTCAATTTTGATTTTAATATATGAAAATTAATTTTTTTTTCATATGATTTTGTTTTTGGTTATTCAAATAATTTTTGATTAATAAAATAACAATTAAATTCCTTTCCACCAAAAAGAAAGCACAAGTATCACATATCTAAATTTACCTTTGATGCTGCCCATGTAATGTATTGATTATTATTTTTATTGCATACTAACTACTCCACCCGGCGTTACCTGTATCCTGACTGAATTTGTGTAATTTTATGTTTTTAAATAAAAATCCTTTTAAACAAACCTGTGATTGATGGCCCCACTAGTTTCAACAACATATTTACATGCATTCTCTCCAACATTGCTTGAGCTAATCAAATTTGAATGATTTTAAATTTTTAAAGGGATATCTTTCAAAAGGAACCTTATTGCTATTAAAAATAAATAGGAATTGTTTTATTTTTAATAATTTCATTTTTAAGCAATTACTTTCATTAGTTCTTGCTCAATATGCTAATCAATCCCCCTATTTCTTTTCCTCCTTTTTTTTCTTTTTTTTTAATTCATGAAAAAAAAATTGTGTGTAAACATAAGTTTTTAATATTAATTTTTTTAATATTTTTATTTTATATTAAATACTTTATTTTAAAAAAAATGATGATAGCCAAAATGAATTTATTTATGAAAGAAAAAAAAATAGGATGTTAAGCTTGAAATTCTTCTTCAAATTTGATCTCATTTATTAATTTTTATTGTTTAAAAAAATGGACATCCTTTAAAGTTTATGAATGTACTTTTAGCTAATAATGAGTAATTAAATTGTTCAATGAATCTATTATTAGGGTCACGTGGAATAAAATAGTTTTAAAACAGTACATAGTTTTCAAAAAATTTCAAGCAAGGCTTCAAGATTATTATGAACTATCGTCAACTGGCAATAGTGCCTTTAAGTTTTATAGATAGCTTGACAGACTACAACTATAAAAATAGCGATTGAAATCTTGGAATATTTATATTCGTTCACTTCTTGTATTCAAAAGAAAAAAAACCCAAATCCCAATAATTACATGCATAACTCTATTGTATCTTTTTAAAAGATAAATTTATTGTTCAGTTGCATTTTCCTTCATCAGTTGTATCTTTGGTGCAGCCTTTCACGGCAAAATTTCAAACTGAAAAACCAATGCTGCCGTTTTTTTGCAGCTGATTTTAAAAAGTTGGTTCAGTCATGCTAATTAGAAAAGAAAATTCTTAAGGATGTGAAATAAAGCATGTAACAGTTTCTAAACTTCCTTGTCTTGAATTCAAATCTAATACAGTAAAATTCGTTTAAGATACGAATTAAGGTACCGAGGAAATTTCATATCTCAAGTTGGATCATATATTATCAGGGTAATTTTACATAGGTTTCCTTTTCAGGGTACTTCAGATCATTAGTATCTTTAGTGGGATCGTATATTAAATGGGCGCATCTTAAACAAGTTTCACATATGTTGAATTCTCTTGCTAAAATAGTATCTGTTCACTGGGGATAAATTGTTTAAGAATCCAACAGAGCAGCAATCTGTTAAAGAAAGTGGTGTTATTGCTCTGAAAAGAGAAATAAGGGACTTCATTTGTGTTATGATGAAAAAAATTATCAATAAAAAATTCCAATGAAATATAGTACTGTGTGCAATTCATTTTGTTTAAATCTTGGTAAAATTGTGTGGGACAAAGAAAACTGCATTTCACAAATGAAATTTAGCATAAAAGCCTTCGACTAAAGTGGTTGATTCCTAGAAGATGACTGTGAAGTCATTCTTCTGGATTGTCAGGATTTTCTTGGAACTACAAATTTATCAGGTTTAATAAACTTTGGTGAGTGGAAATATTGATTGTTTGACTTTTTTTTAATCATATGTTTGTTTAAAGACTTATTAAAGCTCTTAATGTTACCAAACTTGCATTGCTTTTGTCTCATGGGCTGTCTTGTAATCAATAAAAAATACTAAATTAGAAAACATTAAAGAACATCCATATACTTCTTTAAAGATCATAAAAGATTATTTAGAATATTGTGGTAGTATACCAATAAAGAAAGGGCTCCTTTCATCTGCATCTTGCAATGGTAGAAAAATGTACATTATGTACTTGAAGGATCAAGAAAAAGGGAAAGAAAAACATATCACTGAGGAGGAGGGGGGGATTTGATGTAAAAGAAAAAAAAAACGAAAGAGTAGAAGTTGACATAAAGGCAGAGCCTACAAAAAAAAAAGACATTCTGCTTACAATCAAAGAGGCCTGTGAAAAAATGTTAAAGAAAAAGGCTGAAGTTAACATTTTCAGATAAAGTTGCAGTTAAAAAGCTTAAATGCTGGAAAGAGAGTCATATTTAAAATGCAACAAATTATTAATGTTGAAATATGCAAATTTTCTTTTATATACTTCTGTGTGTAACATACTTCTTGAAAAATTATTTAGGGAACTAGTTAAAGCAAGCTATGAAAACACTTTGTTTAGTTTTTGTAAAATTTAAAATTATGTATTAATATTATCATAGTACAAAATTAACAATTGTCTATTTTTGTCTAGTGTTAGCCCAAATGATATTGAAGGTAGAATAGGAAAAAAAAAATCTTTTAGAGCCTTTCTCATAACATTTCACATTTAAAACTTTGCTACTGTATATAACATACAGTAGCAAAGTCTAAAAGTTTAGCATTCACCTGAAAATATGCGAAAATGAAAAAAATATATATTTTTTTCTTTTGAAACTTCTGTTATATAGTATTTTAAAGCATTAAAATTTTGATTTCTGGGAAGGTGCTTGGAATTTAGGTTAGGTGCTTGAATTTTATCACAGAAAGATAGTATGAACCCTGCTACTTGTACAAGTTGCTTGTAACATTTCCTTAGTTCAAATTATTTATAACTTCTATTAGTGATCTCTTAAAATAAAATAATACCTTTTAATTTTACATGTTTCATTGCTCTGACAGCAACTTTTTCAAAAACAATAAATGATAAAAATGAAAAGAATGTTGCCAGTTAAACTGATGGCATTGAGCTTACAAGCTACGCATACTAATTGTACATTACAGCCTTATATTTTCAAGGGTTAACTCCGTTCAAAAAAAAAAATTAAGAAGGAGAAACAGCTCTCCCCTTTCCCCTTTTTTATACTTAATGATTGATCTTCCTAAACTATCAAGGACATGCTTTATCATATAAAAAATCTATATCCAAAATTCAGAGCACATCGGATAATTCTCAATAAAAACCCATTAAGCATTTATATAATTTAAGAGGAGTTATCCTTCTCTTTTATACTTAACCATTAAACCTCCAAAACTATTCAGAGATTTGAACGAAATCTAACAATTTGAAACTAACAAGTTTGAAAAACAAAGAACTTAAGGGGAAGGGCATTAGAATTCCTGTTCCTCCTATTTATATTTATTCAATGAACGCCTAATAACAGTCACAGAATCCCCTCATCAGAATGATCCTATATCAAAATTTTGAACGAAAATTGTTAATTCTGCATGAAAAACCCATTTATATCAATTAAGGGAAGGGGCATGAGTCCCCCGTTCCCCCTCTTATACATATCGAATGAACTCCAAAAACTAATCAGGGAAGCGCCTTATCAGGATATACCTATGTACAAAATTTCAAATGGATCGGATATTTTTATCATGAGTTATCGCGTTACGCACGAACGAACATACATACAGAACGAACGGGCACATAAGCTCTCAGGCTATGATAGCCTGTGAGCTAAAAAGGAAATTTTCCAAATTAAAAATAAACAGAAAAACATAAATAACGTGAAGATGAGCATAGTGAAATAAACTTGGAAAAATTAAAATTTTAATAGATCACTTATAGCATTTATAAATTATTTGATATTTTAAAGTGATGTTTTATATTATATTTTCATTGTTGGATACCTACATAAAGAAAGAAACCCAATTTATTTTTTTTTTATTTCAACAGCAATACCTACACTTGACAGAATAACAACAGCAACAAATTTACAACCTTGAACTTGATTAAATACAAGTTTTTAGCTCACAGGCTATCATAGCCTGAGAGCTTAAGTGCTCGCCCGTTCTGTTTGTATGTACGTTCGTTCATGCATAACGCGATAACTCATGATAAAAATATCCCATTCTCTTGAAATTTTGTATATAGGTATATCCTGATAAGGCGCTTCCCCGATTAGTTTTTGGAGTTCATTAGATATGTATAAGATGGGAGACGGGCGCTAATGCCCCTCCCCTTAATTGATATAAATGGGTTTTTCATGCAGAAATATTAGTTTTTGTTCAAAATTTACACGTATGATAATTCTGATGAAGCGCTTCCGTGAGTGATACTAGGTGTTCATTGGATAAATATAAACAGGGGAAATTGGGGGTTCTAATGCCCCTCTCTTTAATTAATATAAATGGGTTTTAAGCAGAATTGTCAGATTTTGCTCAAATCTCTGAATAGTTTTGGAAGTTTAATGGTTAAGTATATAAAAGAGGATGATAACTCCGCTTAATTATATAAATGGGTTTTTTTAAGAATTTTCCAATTTGCTCTGAATTTTGGATATGGACTTTTTATATGATAAAGTATGCCCCTGATCAGTTTAGAGGGTTCAATGATTAAGTATAAAAAGGGAAAAGGGGGGAGCTGTTCCCCTCTCCTTGTTTTTTTTCGAACCGAATTAACCCTTGAAAATATAAGGTTGTGATGTGCAATTGGTATGCGTAGACTGTGAACTCAATAACATCAGTTTAACTGGGCAACACTCTTTTTATTATCTCATATTTTAAACAGTATTATACTTTGTTGATACCCTCCCCCCCTCCCACATTGAACTTAATTAATGGACCGTTCCTTTGGTGAATTTAAAAATATTATTGATCGCAGTCTCAAAGCCGCTTTTTCCCCCTGCTGACGCAGAAACGTAAATAATGTGAATATTTCATTAAATTACCTTTAACTTATGACGCTGTCGTTAACGTGTGACTTTAATGGGAAACGCTGTCTGATTTCTTGTGAAGTAAACGAGAATAAACCCGAAATAAATGTGTTTGTGCTTAAAACAGGATTTTGAGACTGTGTCACAAAACAAGCAAATCTCATTTCAGAGCAGCTTTTAAGGCCCCACACTAGGCACAGAAAAAGGCCCGGATGATAATGTAAAGTCTATGGAAGCGTTCTTTTCAAATATCTCGCTCAAATTGTAATATTTTTACATGATTTTTTTGCACAAGATAGCTCAGGACGATGCACAACCGGCCTAGTTTTTACTTTTTTGATTTCGCTTGTATATTTTTTATATTACGATAGTTTCAATTTCAGAACCAGTTCAAACCGGTTCTGAAAATTAAAGTATTTTTTTTAAATCTGGAACCAAAACTGAAAAAGTAAAAGCAAGGACGGTTGTAGATCATTCTCAGCTATCTTGTGCAAAAAAATCATGTAAAAATATTAATATTTGAGCGAGATATTTGAAAAGAATGCCCCCATAGACTTTACATCATCATCCGGGTCTTTTTCTGTGCCTAGCGTGGGGCCTTAAGGGAATGCATCACCGTTGATCGGCCATCTTTACCCAATAACTCTTTACCCAATACACTTATACGATTTTCATCCTCTGAAAGCTCGATGCCGATGTTAATGCGCTTTGAGAATTTTTAAATTGTTAGTATTTAAAATAAATTGGTCTATATTAAAATTTTTAAAAATTAACAATTTTCTTTTAATTTTTGCACAAATAACAATATATGTTTACTTTTTAATATTTAGATACAAACAGATTCCATTAAGAAAAATCTCTAAAATGTTAGAAATAAATTTTGATAAACGTAACATATCGGCATCGCATGCCCATTTTCCCCTGATGAACAGCGATTTTATATTATAAATAATTACACGTCTAAATTTCTTTCATGCCAATCATGATTAATTATTCTTACCTGTACATATTTATAATGCAACTAGCGCACCTGACAGACGTTGTCCTCTCACCGACAGACGTTGTCCTTCTTGGCACCTACTCCAGAAAATCAAATAAATGTACGTAAATATGGTAATACGCAGAATAAACACTACGCTCTTAATTTAATTTCTTAATACAATTATGTAAGGAAATTATTTTTTACTCTTCATTAGTTTTTGAAGTCGGTTCAGTTTTTGATAGAAAAGTTTATTTTTCTCTTTTTAGTTAAAAGTTAACGATTGTCTGAAGTCGGTTAATCAAAATTATAATACAGGAAATATTATTGTAAAGCATACACGTTTGTTAGCAGTGGGGTTCGAACACGCGATCTCTTTCTTCAAGAAGCTGAGCTTAAATCTGGCGCCTTAGACCGCTCCGACATTCCGTCCGCACTCCATTCATCGAACTTATTCAACACTTTTGATAGGTTTTTGCGCCGAAGACATCGCCAAATTAGGAAAATGTGAATTATCTCAGGAACTACTGGATTTAAACGAATTTGCTTAGTACCATTCGATTCAGAATGAAAAAAAAAATGTAAATGTAGAATCCTACCGATTCGAAAATCCATTTTTAGCGGCACTGGATGTTATAAGAAGTATTTTTACCCCATTTTCAAGATTTTTAGTTCGCTAGATTTTTTTGTGCTATGATTAATACGAAATCCTGACTTTCTTTAATATATATAGCACTTTTAATTAGCGAAAAATCACTAACTATTAGTTTTTGCCTAATTACTAAAAGAGTACTGAATCAATTTCGACGAAATGGGAATCTAAACCATTCTCAAATCGACTGGAACGCACACACAAAACTTCATCAAAATCGGTCCAGTCGTTTAGGAGGAGTTCAATTACATACACACGCACAGAAGATTTTTATATATAAAGATGAGCATTGAAAATTTCAGGTTTTTGCGGCGAAGACATCGCCAAATTAGGAAAATGTGAATTATCTCACAAACTAATGGACTTAAACAAATTTGCTTAGTACCGTTCGATTCAGCATGAAAAAATACACTAAAATATGTTATCAGTTTAAAAATAAATACAAAAGCCGATTTTTATGGAATTTTTTAAATGTTCGTTCTTTTTTCTACTCATCTTAGGGGTGTAATTTTCGAAAATCCATTTTTAGCGGCAATCGATGTTATAAGAAGTATTTCTATCCCAATTTTCAAGATTTTTGGTTCGGTAGATTTTTTTGTGTATGATTAATACGAAATCCTGATTTTCTTTAATATATACAGGGATGAGATTCTTCCGCGGATCCGCGGTTTTCAGCTTTTTTGTTATTTTCAAATTTTCTAATTTACCAAAAAAATACAGGGCGCGTAATTTCGTCAAAAAATCGCGAAAAAACGGCAAATTTCCTTAAAAGATCGCCAAAAAACGACTAATTTCCGGCTAATTTTGTCAAAAGATTCACGAAAGGATGGTTAATTTCGTCACAAAATACCGAAAAAACGACAGATTTTGTCAAAAATCGCGATAAAACGACAATTTTCGTCCAAAAATCGCGATAAAACGCCAAATGTTTTGCGAAAAATCACAAGTTTCGTCAAAAAATCAGGATAAATCGGTAGATATCGTCAAACGATCGCAATAAACTGGTTGATTTCGTCAAACGATCGCGAAAAAACGGCAGATTTCGTCAAACGATCGCGAAAAAACGGCAGATTTCGTCAAAATATTCTCAAAAAATAGCAAATTTTTGGAGAAAAAAAAAACTTTTGCCAAAAGATTCCAACAAATGACCGATTTCATGAAGAGATAGTGTTAAAACTAAAAATTTCATCAAAGGGACTCTGAAAAAAACTAACCCAAAAATTAATTTTCAAATTTTTTTTTTTGCCACTCCAAATACAGACTTTCCTGCTCCAAAACCCATTTTTGACACCTCTAAATCTTTCTGAATGAATGTGACTTCTGAAAGCACCCATTCATTGAACAAAAAATACCCTTATATTCAACAAAAGTATCCTTTTTTTCAACAAAAATGTTTTTTTCAATAAATCAGTCTTGCCCTTTTTAAAAAGAAATGCAAACAATAATGATACATGTTATATTCTACACTCAAATAAGCATCAATTTATAATTAAATTTGTATCTTGCACATTTTTTTTTTTTAAATAAATGAAATTTTTCTCAATAGTTTATAAAAATAATATTGATTTTAATTATTCATTAATTATTGTTAAAACAAAAATTATTGCATTTCAGTCTTCTTTTTCAAATGAACAAGTTCAAGTTTTGCATCTAAAATTGACTTATCAGTGAGGACCCACTTTTGTAAAAAAGAGACCCAGAATTTAAGTTCTGGGCCCTGGAGACCCAGGATTTTTAAAGTCCAGCCACATCACTAGATATCTTTAATGTGTAATATCCAAGAAAAAAGCAGGAGAAAGAAATTTACCTTGTGCAAGAGAAAAGCTAAAAAACAAAGAAAATTTCTATTTTCTTTTCCCTAATACTTAACCAAAAGTGTCTTACTGTTAGAAAATTTCAATAAAAAAAATATTCATGCCAATAACAGGATTTTATTAATGTGCTGTATCTTGATAAACTAAATTTTCATTAGAGTAAGTATAAATAATTGCTGCAATTCACGTTAATAATTTTCTTTTAATTAAATTTACCAAAAGCTAAATTGTATGTTATCGCAACAAATATAATTGTATTAATATATTAATACAATTATATTTGTTGCGATTGACATTCCTGTCATTGCTCAAAAGTCGTTCGCGCAGTTTTCAGCTTTTTTGCTTTTTGGTCAATCTCATCCCTGTATATATAGCACTTTTAATTAGCGAAAAATCACTAACTATTAGTTTTTGCCTAGTTACTAAAAAAGTACTGAATCAATTTCGACGAAATGTGAATCTAAACCATTCTCGAATCAAGTGGAACGCACACACAAAATTTCATCAAAATCGGTCCAGTCGTTAAGGAGGAGTTCAATTACATACACACGCACAGAAGATTTTTATATATAAAGATAATTACACATCTAAATTTCTTTAAGGGGCTAGTTCAGTAAATGTTATCATAAGGAAAACATTTTTAAAGATAACTTGTTTGCATTTTAGTTTTTTTCCCATTGGCTAGCTGAGACGATTTGTAAAAAGGTGGTTTCTTACTTTTTCTGTTTTGGTTATAGATATTTTAAATAAGGACACTTTCATTTTCGGAGCCGGTTTCGAAAGTGAATGTTTTTTTAATGAAAAAAATACCTGTATTCAAAATCGAAAAAGTTAAAGAAAGTAGATGTAGAAATCTATCTCACTTATTCAAAATTTTAAAAATGCAAACGTCAATCCTTATCAATTTCTGCCATAGGATTTGCATTAAGTAGCGAATCTTTTCGGATGACTGAAATATTGACTGATCTCTGAATCTAAATTTTACTAATAAATAAATAAATAAATAAATCATTTAAAATGCAAACGAGATATCGTTACCAATTTCTTAAATAGGATTCTCGCAAGCGAGTGAATCTTTCCAGGTGACTGACGTAATTCTTTAAATAAAACTGAATTTTTTTTATGCGTGATGTGCCCTCTCAGGACGCATCATGGCACTGTTTGACGACGACTGAATTTCGCGTCCACCCCTCAACGCCCTGTTACGCACGAAATGGAGACATTCTGTTGACATCGTTTTTTTTTTCTCTTTTCAGGTGAACACTTTGCAAGAGGAACATCTGGAAGAAAGGACTCCTCCTCTGTTTTCTCGCAATCATCTAGTTTCAAAAAGACTGATCCCCGCCATGACTAAGACAGGAACAATTATGATCCATGAAAGTGGAGTGGATTTTGTCGTCGAATGGCAGATCCAGGGTTTCTCCACACTTCGGAAGACTGACGGCGCAGATTACTGCAGTCCTATATTCTCATTCGGCGGGGAAAGATGGCGCTTGATGATCTACCCGAATGGTTGGAGTCTAACTGACACTTCTTTACACGTCGATCTGCGTCTTATTAAATGTCTTTCTGCTAACCCCATCAGAGTGTCATTTTCCCTCTCGCTGAAAACGGCGAAAGGGGAAAGACACAAAGAAGAACATTATACAAAAGACTTTCAGAATTTTCCGGAAAATTATCATGAGTTACTTCGGTTCATTTCGAGAACGGAACTCACCAGGTTAAGATCCGATCTGTTGCCGGACGACGTCCTGACGGTCGTCTGCACCATGAAGGGGTCGACATCTGACGGAAGTGAGAGTAAGTCTTTGTGGGCTGACCACAAGCACTGCATAAAAAAATCTAAATACATGTTTTTTTAAAATTTTGTGAGCACTTGACTTCCAATATTTCCTAGTAATTATTTTGTATCTATGAAACAGTATAAGTTTCTGTGGTCAAGCAAAGTTTCATGATTATGATTCGGATATGCTGGTGCGGAAATATTTAAACGCTAACAAAAATAAAGATCGCAGAATCCCTGTACCTTATCGCGACTTTAATAACTTTAAGAATTTTTAAAGTTCTAAGAATTTAAAAGCCAATCTCTGTTTAAGAGAATCAATGTAACGGGCTTAAGATTTTTTTTCTTTTCAATAGAGATAAACAAATTTTTCCATTTTCAATTCCTGGGAAGAAAAAACTGGAAGATCCTGACTTTCAGAACAGGTTCCGAAAGTGAAAGTGCCCAGAAATATTTTATTCAAAAAATCTTATTTATTAAAAATTTATAAAATGCAAACCAGATGTGTCAAAGGAGTATTGTCATTGGTTTAACATTAGCCTGTAGGTGTCTGTATTCTTTTTATTGTTTTATACTTTTTTACTTTTCTGCACATGGTTTATTATAAGAGACTATCAGTTTTAAATAATGAAACGAGGAGAAACAATGGCAGCTAGTAAGATATTTTCACATGTACTGAATGAATGATGAGAAGAATTTATTTAGTTTTCTATATTTTTAATAGGAAATGTCACCATCAAATAACACTGCATTGTTTTAGACCATAAGAATACCCGAAATATATTTTCTGTGGCTAATGCGTTTTTAATCTTTGGCACTTTAGGGGCTAAATAGGCTGTCATAATAAAGTATGATTTTTTTTTAAATCTTTATATGATATTTTAAGTATTTTTATCGGTTAACAGCAGAACGAAAATTTTCAGTAACATTGGAACTAAATTAAAAATTGGTTTCACACCCACATACATGTAATTCCAAACTTGGTATATTTAAAAGCTAACAATACCTATTTTTGAACAATCTCTATTCTAGTGTGTTCTGGATGAATCAATGACGTCACTATCTTGCAAGTATAACTTTAATTAGCTGTTATCTCATACTTGTAATGTGATACTTGATAGTATTAAAAAAACTGCCAATGACTGTTTTCGAAAATTCCCTATTTTAGTGTGTTCTGAATGAATCGATGTCGTCACTCTTTTGCAAGTGTAACTTTACCCATAGGTGCCAACCTGACATTAATCTTCCGTGATACGCGTGTTAGTTTGGCCTTGGTTTAATGAATTTCCAACCAGAATTTTTTCAAAGAAATAAAATTAAACATAGTCAACTTAAACATCTAAAATTAAATAAATAAAGATTCATGAAATGAATTTTCTGGTTCGAAATGAAGTAAACCTGGATCAAACTCATCCATGTATTATGGAAGATTAGTTGAAAGTTGGCAGCTATGCGTTACCCAATACTTGTAATTCCTAAGCTGTTATTCAAAAACTTCCAAAGTCCGTTTTAGATCATTCTCTGTTTTAGTGTGTTCTGAACGAATAACACTGCTACATCTATGTTAAAGGTCACTCTACATCTGCTGACATTTCTACTCATGTCTCCGATTCTGGCGCATGTTCTTCAGATTTCGGTGAGTGTCGTCACTGCAAACGGAGTTTCGCTGCCGGGATCCTGTCGTCCCACCAGAAGAAGTGTGAGAAAAGACCCGTTAAGTGCCCGGACGGCCAGGAGGTCGTCGTGCTGCAGAAGTTTCTAAATGAACACGAATGCGGACAAGAAAGACTGGAAGGTACTCTACACATTCTCTTTATGTATAGGAAAATGTGAGAGATTAACAACATCCCCATTCTGACTAAAATCTTAAAATTTTGAAAATCTCCATATACATTCTTATTTAATTTGAAAAGATGTGTGTACAATATTTCGTAAATTATTGAAATTTTTAAAAAAACAAGTTTGTGGCTTGATGGACAGTTGTGGGAATCTATCGACAAAATAATAGGAAAAACATAAACTAAAATATTTAATAAAAATAATTGGTAATAATACATTTAAAAGATATAAAGCGTTGATAAATTATTTTAAAAAAATACTTACTTTATTTATACAATTAAATGTTATTTTTAGGATTCTATACTTTAAAAGTGAAAACGGATTTATCATGACATCATTCCAGTGTCTGTCTCTCCCAACAATTTTTCTTGTAAATTATAGAATGTGGAAAGTTAAAATTGGCTGATGTAGTAAAAGGCTATTAACTCATATATTTATAGATTATTAAATATTTCAAAATATATTTATGCAAAATAAGTTACTCGAAAAAAAAAAATTCTACGTACGCAGTACAGTCACAAGTTTAAAGTTTGACCATGGGTTTTGATTTAGGTACACTGTAAAAAGAAAAATTATTACTACGCTGAATTTGGGTTTATGAAATCCCAATTAAAATTTTAATGTGCCCTACGTTTATTTTCTGCACCGAATTCAGTTCATCATAAGTATGTCAGGATAAGATTAATAAAGAGAAATACTGAATAGTAATTGTTTGTAATGTACCTCAATATCTCTCTTAACTTTCATTGTATATCCATTTATATTTTCCTAGTATATGCACTATGCCCAATCCTACGTTGTATAGATTTTTTTAAAATAAAATCTTATTAATTTTTAGCAATGATTTTTTGCATAATACAGTTAATAATTCAAATATTTACTGTACGGAACCGTCTGTACGCGAGTAATATTCGCTTTCGACTTTTTATTTTAATTATTAATAACCTCAATTTGCCAATAATATCAATAAAAAATTTAAACCACTTGATGCATTGTATGCCTAATCCTTGGAAACAACCTTTATGAATTAATGGTCTTCTATTGCATTCCTTTTTCCAGGCACATCAGTGATACATAAAATAAACATATTATCAACAAAAATAATCTTAAAATTACTCAGTGTAAATTTTAAATTTTAAAAAAAATTGTAATCTAACAAATTACAAAAAATAATTGGTAAATGAAATTCTAATCAATTTGACTTTTCAGATTCAGATACCGATTTAAGTTTAAAGGATTCAGATTCGAGTTTAACCAATGCAAATGGTCAGTTAATGGTTTAATAATAATAATCTCGATACAGCTGCTTCCATTCAGTAGCTTCAAAGGCTCGAATTCATCCTTTTCGCTTTCGTTTGATTTAATTAATTGTCCTTTTAAATTTGTCCTGTTTGATTTTTTTTTCTCCAATCTGACTTTTGCTAGAGATTCAGCAATTCCGGACACGGTTAGGGATCGTTGAACCTAGCTTTGGTAGAGAAGCGCAAAAAAGAGAAAGCAAAAAATTCATGGGTATTAAAATACTAAATAAATACAATACGGACCCACAAGATCTATTCTGAACTGAAAACAACAATCATTTTCAAAATGGTTAAAAAAAGAATTAATGAATAAAGAATAATTTCAACATTCTTGAGATTTATTGTTTTTTTTAATTATTAGGTGAAGCCTGTGCCTCAGGATCTCCCATCTGTCCTCATGACGATGAGTTAAATCATGACTTCAAACAATTATTCCATAGCAAAGAAGATTGTGACGTTATCCTCAAGGTCAAAGATTCGGACTTCCCGGCACACAGACTTATCCTGAAAGTCCGCTCTCCGGTTTTTGCGTCAACCTTTCGACATGACATGAAGGAGAATGCGACCGGCATCGTTGAAATAGAGGACTGTGACCCTTCCACATTTTCAGACTTTCTGTGTTACCTCTACTGCGGAGATGCCGCTCTGATTTCGCAGGAAAACGTGTTCGGCCTTTTCACGGCGGCCGACAAGTACCAGGTTTTGAACCTCAGAGCAAAGTGCTTGGAGTTCATGAAACGGAACCTGAGTGTCGACAGCTTCTGCGAAACCCTCACCTTGGCTCTGAGGCATTCTGAGGCTGAACTGATCAGGCTGTGTACCGATTACTTTAAACAAAATGTCCCCAAGATCATTGTGACTGTCAAATGGCAAACCTTTTTAGCTGAAAATCCGACTGAGGGTAATGAGTTGTTCGTCAAATCCTTCGTGCCCAGCAGCAGTTGAAGCAAATGATTCTTTGTTTATAGACTAGATGGAAGTAAATGCATTTTAATATACATGTGTGGCGCTCAGATGCGTTTGAAGAAAGACTACTTTTCTGAACTTGTTTATAATGATTTGGAATAGAGTTGGTAAAGTTGTTCTGAATATTTATTACTTTAGATTAATGCAGCGAAATGTTTTGTGACTGTCAAATGGAAACATTTTTAACTGAAAATCCGATGTAGAGTAACGATTTGTTTGTTAAACTTTTAATATCTGAAAGCATTTTATTTTCATTTCAAGTAAAAGAAAATACTAAAAAAGTTTATGTATTGTTTGCAGATGTTATTTAATGTACAGTCGCCTCTTGTTAGTTCGAACTCGTCGAGACCACAATAAATGTTCGAATTATGGAAAATGTGAGAGGGATACTGATCGGGCTGTGTATCGATTACTTTAAAAAGAATGTCCCTAATAATATTGTGACGGTCAAATGGAAGACATTTCGGGCACAAAATCCGACAGAGAGTAATGAGTTGTTAGTCAAATATTTCGTGCCCAACAGCAGTTGAAGCAAGTGATTCTTTGTTGATAGTCTAGGTGAAAAGAAAATCATTTTAGTACTCATGTATTGCTCTCAGATGTGTTTAACCCTTTTCGGCACTGATATTTTCTGTTAATAAAATAACAAATTATCGACTGTCACCGGAATTTGCAAACTACTTTTTTATAAATTAAAAATTCCTTAGTTTAAGCTTTCACTGTAAAAGCAAAAATTTTATTAAAATATTATTCATGCCGTTTGCAAGTTCGGAATTGAAATTATGTGTGCGAAATAGTCTAATAATAATTCTGTGCCAGAAAGGGTTAAAGAAAGCTATTTTTCTAAACTTGTTTAAAACAATCTGAAACTGAGTTGGTCAAGTTCTGATTATTTATTACTTTCGATTAATGCACGAAAATGTTTTGTGACTGTGAGATGGCAAATGTTTTTAATTGAGGTTCCAACGTAGTGTAACGAATTGTCTGTCAAACTTTTAAGATTTGACAGCATTTATTGTAAGTGACGTTTTGTTTTTATTTGAAGTAAAAGTAAATACTGGAAGGTGTATATATTGTTTTCAAGTGTTATTAAATATACAATTTTATAAACACATTTGTAATATTTTAAGGATGCAGGGCACATTTACAGTTCCAAAAAATAAATTTTAGGTTTTAGTTTTATTCTGATTTTTTTTAAACTTCTAAATAGTATGCAAGAAAAAAAATCAATTAAAAATTTTGCATTTTTATTATAAATATTTCAGTTAGAATCATTTATAGTCAGTGACTATAAATCTAGGTCAGTAGATACTGAAACTTTAAAACTTATTTTCTCAAATTAGTATATTTGGAGTTTGTGCGCGCTGTTACTTTCAAACTATTTAAGCTATTTCTCTAAAAGAATAACCAAATACGAATTTCTGTATAATCTACATGGTAAAAATTATAAAAAAGTAACAAATTTTGATTGTTTATCTTTTTACAGAGGAAAAATTTGATTTACTTAAAATATTTTTTATGTTGTGCTAAGATTATATTTTAAGCAAAACCTTTTGAGTGAATTTTCATTTAAATTCATTAGTAAGTATGCTGTGATTTTATTTCGTTAAAGAAACTGTTTTCTATATGCATAACTGAGTAACAATTAGTGCTTTTAATTCACAGTTAGTGAGATGAATTTTTAAATTTAAAACTTACATATTAATTTTCTGTATGCGATATTTATTTCTTGATAAAAGAATATATACTTTAAGCAGAAACAACAACAAAAAAATCTTAATTGCATGTTATTTGAGCATTTATACTTTGAAGAAGGCGATAATTTATTTCAATTTGGCAAACTTGAAAATCCTGTGTCCTCTTAAGGTTGTCCTCAACTGCTTCGCGCAAAAATCGCAAAACAAGTTTTGACACATTTACAAATTCATTCTTTAACGGGAAGATGAAAAACTAGAAGGCCTGACTTTGGAAGTGATTTCGAATCGACCTAAGTTTTCCAGTTTAGGATAATTAAATTACCTAGTGAGTTATGAGCTATTTTGATCAACTGATCATGCGATTTCCTAACTTTTTACTGACTGATTTTTTTGCTTTCGTCTGTAAATGCGTTCAAAACGTCATTTTTGACGGCTTGTTCTGAAGAATCTATTGCGTTTTTTTAAAAAACAGAAAAATGAGTGCAATTCGATAGTTTCTGAACAACAACACCTGCTAGTTTCAAGCATTTCCGAGCAAAAATAAACAAAAACTTGTACATCGAAATTGCCCTTTTTGATTTAAGAACACCTTTAAAACTGAGTTATACAAGCTAGTGACGAACTATTTTTATGAGAATGCATTAAAAAATATTGCAATTGCCTAGTGGCAGTTGTTTTCACATTAAAAAAATGTCACACAGTAATGATATTTTCTTCAGTCTTCTGTTTAAACAAGTCATTATTGATTTTTTATCGAGATAAAGACAAATGCTTTTATATGTATGTGCTTTTGTACATGGTTTTAAATAAAAACTATTTTTCTGAACTCATGAATAACACTTTGAAATGATCTATTGCTTTAAGGGCCATTTTCACCATTCGCTTACGTTCCAGAATTTTATTCTTATTTTTCAAATTTAATAATTTCTTTAGAAAATGGATATTAGGTGTTAAAATAAATGTTCTTCAGGGTACATGAAAAAAAATTGGTTGTGCACTTTGCCCTATAATATACTATGTAAATGCCATTTAAAGTTAGCTTGTAAGACAGATTGTCAAGTCCGTTACCATACAAAATTACTGAAAATACTCAGCTTTACATTTATTAAATTTCCTAAAATCAACTTACTTTGAAGTGACTTATGTCCCTAAATTTCAAAACATGATAGTTATCAATAATATTTAAATTAAATTGAAATGAGAGCCAGTTTGAGCCACAAGATTTTGATCATATAGAAATTATACAAGAACTTTTTCTAATAATTATAGTATATATTCATGTAAATTGTTAAATTTTAAGGAAAATGCATATTTGTTTCTTAGTTGAATAAAAAAATAAAAGTAGAACGGTGAAAAAATGTTAATCATTAAAAAACTGTGCGGTAACTGACTCGACATTTGGAAACGGGCTTGACACCATGTTGAAAATAGCCGTCAAATAAAATACTCCAAAAATATTGTGACAGTGAAGAGAGGCTATCATGTTTACCTTTAAATACAATATAGAGTTGGTTAAATATTTGGTACCCAACAACAGTTCCAGCAATTCATTCTTTGTTTTTAATCAAAATCACCAGAGTTGTTTTCAGTAAATTTATTTATGTGTACATCTGTAGTTTGCAAAGTTGTTTAAATAAAAACGATTTTTTTGTATGTTTTTGTAGTTTTTTTCAAATCTAACTGACCAAGTAAGCTTTACTGAGAATACACCAAAATTATTAATGCTTCAAGTGGCATTTTATTCAATAGAAAATCCAATCAACAATAATGAATTTTTTGAGGTAAATCAGGTCAAACTTTTGCTAACTATCAGTTATTCGAGTGCAAAGACTCCTTTTTTATCGAGAAAAAAACTGTTACCCCTTTATGTGTGCAAGTGGTATGTTTAACTGAGAGAATATTTCGTTTTGTTTAAATTTTTTTTAAGTATTTTGAAACTAAACTGATCCATGGGTGGTAGATTTTCAATTTCAGGATTAATTTCACTTTGAAAAGATTTTTTGCTACATATATATATGTATATACAGGGTATATCTAAACTCTTGGGCAAAACTTTAAGGGGTGATAGTACACATCCAGACAAACAATATTAAATGAGAAACTAAGGGTCCCAAACGTCTTCCGAAGGAGATATACCTATAAATAATTGTACCTTACTCCAAAGTCTAAGGCGCTCTCTATCGGCATTTTTTGAAATTTATCTTTAAAATTTATTTTCAAGAAAATATGATTTAAAGAATAGTTTTAGAGAAAACCGCAAATCAATCGACCAATTTTTCCGTTTTTATAATCATCTGAAATTCTAACCTTTGAACACAGTTCAGTTTGCGCTGCTTAAACACTCCCAACTATTCAGATTTTGAGCTCAAAATTTAAGTCCAAGCTTCCGAATGAGATGCAAAAAATAACGGCAAAAAATTATTGTACGTTACTCCAAAACCTAAAGCGCCCTCTATCGGCATTTTTTTTAAAATTAATCTTTATAATTTATTTTCAAGAAAATACTGATATAAAGAATAGTTTTAGTGAAAACCGCAAATCAATCGATCAATTTTTCAGTTTTTTATGTTTATTTGAAATTTTGGACCCTAATTTTAATGGCGCCTATATTCTTAGGAAAGCGTTTGGGACCCTTAGTTTCCTATTTAATGTTGTTTGTCTTGATGTGTACTATCACCCCTTAAAGTTTTGTCCAAGAGTTTAGATACATTCTGTATATATATATATATATATATATTAGGGGCTGTGCATATAACATTATCAACTTTTTGGTAATTTTGGACCCCCTTCCCCTTCCAAAACAGACATTATCATCTCTTGAACCCCCCCCCCCCCAGTAATATCGTTATCAAAAAAATTTTTGATTTTAGAATTTATTTCTTTTGTTTGCAGTGATATACAAAATTACTTACGTTTATTTTTAGCTTGCTTTATTTATTCAAATGAAGAGAAATTAATAAAATGCCACTTTATATTCAATAACACTTTAAAGAAATAGTTTAAAACTATTTTATAATAGCTTTTTGTTACACAATTTATTCAACAGTACTACTGTCTTACAACACTTTCCCTGGACGGAGGAAGAGGGGGGGGGGTAACAATTCCTATCATAAAATAAGAGGACAAAATTATTTCTCATTTATTTATTAGTAAAAACGAGCTTCAATACAAATATACTTCATATATAGTTCCTCGAACTATGATTATAGATGCATACACACATGTGAAAAAAATAAAAATATCAAATGTTGACGTATTCCATATTTCGGAATTGGATAATTTTATAAAAACTTAGTGATTTTAATAATAATTTTGTATTTTCATAAAAATAGATAACATGCTATTTTGAATCAAAGACCATGTTAGAAATTAAAAGAGAAAATTTTGGTTGGATCAAAAGTAAAATCTACATCAAAATACAACCACCCTCCACCCTAAAGCTATAATGTTATATTTACACAGCCTCTTAAATAAAATAAATTTACTAAAGTTGTCTCTCAAAATTTTAAAATCTGTCTATAAAGTTAGGTTATTTTTAATTGAATAAAAAGAAAGGTTTCATCAGGTCGTCAACTGATGAAGATTTTAATAAATATCTAATGAAATAATAATACTCGACTAAATAAAAATACTTTTAGAAGAATGGCGATGTATGAAGATTTTTAACATATATAAAAAATTAAGAATGTTTCATTAAATAATCACACATGAAATTCAATAGGGGGTTCATCAAAGGTTTAATATACACTGCTCAAAACAATTAAAGGATATTTGAAGTTTTATATAAAATAAAGATATAAACGAAATTTTTTTGCCGAAAATAGAAGAAGAGAATCACAAATGCAAATTTTTCTGGTTTTCAAACTGTGGAGTATGCAAATTTTGAGTTCGACGTCAAAAACGTCGCTTTAGCGGCAGCGAATGAAATTTGACTTTCAACTGGATAAAAGAGAATGAAGACAAGGATGATCGGCATTCAGTGATTGCTTTGTTTCGATGAGTACGATGTCTCAACGAAGTTACTTGACAGATTCAGAAGCTTGGAGAATTGTTGGTAGGTTAGAAGGGGGCCAAACTCAAGCCGAAGTAGCGCAAGCCATTGGAGTGTCACAAAGTATCATTTCCAGGATCTGGAACCGTTTTTTGAGAGTGGATGTGCAGGCCGAAGACCAGGGCAAGGTCGTAGACGGGCAACAACGCCCAATGAAGATCGGTATTTAGCGTTAACAGCTCGGAGACACCCAAACATGAACGCTACTCTTCTCCAACAACACCTTCGCTCGGCTACAGGCACCACGATTTCAACTCACTGTCCGAAACCGGCTCCATGCTGTAGGTCTGTATGCTCGCCGACCAATGCTATGTGTTAGATTAACATCAAGGCATCGTCGCGACCGCAGGGAGTGGGCACAGGAGCATTTCAACTGGAGGAGAAATGAATGGATCAATATTCTGTTTTCTGACGAGTCCCGTTTTTCTGTGCATCCGGATAATAGGCGTATTTTTATCTGGAGGGACCGTGGCAGTAGGAATAATCCTGCGTTCGTGCACGAAAGTGTCAGATTTGGCGATGGAGGAGTGTTGGTGTATGGTGGCATCTCCATTGCCGGGCGCACTGACCTCTACATCATTCGAGATGGAGCTCTGACTGGTCGCCGATATAGGGATGAGATCCTCAGACTTATTGTAGTCCCTTATGCTGCAGCAATCGGAGATAACTTCATTTTAATGGACGATAACTGCAGGCCACATCGTGCAAACCTGGTGGAGGATTTCCTTTTCGAGGAAGGAATCGTTCGAATGGAATGGCCAGCGTGTTCTCCAGACATGAATCCAATCGAGCACGTTTGGGACGCTCTAGGAAGACGAGTTTCTGGCCGCCAACAACCCCCACAAACTCTCCAAGAACTGGAAAGAGCTCTTCTGAAAGAGTGGGGCAGAATACCCCAACTCGTCATTAATAGCCTCATTGAGTCCATGCCTCAAAGGTGTTCAACGTTGCTGGCCGCCCGTGGAAACCATACCCCCTACTGAAAATGATTTTCTTTGAAGAAAACACCTTTTCTTATTCTTTTTTCTCACATGCACAAATTGTGTTTTTTTCCTTTTGTACACAAATGCGCAATAAAATGCATTTTTTTCTGCCAAACATGTGTAATTTATTCTCATATAACCTACTATGTCTGTCGCCCATGTATCAATCAGCTAAAGAGTTTCCCAGATACAAAATCCACCCAAAACTGCAATATTCTTTAATTGTTTTGAGCAGTGTATATTTAACCAATAAAAAGAAAAATTCTTTATTTTATAATCTTCATAAAAAAATGTCACTGAAAAATACTGAATAGGAATGACTTTTCACAAATGAATACAAGAGAGAAGATTTTCTTAACCCTTTCCGGCACGGGCAAAATCTGTTACTAAAATTAGAAATTATCGACTGACACCGGAATTCACAAACGAATCTTTTAGATATTTTGAATTCCTTTGCTTTAATTGTAAAAGCAAAATTTTACTAAGATCTTATTGGTGCCGTTTGAAAGTTTGGAATTAAAATTAGGTATCCCAGACTGGGCACAGTGAGCCGGAAAGGGTTAAAAATCTGTCTGCATATCGAAATTTTACGAAACTTGCATGATTTCAAATATTAGCTTCAAATTTTTACATCTTCAATGAATTTTTCGTTAAATATTATTTTTAGATACCAAATGAGTCAGTCTTAAAAAATCTGACAAGGAAACTACACTTTAGTGTAAAAATGAAAAGAATCTAAGGAAACAGCCATCGAAAGCGTTTTACTGAAATACATTTGCTTGTGCATAATTTATTTGCCCTCGTCTCCTCATTATTGAGATATACAGGACGAGCACAAATAAATGAGTGGATTTCAAAAATTTATATTTTCAAAACTATTCCACATATACACTATATTGCCATTGATTATGGGACACTTGCGATTTTAGACATTTTACTAAATAGCTAGAAAAATACATAAGGAATCATCTCGAAACTCTTAGTGTATAAATATAATAGTATACGTCATACATCTCTGTGAAGAGTTTTTACCGAAACTCCATAGGGGACCGTCAACAAATTAAAAAAGAATGAATATCTTTTGAATAACCCTGTCAAAACTAATGTAGCAAAAGCGCTCAAACTCTAGATTATGATTGAATGCCTTATTGTAATACACTGTGTTCATTTTTATGCAAATAGCATGCATACTCGCAGAGTAATTAAGGTTTTTATAAAAATGGCCCCAAATTTTTCTAAGTTTTTCCCTTATAATTTTCAGAGTCCTTAATATAAAATAATATTTTTTTCAGAAAATATGACAAACAACATTGCACACAGTACCCTGTAATCAGAATTAAAAAATAATAAAAATTGTATGAAAAATGAGTAGGTTTACTAAATAATTTTTTACTGCGCATGCGTCAAAGATATCAAAATTTCATTTGCATGTTATGTTAGCTAAATGAATAGAGCAACGTTTGTAAAAGTCTCAAAATTATAGCTTGAAAATTCTGAAAGTAATCGTCTATAGAAAAAGGACAAAATCCGTTGTTTCCAAAATGAAGCAAAAAAATGAGGGATTTTATCCAAAAGTATTCGTAACATCCCGTATTGTGTATTCTATATTGACACTAATCAATGAATATATGGATACAACCCCTCTTGTTTTTGCTTCATTTGGAGAATAACGGATTTTAAACTTATTCAATTGACGATTATTTTCAGAATTTTCAAGTTATGATTTTGTGACTTTCACAAAAGTTGCTCTATACATTTAGCTAACATAATATGCAAATGAAATTTTGATACCGTTGACGCATGCGCAGTAAAAAATTATTTAGTAAATCAACTCATTTTGTATACAATTTTCATTATTTTTTAATTCTGATTACAGGGTACTGTGTGCAATGTTGTTTGTCATATTTTCTGAAAAAAAATATTATTTTATATTTAGAACTCTGAAAATTATAAGGAAAAAACTTGGAAAAATTTAGGACCATTTTTATAAAAACCTTAATTACTCTGCCAGTATGCATGCTATTTGCATAAAAATGAACACAATGTATTACAATAAGGCATTCAATCATAATCTAGAGTTTGAGCGCTTTTGCTACATTAGTTTTGACAGGGTTATTCAAAAGATATTCATTCTTTTTTAATTTGTTGACGGTCCCCTATGGAGTTTCGGTAAAAAATCTTCACGGAGATGTATGACGTATACTATTATATTTATACACTAAGAGTTTCGAGATGATTCCTTATGTATTTTTCTAGATATTTAGTAAAATGTCTAATATCGCAAGTGTCCCATAATCAATGGCAATATAGTGTATTATAACAAGTGATATAAAAATAAACGGAAATTTCCCAAAAATTTTTTTTTAAATATTCAGTTTGTGAACTTTTTGTAATAAATTTATATTTATAAACCTTTTGTAAATACTGGTTTTCAAAAATTTATATTTTCAAAACTATTCCACATATTATAACAAGTAATATAAAAATAAATAGAAATTTCCATTTTTTTTTTTTTTTTTTTTTTTTTAGAAATGTTCAGTTTGTGGACCTTTTGTAACACAACTAACACCAAATCCTTAACCAAGTTCTTTCCTCACACTTGGCAGTTTTGCACTCTCATCTATTCTTAATGCAGCAATATTGAATGAAAACACCAAATAATGCTAAATGGTGAACAAGTGCATAATTTACCCCCAAAAACTTCTAATTGATACGAAGGGATGCTACTATTGCTTTACATCAAGAACTGTTTTGCTTGCTGACTGACACGGAGCTTTTTAGCTAGATATTTGATGCTAGATATTTTATTTTGCAAATTTAAAAAAATATTATATCTCATTAATAGGGAGACGAGGGCAAATAATTAATGCATCTAAAAACTCGTTTCAATATGCCCTTCTGATTGCTAGTTATTTATATTTTTTTTTCATTACAGTAGACTCCCTTAAAATCCGCGAACGCCAGAAATCCGTGCATTTTTTCAGATGTAAACATTGAAATTAAAGATGGCGCTGAAGTCAGCAGCTAACGCATACCAAAAATTCTATAATAATATCTGTTTTTAAATCATTTTCAACTTCTTCTTTTTTTAATGTCTTTCAATTTAAATTCTGCAGTGTTAAATATGTTTCTTAGATGTACAATGATCGAAATTTATTCGAAACAATAATTATCGTATCGTAGTTGCAGCGCAATATAAATTTCAATGGCAGTTTGGTAGTGTTTGTAATTTGTAGTGTTGGCAGGATAATTTTTGCTACATAAAATTTTTATCTTATAGTTCTATTACTATTTTCGTATCCCTGCTAGTTACGAAATGAATTTGGGATTTCCATCCGGTTTACTAATTTCGATGATCGATATTTAATCGAAATAATCATTTTCGTATCGTAGTCTCAACGTAATATAACTTTCAATGACCTTCGAGTTTTTTGGTTGGGCTCGGTGAGCTAGCTTGCTTTCTGTGTCTGGCTGTTTTGGATACTTCGTGTGAGTCGTGGTGTGTTCTATAGTGGTTTTGTCTTCTATAAAGTTGTTTGCGAGCGTTTGACTCTTCTTTTAAATAGCTGGTATTGGTATTTGTGTAAGGTAAGGTGTATTTGTTTTTCCAGTTTTAAGTATTGGCCTATTTTAAAAGAAATAAGTCTCTGGGTAACTTCGACTCATGTCGGGGACAGAGATAAAAATCAAAGATAGTGTAGGTATTAATAATATAGATTTCAAGAAATATAACGTACATGATTTAAGAAATGCAGCTGAACAGATAAAATATATACCGGAATTACCGGAATATGTAATTATTACGGAATGCAAAGATGGAAACTTTCATAAGTTAACACCCGTTCAAGTAAAAAGAGAAATTATTAAAGAATTTGTAAGATATAAAGATATAGATGTGTTCAGATTTACTAGAAATAATAAGGTGCTTACTACAACAAGAAGCTACGATTGCGCTCAAGAAATAGTTAACAAAAAGAAACTTTTTGAAAGAGATGTAAAACATCGCTTCATGAATGAAAATATCACCACTAGATTTTTATTATTTCAAATAGATAACGAGATAACTGTTGAGGAAATACGTGACGAAATTGAAGAAGAAAATAATGTCAAAGTACAATATGTTAAGAGATTTCTAAGAAATCAAGGTGGAAGAATGGTTCCTACAGGGACAGTTATGATCACAATATATGGACATAATTTACCGGAGTATATTAAATTGTTTTACGTAAGACACAAAATCAAAATGTTCATAGATAGACCCCGAAGATGTAATCTTTGTCAAAGTTATACACACGGTACAAATAAATGTCCAACTAACGAGAAAAAATGTAAAAGATGTGGAAAAAACCACCTGGAACTCACTTGTAACGAAACAGAAGTCAAATGCCCGAATTGCGGAAAAGATCATGAAGCGGATGACGCAAAATGTGAAATAAGAATAAAAGAGCAAGAGATTCTAATCTATAAAAGCGAAAAACACATAACATTGGCAGAAGCCAGGAGACAATTTAACTCAAAAGAAGTTAAAACTTATGCTGCTAAAGTCAAACAGCATTCAGAACAAATAAATGTCGAGAGTTATTTACAAAACATGGCCAGTTTAATTGATTTAAAATTTCAGCAATTAACAGAGTACCTTGTACAGCTGTTCACGGGTATTAATTTGAGTCAACAAGAAGAAGCTAACAAAAATAATGTAGCAGATGATAAGGAGAAAAACATAACTGGAAAAAAAAAAGCATAATAACATAGACCTCATAGCAGAATTGTGCAACACTATTAGAGGAAAAAAAATAAAGCTCAGTAATAGAAATAACGAAGCATCTCAGAATGTAGAAAATCCAGAAGTTTCGGATATGATAACGGACACTGAAAGTATTTCATAATTTTTGGACTGTGATATAAGGGATGGTTTTTTTATTTGGTGTTTGTGATATCGTTTTTGATTTTTGAACTGTGATGTATCGAATTTGTCACTTTGCTGCTGAAGTTGGGGTAAGTGTTTTATTGTGTAATAGTCTGTTTGTTATTTCAGTTGTTGTTTTATTTTTGTCTTTTGTTTCTCTGTTTGTATGGAACATTTTTTGATACAATGGAACATCCGAGGATTTAAATCCAATCTTCCCTGGCTTCGTATGGGTATATTTCGTAATAGTTTGATTTGGGCGTTTCAAGAGACGTTTCTCAATCAAAAGTCTACTATTTTTTTTTTAAAAACAGAAATGTTTTTCGGACGGATAGAGAGAGTGGTTCTTTGAGAAATGGAGGAGGTCTGTTATTGGCGGTTCATAATAAAATCCCTGTTAAAGTTTTAAAGCTTCCCAGAATCGATCATGGGCATGAATTTCAGGCGATTCAAATTTGGTATAAGAAACGATGGATTACCATTATCAATATCTACGCTCCTAAAGGTTTTACTGCTGTTAATTGGCTAGAAAACATTAAACATTCAATTGGTGATTATTATTTTATTATAGGTGATTTTAACATTAATTTCTTAAACTGGCATAACAATCCGAAAAAACAGAAGATGGACAATTTAATAAACTGGATCAATAGTAATGATGTTGTATTAATGAACACTGATCAGGCTACTAGATTTAATGTTGGGGGAGATATTTCTCTTTTAGATTTATCTATAGTTTCGGGAAATTTGACCTGTTTTTTTGCTTTTGAGGTGGTTTCGGATCCGATGGGATCAGATCATTACCCGGTTTGTTTTAAGGAGTTACATCGTGGGGGTATCGGGAGGGGTGATTTCTGGAGTCATATAAATTGGGAAGGGGTGGGACTAGATGTAAATAATTTTAATAGTCAGATTTATGAGAATGGTTTTGATTTATGGACTAAAGAGGTTACCAATGTTATCGGGGGACGTACGGATATGGTTCCTGTTAATAGGGGGACTCTTCCTCCGTGGTGGAGTGTCGTTACTCGGAGGTTGTTAGCACTTAAAAGGTATTATCATCGGAAGGCGATTCGTCTTTGTCAAGTTGATTTGTGGTGTAAATTCAAAAAATATAATGCTAAACTTAAAAAGCAAATAAAGAAGGATAATAAATCCTTTTGGGATACTATGGCTAGGGAGGCTGGTAGGGGGCCAAAAATTTACAAAATTATTAAAAGTTTTAATAGAGATCATATCGTTGAAGAAAACATTGATTTTAATTTTCCAAACTGTCCACCAGATGCTTCTTCCCAAGCTAACTCGCTTGCTGTTGTGTTTCAGAACTCGTATGTGAGGGAGGGCATTCCCATTGATTTTTCTGGGGAGGATGGGATAGATTTAAAGTTTACTTTGGATCAGTTACAAGATATTTTAAAGAAAAGCAAATCTACTACTCCGGGAGCTGATGGGATAAAAATGATTTTTTACAAAAAGTTAAATTTACGGGTGTTGAATCAGATTCTTGAAATGTACAATCAGATTTTGATAACAAAAACTATACCGGAAATTTGGAAAGAGGTCATAATGCTTCCGATTAAAAAACCTGGGAAAAATAAAAATGATATTAATGGATATAGACCAATAGCTCTTACTGTCACTAGCAAAAAAATTTTTTAAAAATTAATTTTAAATATATTACTCAATTGGAGTATAGAGAATAATATTTTCCACCCTAATCATTATGGTTTTATTCCATTTAGAGATTGTGAAGCAGCTTCTTATAAAATTTTCAGAGATATTAGGAGGGCCAGGCAATCTAAGATGAAGGGGTACCTCCTAGCTTTAGATATTAAAGGTGCCTACGACAATGTGTGGTGGGATGGATTGCTGTTTAAATTGAAAAAATTAGGTTTGAGGGCTGATCTTTGTATAATAATTCGGAAACTGATACAGGAATTGAGGATTCGGGTTAAATGGAGGGGGAGTTTTTCTAGGTTTTTTAACTATCATAGGGGTCTTCTGCAGGGTAGCCCGTTGTCACCGTTTCTTTTTGCTATTTATTTAGCTGATATTTTCGAAATTTTCGATTCTGTGATTCAGTGCGTAATTTACGCAGATGATATTTTCTTATACGGGTTTCATGACGATATTCATTGGTTAAAAAGGATTTTACAGGACAATATATTAAGAGTTATTACTTGGCTTCGGGCGTGGAATCTTGAAGTCAACCCTAGCAAATGCCAAATCATGAAAATTGGAAAGTGGAATGAAATTGAAGAAGATAAGTTTATGATACGGGGGCAAGAAGTTGGGTTTTTGGAAAACATGAAAATATTAGGAGTGTATTTTAATAAACAAGGTAATTTAAAAGATCATATAGTAATGTTAAAAGAAAAAACAAGTAAAAGACTGAACACGTTCAAAGCGATAGCTGGCATTAGTTGGGGGACCGAAACAAAATACTTAATACAAATATCTAAGAGTATCATTGGCTCTGTTTTAGACGGTAACCCGAGAATATTGATGCACTGCACTAAAAAAGAAAGTAGTCAGGTTCAAGTTATTCAAAATATGGGACTCAGGTGGGCTACTGGATTATCCAATTGGTGCCCTATTTCAATTTTATTAAAAGAGAGCAGGGTATGGAGGAATGATTTACGTAGAGAGTTTCTAGCGATTAAACGGACGATATCGGAATACAAACATAAAGAGTACACGGATATCCTGTCAAAAGACTTATTGTACAAAGAAATTAATAGGCTTAAAAGTTATAATACTAATGTCGATGAAATGGTGATATATAAGTGGGGAAATAAACTGGACAAAGGTGTTCAAATATTCATCAATACATGGGCATTTCAAAATAAAGACTTCCCTGACGAGGTCATTAAGAATTCTTTTCATCACTTTTTTCAAACTTATAAGAACAAGGCTATTTTTATTGGGACTGATGCTTCGAAGGATAATCATTTCACGTCTATAAGTATGGTGAACCAACACACTGGGAGTCGATTGGCTTTTCGCATTCCTACTACAAATTCGATTTTTACTGCCGAAGCCATGGCTTTACTGGTGGCTATAAAATATTATACCAGGGAAAGGGGTAATTATTTTTATTTCACCGATGCTAAAAGTGTTCTAGTGGCTTTAAAAAATATACATCGTAAATCGGCTGCTATAATTACCTGCTTGAGGGATGAAATTAATAAAAAAAAGTTAGAAAACTATGATATAACTTTTATTTGGGTTCCGGGACATAAAGGTATTGAAATTAATGAAATCGCGGATAACCTTGCTAGGAATGGGCCTTACAGTAATATTTGGATCCCTTGGATATCTCCAGAAGATTGGATAATGGAGGTCAAACATAATAAATTGAAAGAGATGGATTGGGAGTGGGAACAATATCAAAAGAACAATAGTAGGCGTTGTTGGAATTATGTTGATATAGGTTATCCTCACCACAACTTAATCAGGAAGTATGGCGTAGTGTTTATCAGGTTTTTAACCAAAACTGTGTTTACTCTGGATCGAAAAAAAAAAAAATTCTCAAAGGTGGTGATGCGAATTGCAATCTATGTAGAGATGAAGATCAAACAGAGGAACACTTAGTGATACGATGCAAAAAATTCACTGATGCTCGTTTAAGTTTGTATAAAAAATTTCATATTTCGGGAAATGCGTCATATACAGATATTTTTGAGATAGCTGGTAGAAAAGGGGGAGAATATCTAATGTGGCTTTCTAAATTCCTGGATGATATATACATGCATTGCCCTAGGTGGGTCGGTAATGTTTAGGCTGGTGCTCGTTTAAGGATGGAGGTGATCGTTTGGTGGGGTTTTCTTTGAAGGGCAGAAGTGTTGTATTGTGAGTTAGTCCGTGGTTTCGTTTATGTGTGATTGTCGGTGTAAGGAGATTGGTGTATTATAGTAGGTTGGATTTGGGATTTTCTGTGTTTTTCTGTTTGTGGTGTTGGAAGGAGTTAATTTTGCGAATTTCTGTACAGATATCTGTATGGCGATTAATTGATTTTAGGGACTTTGGTATTTTAAGTGGCTTAGCGGAGTAAGACAGCTATATAGAAATGTAAAGCTGCTCACCGGGCCAATATTTTGGTCAATACAACAACAACAATGACCTTCGAGGAGCAAGATAATTTCTGCTGTATAAAATGACTATTTTTTAAATTAATCAAGCTTATTTTGTTAATTAACAAAGGCAAATATTGTTCTTTATATAAAAAAGATTGATTTTTCCTCATCATTATTTATATTTAGTACTGTATCTTAATTATTTATTTTAATTTTTTTTTCTAAAATTTTATTTTACTTACTTTTTTTGTAATAATTACTTGCTTTTTAACTACTTATTTAAATATTTTACTTAATTATTTTAATGCTTCAATGTATTATATGCATTCATTATAATGCTTAACTACCAATCAAACTAATGTTTCAAAAATGTAAACAAATCAATAACCAGAAATCCGCAAAATTCTAAAATCCGCACAACCCATGGTCCCAAGCTTTGCGGATTTGAAGGAGACTGCTGTATTACACTATTTGGGGAGTTTCCTGCTGAGAGGAATAATATGAATACTTTAACTTATGGATGTTAAGCTTATACATTAGATCGTCTAGCAAAATACATTAAGACATGCAATTAGAACCTGCAATATAAAAGCTCAAATTGTTGGAATTGTTAAATATTTTTGAAATAATTATTTTGCTTCGCCAAAGCTTCAGGAACATAAGTGCTAAAAAGCTTGAAATCAGATGTCAGGTGAAATTCTATGTTGGACACAACGGAGACTTATAAAATTGACCAACCGCAAATTTAGAAAGTTTGTGTATTGAGAGAAAATCGATTTCTGATACTTCTAAAAGAGTGAGACTTGCAGTAAAAAAGAAATAATGAACATTATATCCAACGGCTCGAACATGTTGTAGTTACAAAGCTCAAAGAAATAATTATGTTAATATTGATGTAGTTGAAGTTTGGAAACATTTTTTTTTAAAGTCAGAAATATGTGCTGCTAGTAATCTAACCATGATTATAAAAAAAAAAAAAGCCACAGAAGATAGGTTTGAAATGGTCATGACATCTTTACATTTCTTGGCAGACATCACTGATCCACACTTTAAAAGAGAATCAGTTACAAGTTGATGAGACAGAAAAAGTTATCAATCTTGTAATGCTCAAATCTATGTAGTAATGATGTAAGATTAATTAATCACTCTAATAGAGAAAAATATGCATGTATGCATACACACGTTAGTATAAATGCTTATAGTTTTTAATGTCTTAATAATGGCATCTTCTCTTAATTATTAAATTAAAAAGGATTAAAAATAGAAAACCATTTCTAAATGCTTAAAAAAGTAAAGAGAATCAAAATAGATAAGAAAAAAACCAAAAGTTTTTATCTTTAAAAATTTTTTAATACTTGTATTAACAACTTTATATCTGCACATTTACCAATTATGTCAGGTATTATAGTAAGTTTAAAATGGACAACTACCCCATTTTAAACTTACTATAATACCTGATATAGTTGATAAATGTGCAGATATAAAGTAAAGAGAATATTACAGTTGAAAAATATATTTAATTAGACAATTGATAATCGATCTTGGCTACTTTGCACTACAATTGTACTTTCAAATCCCAATTGTTATCTCAAAAGTAGTTGTGGAAATGTTTTTTTTATGATATTCTGACAGAATTTTGCATTCTTAGAAAATGCCATTTTTAATAAGAAATAAATGGAAGACTATGCTTGCAGTATTTCTAAAGTGTTGAGTTTATTACGCAATTTCAAAATAATGCAAACAACATGGTATTTCAATATCTAAAAATACAATAACATGATTAAAAATTAACGAAGTTAAAATCAAAGTCTATCATTAATTTGATTGTTAAGTTGGTATAGCAGGGGAAAAAACTAGACAAATATTTACAAGGTAAATATTTTTATTTTTAAAAGTGAATTTGTTGAATCAAAGAGATGTTACAGATTTGTTTACATGCTTTCAATTTCAATTCTTAAATAAAACTATTGACAATCATTTAAATCTTAAAAATACAGAAAACAGACATTGTCCATTGTACATCTTAACAACATATCATCAAAACTGAAGTCATATCAGAATTAATCATTAAATGCAATTAGTTGGAAGAAAAAAAAATTGAAAATGTCAAAATAAAAAAGGGTGCTTTCAATTGAAAAAATAAATAAAAGTTAAAATTTGTTATTTTTTTAATGTCAAAACCTTTTAGATTTCTTAAAAAAATATTTCAATAAAGAGATTGTTTTTATTCATAGTTTTACATTTAATGGAAGATGGGAAAAAAATATTTTATTCTCGTACTTAAAGAAATGCCATCTCTGCGTTAACTCTCCACAAATCAGCACAACTGCATAAAATGAAAGAAATTAGTTGCAAATATGAAACTGCAATTGAATTTTTGTGAAAAATTGATAAGATATTGATATTAGTTTAACACTCTTTAACTCCTTAAAGCGAAACGATTCATTTTTCAATCCTTTAATTTTAATCACTAAATGCTATTTATGTACCAGAATTTTGAATTTTTTTCTTTTATTTAGTACATGAAGAACAGCTTTCACTTGTTTTATAATAAATTTCTACTTACTAATGTTAATTTAAATCATTGCAACATATTGCGAACATTTCCTCTGAAAGGTTTAAATAATATTTCTACTTAATCTCCAGATATCTTATATGAGGACTTTAGTGATTTTGGTTTTTAGAAATAGCTGCTATAAAAAAAACTACCAAAAATTGATGGATTTTAAAAAGCAGTAGAGAAACTTTTCTTGTTTGTATTAAAAAGTATAATACCAAATCGTTATCATACAAATTAAAACAGAGTGATGAATAAAAATAAGAATGAAAATAATGCATAAAAATACTATCAGTAAACAAGTAAATACAAGAATACTTGTAAAAAATGCATAGCTATTATAATAAATCTGAAACTATGAACAAACCATGAAAACATACAGAATACCAGAAACAAGAAAAACTAAGAATAGCAATAAAAGGTATTAAGAAAGAATTTATAAAGTTCATTTTCTATATGAGAAACGTAAGTTTCAAACTTTGCTTTCCACAAAAGATAATTTTGGTAGACGAAATTTCATTTCCAAATTCCTAGTATATAAGGCGAATTTTGAAATTAAACCAAAATGTTGCAGTTCCAGAACTACTCCATAAAACTAATTTTATTGCAGATTGCATTATTTTTAGGTTCAAGTTTACTAACAGAAATAATGAACGAAGAAAACATTATTTTCGTTTATACAAAGCAAGTTTTGAAACTCACATCTACACAATCCAAAATAATACACATACACATAAATATATATATAAAAAAAGTTTTAGAAAAAACATTTAACTTTCAATTAAACAATTTTTAAATTAAAAAAAGCTCCAAAAAAATTTTTTAGCAACATCATACAGGGAGCATTTAAGTTAATAAACATGACAAGAACTAAATGAAGCATAAAACACTATCATTTCGATAGCCATTTTGATATATGGGCTATCTGGTTAGGGCTTCATGGTTATTTTATTCAAAATGTACTTTTACAATAATTTCAAAAGAATTTTTTAAATTTTATGATTCTATATATAAGATTCACTCACACATATGTTTCGTTATAGCGAGTGATAAAAAAAAGTATGGAATATTCTACATGCAATAAAAATATCATTCAAAAATAAAATAACCAAGTTGCACAACAGCTAAAAAAAAAAATAAAATAAAATAAAATATAACGAGAAGAATCATAACAGCAACAAAAAGAAAAAAAACATAATTTTATTAATGTTTGTTTTTATCAAGGTCTATATTTAATCTAACATCAATGAAGATAAATTTTAATATGTAAAGCAAATGAAATATCTTTTTTTTTAGCAATACACATACATTTACCGTCTGAATTTAAAAAACTATTAAAAGATAGAATAATATAAGCAAAGGCAGACTTGAATAAATTTTTTAAAAATAAATAAAATTTATACACAAAAGACTAAAACACTAAAAAACATTCAAAAATACAAAAATAAACGTTTCGCCAAGCTACACGAAAGGCCTCATCAATACAAAACATCAATCAAAAGTCAGTTTACTTTTGTATTTTTAACTGTTTTTTAGTATTTTAATTATTTGTGTATAAATTTTATTTATTTTTAAAAAATGTATTCATGTCTGTCTTAATTTATATTATTCAATCTTTTAATCTTTTTCAACACTTTCCAACGAAGTTGAAATGTGTTTATGCATTTGGCTTGTCTGTCCGTGTGGCCGTCTTTCTGCGCTCTAACTCCCATAAATATACTCGGATTGCTATGAAATTTTTACACATTATTGATGTTTACCCTAGCACAAACCCTGTTGAAAATGAATTTTCTACTATGATTAGTTTATTTACAGGGATAGTCAAAAGTTTTCCGATGCGTTACGGCCTATGGGAAAAAATCATTTCAAATGGATTTTAAAGGTGTTACACCCTGTCAAACATATTCAAATTTACATGGATTCGTAAAGTGCACTAAAATATACATTCTGTAAAATATGCAATAAAAATAATAGTTACTAATCATTTACAGGGACACTCAAAAAATTCCGTTACACAATAATAAAGGGGGTATTGTTTGCAACATATTTTAATTATGTTATATGATTTCAAGTATAATAAAATTGATATACGCCGCTGAGACTTAATATTTAACGCATAATATGAAGTGCATAGCGTTTACAGGGACACACAAACTATTTCAAGTATTATATTCTTATCCGAAGTACTATATATTATCGATGATAGCGGATGGATGGATGAAATATATTTTCAATAATGATATGCATTTTTAAGTTTTACTAAATATCTGCAAATTATATGGTGTGTATAAATATCATAGTTGATATACAGGGTTACACAAAAAAGCTTATAAAGATTACTGAATATGAGGGTAATTAAATTAAAGGTGTTTTTTAATAAGTTATGCATTTTTACGTTGAACTGCTTTCAGTTTATTAAGAAATGCTAGTAGAATATAGATAAAATGATATACAGGGTCACGCAAATAATTAGCCACAATGATCATCCATAATTGATAATATCGGGAAATCTGACTTAAGTAGTTTTAAGTGTGCTTTTGTTTGAACTAAATTTTAACAAAATACTGGAGTGTAATAAAGGAACTAAGTATCATAAATAACAGGACTGAACAAAAGTATTTAAGTATTTTCCATCTATTAATATAAAGAGCTGAAAGAGAAATTTCAACCAGTTACGCATTTTCTTGCTAAACTAAATTTTCCTATTATATAGTACATATATATCAACCGAAGGATCAAATACAGGGCTGTTCAAAAGTATTGGAATACATATTTGGCTATGGACAGTAGCATCTTATTTCCCTAAATAACAAAGTTTTGTTACAGGTTTCAGGAAGTATTGGAAAGTGTTTCATAATCTATGCTTAACGTATGATTTTTCTTATTTTTTTAATCAAAATGTTGCATTTGTAGAAAACGACAACTAGGCATATTGATTTCAAAAGTTTTTAACTGGAATGGCTTCATTCCAATACAGAGTATCTTTTACTGCAAATCTTACAAACGTAAGGCTTCTTCCCTGTATGAAAGAAGAGGTGTCTCTCTAAGTGAGATTTGCTAGAAAATTGCTCTTTGGATATCTCGTAAATGCAAGACTTCTCCCTAGAATGAATAAAGAGGTGTCTATCTAAATTAGATTTTCTACAAAAACTTTTACTACAAAGCTCATATTGGTGAAGCTTCTGCGCAGTATGAACAATAATGTACTTTTTAAAATTTGACTCTTGATTAAATCCTTTATTGCATGCTTTACAAATATGAATCTCCACTCCTGTGTGAACAAGTGTGCTTTTTCAAATTCGACTTTTGATTAAATCCTTTATTGCACACTTTACAAATGTGAATTTTCTCTCCTGTGTGAACAAGGGTGTGCTTTTTTAAATTCGACATTTGATTAAATCCTTTATTGCACACTTTACAAATGTGAATCTTCTCTGCTGTGTGAACAAGTATGTGCTTTTTTAAATTAGATTTTTGATTAAATCTTTTATTGCATACATTACAAATATGACGTTTGTCTCCTGTATGAATGATGGTGTGCTTATTTAAATTTGATTTCTGACTAAATCCTCTGTTGCATACTTTACAAATGTAAGGTTTCTCTCCTGTATGAACATTGATATGTGTATTTAAATTTGATTTTTGGTTGAATGCTTTTTGACATATTTTACAAATGTAAAACTTCTTCCCAGTATAGTCCATGATATACTCATTTAAATCAGATTTCTCATTAAAACTATTATTGAAAAATTTTATACCAATCGGCTGTACATTCATATTTTGGAAATTTATTTTAATTCAAGATCTTTAAAATAAAATAAATTCCATCTAAATGCAACTCATTATTTTAATAATTACTAAATTCATCTTAGTTTTTAGTATTCATAAAAATGTACAAACATACACAAATACTGAAATTCTTTCTTCTTGATTGAAGTTAGAACTTATCTTTATTACAAAACACCAATAAATAAATAAAATCAAAATTTATGTATTGAATACATGTATAAACAAACTCTTTTTTGCTTAAGACATATCATCCATTTTTCTCTGGTATATCACAATTAATAATTTCCTTTTCTAAAAAACACTGTTTCTGTTCATCAAATTCAGAATTTCCAAACTTTTATCTATTAAAAAAAAAAACATATTTTATTTAAAAAAAAATAATAATAAAATCATATAAAATTATCAGCAGAAAAACAAGATCCATTTACAAATCTATAATTGTCCATTTAAAACTTAAAAAAGAGAAATAAAGACCATTATAATTGAGAATAGCAGAATTAATTAGAAAAATTCTTGCCATATTTTTTAACTGTACTAATTTGCATAAGTATTCAAAAAATATAATTTTTAGTTCAAAGCAAAAATTTTAATTGTACTAATTTTCATAAATATTAAAAATATATACAACTTTTGGTTCAGTTTTATATTTAAATAAAATGTTAGACTTAGTAACAATAGAATTATTTTTTATATGTGTATTGCAAAATATTTTAAAGAGCTCAAACAATAGTGGAGTAAAATTATAATCATAATAATGCAAATGAATTCTAATACATTAGTCACTTTTCTATGTCATCCCTGTTCTAATTTTTTTTGTGTTGTTCACTACTGTTCATTTAAACTTGTTTATAATGCAGCATAGGTAATTTGTAAATTGAAAAAATGAACATAAGAAACTGGCATGTAGTTTTGTGCTTTCTGTATCAATACTTTTCAATAATTTTATGATATACATATGTTGTACAAACTAGCGATTTTTCCTATTACAGATGACATTGTAAACGACAGGATCCACTTTAACTAAACTTATCTTCGATTTTTATTTTAAAAAAAGGAGAGGCAGCATGAGCAAATGATCTAGCTAGGACCAGAATTTTTAAGAAATTTGTTTTGACAGGTTAAAATAAATTTAGCACAGATAATTCTGCTTGTCATAAATAAAAAAATACTTATACAATTTATGCAAAACATGTCCTTACATCATTTCATACAAAAGAAAAACGAACTAGCAAGATCTTGAAATTGAAAAAAATCATCTTTACATGTTGAAACAAACACAGCATTGAAAATGCTGCTATATATCAAAAACAGCACAAACGATTTTATTAATTTGGTTTCTATACTAATTAGGACTAAAAAAACATATCTAGCTAAGAGTTTAATATGGAAAATTTCATTTTCTATGGCTATAATAAACTCATTACTCAAAATGATGGTATTAGTCAAAAGCATATCTTAGGATTTTTATGAAATAACCTTTATTGCAATACGAGTAAAGTCTCGATTTTTGAAAAATTAATTTTGATGGATTTAAGCATTTTGTTTTAATAGGTAATCTTCCGTAATCTGATTTCTTGTTAATACTATTGATTATTAATTATCAACACAATAAAGAATTATCTAAAAGACGGTACTAATGTTTGCCCTCAATACAAAATGGACCATAAGATAATGGACTATCTGGTCCTAAATACAGTAAAATTATTTTTATCTGGCTAGAACAAATAAAATAAATAATACCAATGTTTATTTAGTCAATTTAATTATTTTCATAAACATTTTGTAAATATATAGTCAAAGATGGATAATCCGCGCACCCATAATACACAATTTTCTATAATTCGCATTACTTTACAAATGTAAACAGGGAAATAAATCTATAAAAAATTTACAAATTCGTGATCCAAATGTGATTTTTGAAAACAAATAAAAAAATTTAAAAAAACAAAACAAAACAAAAACATAATAAAACATCTACATTTTTAAAAATTTAACTCTTTTATTTTATTAACTGTAAAAAATAAACTGTATTATGGAACATATGTAATGATTTTTATTTAAATGCACATATATATTGATTTTTTAATAAAATAACTTTTAAAAAGCATTTTTTGAGGTAGCATATTAAATTGAATATTAGATTTCATATTTATATTTTCATTGTATACTGATTATAGAATTAAAATGCTGTCTAGGAATAATAAAATGAAGTATATTCCATAATACTCTACAATCCACAATCTTTCATAGTCCGCACAATCTTTGGACCCAACATGTGCAGATTATAGAACTTTAACTGTACTAATATTTCTTGATAGGTAATTGCACATTTCTATATTTAAATCCATTATCATACTGTTACAAGCATCACTATATAGTTAAATATAGAAAATACATCCTAGCACAAAATTAACAACAATTTAAAAGCAAAAACAATAATATTCAGTAGGACACGTATCCCAGGAAATTTCAGAAGTAATGTTTTCATCTCTGCAGAAATAAAATAAACGATGTGATGTTCGTGGCTCCTTTATTGCCGCGATTGAACTTTGAGATGTACTGATCAACTGCCAGCCAAAGCTGGCAATTTTGAAAAGTTCATATTTGTGAATTTTTTAATGCTTAATTATTTTAAGTTTTCAAGAAAAACAAAAACATTTTTATTGTTTCAAAATTATTAAAAAATAGAATATTTTTAAAATGTCAAAATCTTGGAATTGGTAGGGCAATTGTGCCAGTACCAATAGTATACATTTTTTTAATTTTTCACTTCAGGATTTTTTCTATTTTTATGAAAAAAAATATATTAATGGGAAAAATATATTAATAATGCGAAAATAATGAAAAAAAAAATAGTACAAAATAAATAAATAAATAAATTTCAAATTTTCAGTTAAAAATTGATATTTTATGGAGTGTACTCGATATACACAATTAAGATTTTTAAATATTGTATTGTTCTATTTTGCATTTAAATGGGCTTAAATTAATTAATTACACCTGCTTAACCCTCTGCAACTTTCTTTGTATAAACTATTCAGTAAAAATAATAAAAGTAAATTTTGCCTTAATAGCTAGACCAAAATGTTTTTGTTTCTGAAGAACAAATTCAAATTTTTTGCCGAATGAGGCCATCTGACAGGGGGTGACATAAGTGTTATTTTATACTTTGGACTGTTCTTGATGAATTACGGTGATAAAATTGGCTAAATTTATGGTGATAATGAGAGTTATAGTATTTTTTAATAAGTGCCAGATGTGGCACATGGTACAATGAAGGGTTAAAGCTTCAATATATAAAATAAGAGAAAATATATACATGGATTAAGTTGTATTTAACTATAGGTACAAGTGTTAGCATAATAATAATATACATAGCAAATAAAAATGAATTTCAAAAATAAAAATATGTAACATTTGGTGAAGTATTTTTTTTCTTTTTTTTAATTTACGGTTATTATTACTATTATTTGTGTTAGTGATTGCATTTGGATCAATTTTAAAATAAGCACAATTTGATGTCTTAGTTTTCTAAAATTTATAATATTGAAAGTAGGCAAACATTTCAAATCCATAATTGTTCTTTATTTCTTTTTTAATAATCAGTAAATTAAGCCTGGTAATTTATATAAAAAATAAATTAACTAAAAAAATCACTATTTTCATTGGTTTGGGCAATTTTATTTTGAGAAAAACATAAATTTTGAGTACATATAATAATATTTGTCTGGAAATTGATTTTAATATAGAATAATTAATGAAATAAGACTGTCTTACATGTTTTGGGTCACTGGTCGAACAACACTAGCGTCTCAATATAGAGAGAGCTCCCGCAGTAGGGTTACTGTATTTGGCTGTTTATCGCTTGCTTGGCTAAATGAATATGGTACTTGTTCACTTTTTAAGCATCAGGTAGAGAGAGGGCTCCGGCTGAATATGAAAAGAGAAAGTTATTGGATGAATTTGATTACTGAGAAATAAAAATTCTATTTGAGAAAATATGTAGTTATATATGTTACGTTTCAATGTAAAAATCTTAGTTGGTGTTGTATTAATGCAAAAATTAAAATTAATTATGATACAGTGAAACTCGTTTAAGATACGCCCGCTTAAGATACGATTCCGCTTAATATACGAATTATCTTCGGTCCCTTGAAAACTGCCTATTAAACCTGTGTAAAATTACCCGCTTAATAAACGTACGCATAAAATACGATCCCGCTTAATATACGAAGAAAATTGGTCCCTTGATGCCAAAATTACCCGCTTAATATACGAAATGGTGCTTATGTAATCCGTTTATCACGTGTATTTGGGACAAAATATGTAAAATCTTATTTATTTTTATTTACTTTTATTTTTTTTTCATAATACACTATTTTTTTACCGTTTTTCTTTCTAAAATATGTTTTTTCCACTGCTTTTATATGCTAATTTCTGATTAGCTCCCTCTTTTTCTAGCCAACTACCGCTTTTATTTCTTTTACCATCACACTACTCCTTACGTAGCAGTGGATGGATCAGAAACTTCATTGGTTGATCATTCTCCTGAATGGATGAGAAAGAAGTTGGGGAAATCCATCTATATTTTTATGCTTTTGTCTGCTTTTTGTTTTTTGTATAACTTATCTAGCTGCTTTTTATTATCATATTATTTTTATTACTATAAATCACCCTCAGGAGTGCCTTTTTTATGAATTTCTTTTTGTCACTTGCTTTTTCGAGGCACTTTACAAAATCTTAACATCACAGAATAAGATCAGTATCAAGAAAAATGCAAAAATTGGGATTTGTTTGTCAAAATTAACGATCAGATTGTAACAAGTGAAGTTCGTTCTAAGGCGGATATATTCGCGGACGGTCAAAAGTTTCGATAAACCTAGGTCTTCAGAAAAATTAAGCTGCTATAAGATTCAAAAACATTTCGAGCAACTTCTGAGCCAACACTTGATTTCCTCCAAATTTTCGCGGAATATCCTCACAACAAACAGTGTGATAGCAAACAGCAATGTCCCCGAGCTCTTTTTTTACAGTTCCAAAAAAGGTATCCGCTAGCCGAGACGTTTCATCCAACATCGAGCATTTCAACGAATCAGAGATAAGCGATTGGTACGAATAGGCGATAAATATTAACGGCTGGTACTAGTAGTACTAGTTTTCGTTCTTTTCTTCCGACTTTTTCCCAAGACAATTGTAACCTTTTTCTAACTTTGAATGGGCAAAATTTGGGTTAAAATCGGCTGAAAGTTTGTTACTCGTAAAGTTTGTGAATATGATAGCAGCTTTAAAAGACGACGCGGGTGAAGAAACAGATGTACCAACCAAACGATCATTTGCATCTGTAATGAGCTCGTTCAGCTTAATTCAGCTGTATGCCTCTTCGATGGATGCTGGGTCTCCGTTGAAGGTTTTTTCTACTGCCATCAACAAAGTAGAAAACTTCCTAATAAAACCTCGCCCTAAGATGCACTAAACCAAGGTAAACGACTTTTTCTCAAGAAACTAAATCTACATCAAAATTTTAATAATGTATCAAATAATTATTGTTCCTTGCATGCATTTAGTTTGTCTTTCAAAAAAAAATTTTGAAAATTTATTATTATTCCTCTTTAAGTATGTAATGTATTTTAGTTACTGTTTTTTAAAAATTAACAAAATTTTTGTTTTTTTGTCTTTTTTTAATTTGGCAGAGATTACTGTATAAAGGCATTTAATTTTTTTTTACTGTATAAACAGATATGCAATAAAATTTTGGAGAAAAATAAAATTATTCTTTATTTTAATATCTTAAACTCAAATTTTCTAGACTATCTAAAAATTGTTAGAAATTGGTAAAATAAGAGTTAGAAAGGCCTAAAATACATTAATAACAATGTACACTGTTTTTATATGCATTATGTTTTGAGAATCTATGAAATCCGGATAAGATACGATCCCGCTTAAGATACGAAATGCTCTCGGTCCCTTGATTCGTATCTTAAACGAGTTTCACTGTATTATTAAAATTGAATGTTTTCGTGTTTTTAAAATTTAATCAGAAATTTGCAAAATTTATATACATATGTCTTTTTGAAACTTACAAGAAGGCAAAAATAGGGCTTATATAATTTAGGAAACATAATAGTTTTTTAGCAATATTTTGTTTTTTAAAAATTATTTTAAGATCTCGTTTTTTCTCTTGTTATGTTATAATTTATAAGAGAATGGTGAGGGAAAAAAAAACTAAGCATGATAACAGTTTAGGAATTATAATAATTTTAAAATATTTCTGATGTTGAATTAAGATAAATTTGAAACTCAGAAAAAAAAAGTGCTTGGGGGTGGAGGCAAAGCATTTGAATAGTTACAAGACAAATTTCACTTTAAAATAATTAATTAATAAGAATAAAATTCCAAATCTCCCTCGGGAGGTGTTGTATATCCCGTAACAAAGACTGCAAAAAAAAAAATTGTCATTGAGAATTATTGATTAGAAAGATTTATAAAAGGGTATCAGTTACACCAAATAAAATTTTATGTGCTACAAAGAAAAAATAAGGTTCTAAAGAAAACTGTTGAAAGTTAGATTGTTGTAGTGTGTTATCGTCGGAGTGGTGTTTGTGGAGAAGACTTTCAATTTGTAATTTTTATTTGACATTAGTCATGGTTGCTCGTGCCCCACCAGTGGCCGAGAGGTTCTGACGTCTCAATTGGTAAACGGCAGGTGCTGAGTTCGAACCCAATCGCGGCCGTCGACCTAACCGTTCGGAGTTTTCGTGGTTTTCTTCGAGCCTTGCGTAACTAAGGGTTAGGTTACCTTATAAAGACCCCCACGAAAGGCACTCCCCCCTGGGCTTATATCCCTCGAGTAGATAATCGGCCGACACAAAATAAAACCAAACCAAACCAAACCAAACCATGGTTGCTCGTCAAAAATTTTAATTTAAAGCAGTTTTTTTACCTGGAATGTTTTATGTCACTACAAGAGTTAAGATAAGAAACTGATTAAAACGAATTTAAAAAAATAGCAATAAGAAACTGATTAAAAAGAATTAAAAAAAATAGCAATAAGAAACTGATTAAAAAGAATTAAAAAAAATAGCAATAAGAAACTGATTAAAAAGAATTTAAAAAAAATCGCAGTAAGTTTCGAGATGTAAGATGAGTATTATAAGTCTTTTTGATCATTATTGTAATTATTAAAGGCATAATATTTCCATTAATTGAATTTATTTTTAAGTATATTTTTTATAAGTGTCCTGATTTTAGATTTCAGAAATGTAACAAAGCATTATATTTATTTATTTAACCATTTTAAAAGTAAAAATTAAAAATAGTAAATTATTTTTTTAGATAATTCTATTGATGTTTCCAGGGACTTCAAAATTTCCTGACAAAATTGATGTTTAAAACCAATTTTTAAGATGCACCAACATTTAATAAACTATTACACTCTCTATATATGCACCCCCCCCCCCCCAAATAAATGATGAAATAACACTTGTTTGAATCACGATAAATTTTGCTAATAAAAAATATTAATAATATATCATGCAAACAAAAAAACTTTTAATTGTATTTTATCACATAAAATTACCATTCAAATTTCTTATTTCATCTTCAAAAATGGAGTGGAACAGATTGAAAATATCCAGTATTAGATAAAGAGAATACGTTTTATTTGCTTTAAGGATAATTATTTTGAAAGAATTAAGTTTAAAGTAATAAGAATAAATAAACAAAACAAAAACGAAAATGGGTATTGAAGCTAGAAAACGTAGAAAAATATTTGAATTTTTTATAACTTAAACAATAAAAAAAGGCTTATGAACACATAATATTCACAATATATTAGATAAAAGTGCTAAGAAATTTTCCCTTTAAAAGAAATATACCGTTACAAATAATTACATACTGTATTTAAAATCTTAATTTACGATTATTAATAAATTAATTAACAATAATTAGTAATGTACAATAATTTTCAAACCTTATATTATAAAATTAAATTAAGTATTTTTAAATATACTACACTGATACAAATTGATGGAATAAATAAAATATTATATTAAATAACATGATTAACGATGATTAAAAGGAATCAAATTACATAATAAAAATTGATTATGTCCCCCCCGCCGCTTCTTTTTATAACATAATACAAATTGATTCTAATTAATTTACCGTTTGAATGGATGAACTTTTTTATCATAAAATTAAAAGAATTATTTTTATATAAATAGCACTGATACACACGGGCAAAATAAAACATTATGCTAACTAACTATATGACTAATGTTGATTGAAAAGTTTGCATGAACCAAACGACATAATAAAAATTTAATCCAATTTTCCCCCCACTTTTTTCTTTTTTTTTTTCACAACATAAACACTGATTCTCATCCCCCCTTCTCTTTTTCTTCACGAAATAATAAACCGACCCCCTCCCCCCCCCCACACACATACATATTTTTAGAATTGATGTGTTTACATCAGCATAGAGAAAACCCCCGCTCATTTCATTTTCAGCGCGTTGGCGAGGAGTTGCCGCTGAACGCCAAACGAAGAGGGAGCCGATAACAGGCGCATGCGCGGTCCAAGCTCTCCTTAAGAGCCGTCTCTATATTGAGCTTATACTTCGAACAACTAATATTTTTCAGTTTTAAAAAGTACTCTGATGATAAAAATTGAAGGAATTTGCTTTTTTCTATTAAAAAACCCGGGAAACAGAATGGTGGAAAAATTAGCTGCCTCCATGTAGCCCACTTCTTAAAAAAAGAAAACAAGATTCTTAACCTTTTAAGAGGTGGTGGGACATATTATATCCCATCTAATTTAACCAGATTCATACCACAGACTTTTAACGAAATTTTATACTTTTAACTTTTCGGGCAAAGAAATTGCCTTTCCTTATTTTAAAATGAAATGTTTTAGTTGTTTTGGTGAGAATGCAATGTTACAGAGATATTGCTGCTTGCCCCTGAAAGGGTTAAATCAGTTGAGTTCTTTTATTATGTGTCACTGGTCTAACAAATATTCTATCAAGCAGACAACAGTTAAATCAATTTAATAAAAATATTATAATACAGTAGACTCCCTCAAATCCGCACAGCTTGGGACCAGAGGTTGTGCGGATTTTAGAATTTTGTGAATTTCTGGTCATGGCTTTGTTTACATTTTTTAAACAATAATTTGAGTGCAATTGCTATATGTACTATTGCATTACTATTAAGTGCAAATGGAACTATAATGAATGCTTACAATATAATAAAATATTAAAAGAGGTAATACACTAAAATAATAAAAATTTAGATAGTTTTAAAAATGATAAAAGTACTAATAGCAAAGGTCAAGTTAATAATCAATAGTGTATGATTAAATATTCATTATAAAGGATGAGATGTATTTTTCCAAAATTATTCAACAAAACTTGCCGCATAAAAGTACATTAATAATTCACATCAAAATCATAAAACAAGGATTTTTTTTTTCAAGTTTAGCCAGGCTTAATAAACAAAAAATCTTGATTAGTGCATAAATATATTTTGTAAGAAGATTATGATTACCAGTAATATTAGCAATATCTTGAATATTTTCCAAAAAAAATTTATTCTTCCTTCATGAAAAAATTATTAGTAGAGAATTATTAAGAAAATTAGAAAACAAAAAATATATGGAGTTGATGCAAAACTAAAAAAATCAAATTTTGTCCCAATATCTGAACTGAAAGTTTCATTGTTTACATCCATAAAATATGTGCGGATTTTAGAGAGTTGCAGATTTCTGGTTTGCGGATTTGAGGGAGTCTACTGTAATACAGTAGACTCCCTCATATATACACAGCCTGGGACTAAAGGTTGAGCAGATTTCAGAATTTTGCAGATTTCTGGTCATTGCTTTGTTTACATATTCGTAACAGTAGTTTAAATGTAATTAATAATGCAACCAAGATTATAATGAATGCTTACAATATAGTACAGAATAAAAATAAATTGTAAACTAATGAAAATTTAAGTAATATTTAAAATGGGTACAATTTTAAAAGTAAAGGTCAAGTTAATAATCAATAATGTATAGCTGAAATGTATTCTTCCTAAATTATTCAATGAAACTTGCCTCATAAAAGTACATTACTAATTCACATCAAAATCCTAAATTAAGGAAGTTTTATTCAGGTTTAGTCAGATTTAATGACAAAAAAAAGCTTGATTAATACATAAAAATATTTGGTAACAATATCGATATTACTTATGATATCAGCAATATCTTGAACTTTTTCAGTTTTTATCTTAGAGTGCAGGGGGGAGGGGAGGGTGCCTGGACACCAAGGGCATCCCATCTGGTTCTCAGTCAGCCATCTGTAAATTTATACAAGAATTTAAAATTGGTAGAATAGGTTTAAAATTGGTATTGGTTTTATAATTTTTTTTTTCGTTATAAATTTTTTTTTAATAAAATGTTTCTGGTAAATGTTAAGTTTTTTTTTCTGTCTTTGAAAACAGAAGTTTCAGACTGCCCAAAGGCAGAATTTTACTTTATCTCAAAAAATAATCATTCACATAGACTATAAAATTACACACTGATGTTTTTTACAATTTTGGTTTCTTTTATGCTAAAATTAATGTAGGTCATAATTCTTTAATATATCAATTTGTTAGTAACTTTATTACTGTATAAATTAACCTTTTTTTTTACTTTGACCAAAGGATCTTGAATATTGTGTCAAAATAGGTGTTATAAATTGAAAAATCACCATAAATGCTTTTTTTTTTTTTTTTTTTTGTGCTATGAAGACAAATTTATAAAGAAAATTTAATAAACATTAATCCGAATCACTTTGTACCTGTGCATTTTTTTTTCAATTATATGCAAACGAATCAATAGGATTGATCAGTTTTCTATGTCTGTTCTAAGCTATCTATTGACAAAAATTTGTAAATCTTAAATTCGGTATCAGACAATCTGCTGCAATGTAATTTATATTCCATTTTTTTAATATTAGATGATTTATTTTGGAAAACTGTGTAGTATTGAATAAATTTGATGAATTTTAATCATGTAGAGATATAGCAAAGCCTTCTATAAAGACTCAGAAATAATCCTTAATATTAAGGGTGTGACAAGAGAATAAATGACTACTTGGCATGATTTTAAGTATTTGTTTACATTACAGAGGTATTCTTAAAGAAAACTGTGCCTGGGGCAAGGTCTCAATTTCGTGCCTCCCTCCCAAATTTTTTCTTATTACAGGCTAAAAATGACGTTTGTAGTATAAATTTGGTGCCCCCTAAACATTTGCACCTGGGGCGACCACCCGCTTTGCCCCCTATTTCGCAAGGCGCTGTTACGATATTTGTGACTATTTACACAGTTGTTTACATTAGCTACATTATTTATTTACATTATCATTTGTTCTGATTACATTGGATCTCAGTATTCAGGTTTATAGAATTGGTGAATCTATGGCAGTGCTGCCGAGTCATGCCAAGCAGTTGTCAATTATGACATTTAGCCATTTTCATACTTAGTGTTATGCAAATATGTTAAACAATGTCAAGTCGGATTCAACATAAACCAGTAAAATTGACCTGATTTCGCTAAATTTTTCGGCACCCTCTAAAATTCCAAGATCTGCATCCTTTAAACTGACCCAGTTTGATCTTGATGCTTTGCATTTTGGCAGTTTAAAAAGTAGATACAGAGTGGGAAAAAAATCAGTGAATTAATATGAAAAAAGTATATTTTATTAATCTAAATTTGGAGAAAGCATTCTCGATAAAATAACAGCAAAAATTGTCAATAGGCTCTATTGTATGCCACACTTGAAAACAAAAGCTACACTAATTTAGGAAAACAGTACCATACAGTTACTTAACATCTGCATGAGATTATATTACACACAACAACATGATTATCTTTGTATTTCTGTGAGATCTAAAAACACTCTACATTAAACTTTCTAAAAAACACTTCTGCAAAAATAATCAGTTGAACTTTTGGATGCAAATTTTTCTATGATCTTGGATGCAAAATTTTATGATCTTAGATGCAAATTTTTTTGTATAAAAATGCTGCAAGAATTTGAAGCCAGATTTACCTGCGTACACATACTAAATCTTTTCAAAAAATATTTTAAAACACAGCTAATTACCTAAAATTTCTTTAATTCCTGCTTGAAATTCTTCAAAATATTTCGAACATACAAGATATCTGGCGAACTGACAAAGCATCATGAATGATTCTGATGTCAAGAAGTCATTCAAATTGAGTCATTCATTTAAAGTATGGCTCTCTCTCTCTCTCTCTCTCTCTCTCTCTCTCTCTTTTTTTTTTCAAAGGTAATTTTTTTTCTCTTTTTTATTATTATATGTTTATTACATTTGCATACAGAAAAATTTGTTTTACTGTAAACGTAAAAATCATAGTTTTTTTCCAAACACTTTAGCAAAAATCGATCTTTCTTTGATAATGGATGCAAACATTTTTTTTTCTTTTAATTTATATATATAAAAATGATGCAAATATCTAAGGCTATTTTGATTTGAATATACAGAAAGAATCTCTTAAATAAATATTTTAATACAAAGTTATTACTTACTTTTTCGAAAGAAATTCTACAGAGGAATCATTCGAATTGAATCGTTCACTTAGCGAATTTTGCTTCATCATTTTTAAAAGTTCGTAATTATTTCGATTGAAAAACTCTTTAATGAAAGATGAATTTTTTGACATTATTTGCCTAACTTTTTGAAATGATTAATTGAAAGTATTTGTTAAGGTAAGTTATCCAAACGATTTGTTTAATTACAGTATCACTGGATATGAAATCTGCACACCGATTTTCATAGCTAACATTGACATACAGTGTAGTCATAAAAAAACTTTGCCGATATACGGAGCTCTAGCGGCCACTCCGCTAAACCTATCGAAATGAAATTTCAGATATAGCTATTCAGAGGTATGAGCTCGAGATTCTGTGAACGACAACAAAATGGCGCTCACGGTTACGGTTATAGTTACAGAATCTCGAAAATTTCCAATGGCAACACCCATTTTTTTTCATCGCAAAATGCTCAGCGCATGCGAAAACCATAAAGAGCGTTGGTACCGTACGTGTATCGCAAGAAACGGACATGTTACGCACGCACAAAAAACCGTTCTGTGAATCCTCCCCCCCATAGAAAAAACTCGATTGGGGCGCAAGGAGGAAATTTGCATGTGACACAGAGTCAGCACACTAATCTTTGATTACAATACAGATCGGAGAAACTAAAACTTTTATTTTGATTACACATTTTCCACATGGGTGCCATCACCATGCAATGTGCAATTGCCTGTGATGGCACCCATGTGGAAAATGTGTAATTAAAATAAAAGTTTTAGTTTCTCCGATCTCTATTGTAATCAGAGATTAGTGTACTGACTCTGTGTCATATGCAAATTTCCTCCTTGCGCCCCAATCGAGTTTTTTCTATGGGTGGGAGGATTCCCAGAACGGTTTTTTGTGCGTGCAATACATGTCCGTTTCTTGCGATACACGTACTGTTCCAACGCTCATTATGGCTTTCGCATGCGCTGAGCATTTTGCGATGAAAAGAAATGTGTGTTGCCATTGGAAATTTTCGAGTTTCTGTAACTATAACCGTAACCGTGAGCGCCATTTTGTTGTCATTCACAGAATCTCGAGCTCATACCTCTGAATAGTTATATCTGAAATTTCACCTCCATCGGTTGAGCGGAATGGCCGCTAGAGCTCCATATATCGGCAAAGTTTTTTTATGACCACCCTGTACATTTAGCTATCAACATATTTTTTTTAAGCATAAGTATCTTTTGCTCACTAGAATGGGAAAAAAAGGAGAATTTCCAAGTAGCATATTAATTTTACTCTAATATGCATATGATGTTAATAATGAACTTTTTTTCGATTCAGGATACATGACCTGTCTTTCAATATGATAATGACAATTTATGTAAGGGTGAGTGGAGAGGAATAGGACACAGAACAAAATTGACATCACGGAATTGGCATAAAAACAAAAAATTCAATTTATAGAAAACAAATTGAAATACACGCTAATATCCTGATAACAATATCAAAACATAATAAGCAGAAACAGTTTTATAATAAAGAAATTGTAAGTTTCAAAATGTGTGCCATACCTTTCCACTAACAAGGAGGTATGGGACAGCTATAACAAAAAATATGATAAAGCACCAACAGTCTAGTGTTGCCTACATATACTGTCTAAAAAAGATTGTTGGTTGATAATGCCTGTGCTGCAGTATCAAATTCAATATTTTCATTAGTGGATGGAAAATTCAGGATTGTCAGTCACAGATTATATTAAAAAATCATCACTTCTATTTATTGATATTTTGAAGTAGATCAACATAGTTTTAATGTTGAAATTAACATGCTGTCCTCTTAAAATATTTGCATATTAGCACTTAACATTCATATTATGAAAAAGAAGGAATTAGACTTGCCCCTTTCCTCCTTACTACCATCTTTTATGTTAAACTTCTTGTATAAATAAAAATGCTGCTTTGACGTTTAGTTTAAATTTCCGATAATATACAGCATAATGTTCCATAAGTAGAAAAACTGTTACATCTGTGTATAAACAAGTTGTTAATTTAGAGAAAGTATAAGATGCTAATTTACTTTTGATTCTTGAAAAAAATGTTTATATATATATATACAATTGCAAGCTTATGCAGGATCAGCATTTTTTTTCAACTAATGTTTGGGCTACCATCGTTTTATCTAGTGTGTGACCCGGCACAACACTGTGACACACATCACAGACTCTTGAGAAAGCCTGCAGATTCTGCCATAGTTATGATCTATGCCATATGTGTTTGACAAAGCTCTGATTCCTGCATAATTAAATCAGGGACAATTCTGATGCAAAAATTAAAGCAATTATTCCCAAATTTTTTTTAAAAATCAGTTAAAAATCTGAAAATTCAGACATAAAAAGAATTGGGAATTTCCACAAATGGTCACCGAAAAAATTTCGTCAATTTCTCGAATGAAAATCACCAGTTTCATCATAGATCGTAGAAAAAATAAAAAAAATTTCAGAGGATCGGGAAAAGAATGTGAATTTTGTCAAAGAAACGTGCAAAAAAAGCTAATTTAGCCCAAGTATCATGAAAAAAATGCAAATTTCTGCAAAAGATCGCAAAAAAGGTAAATTTCATCAAAAGATCACAAAGAACAACAAATTTCTGCAAAAAATTGCAAAAAAAAGATAAATTTCTTCAAAAAATAATAAACAAGTCAAATGCCATCAAAAGATTGCGAAAAAAGAGCAAATTTTGTCATAGAGGGACAAAAAGATCATAGTGCCAGGAGTGGATTTTTCCACATTTTAGACAATGTATGATCGTGTTAAAATTCTAGGGACAAAGGTAACTTATTTTTAAAGTACTTTCCTTTTACATTAATCACAAATACTTAAAAGGTTTGAGCGTATGTAACGTAATGGGAGGCCATTTGTCTTAGTTCTGAAGACTGTTTTTACATTTTCTAGTTGTTTTGCAGAATGCAGAAAAATATTCTGCTATGCATTTCTATTTTAAAATTTATTTTGAAATATGAAAATAAATCGTAAAGGAATTTTGAAGTGTTGTTAATTTAATTCTGCTGTGTACATTTGATGGCACAAAGTGAATTTGTATGATGTATGTTCTTTAAGATATATGATGTATAAACATTATTTAAATTCTCTCTTTTTCAAAAGCTAAAAACTAAAATTTGAAAGGTGGCTTTAACTGATGGTATAACTCTAACCCCTCCCACATCACATGCAATTTAAATTCCTTTTTTTCTTTCTGTGTTTTCATTATAATAATTTGAAATTATGCCCTCTCCCCCTCCGACAATAAAAAGTATTTTATTTTTCTTTTGCACTCCCATCTCCCAGTGAACAGTTTAAAACATTTAAAAGTAAGCTTTCTTGTAACATAAATAAAACAATCATTTAAAACTACTTACAGCCCCCCCCCCCAAAAAAAAAAAATCTGTTTCTTTTGCACCCACTCCTCCACATCAACAAATTTTTAAATCTGTAAAACTTTTAATTTTTTAAAATTATTTTTAAAGGTTTTATGCTGTATTTTTACTTTGTAGTAACAATAAAAAAATTATTTAAATATCCCCTTAAATTTCTGTTTTCTATCCTCTGAAAAGTTGAATTTCTAGACATGGTGGGGTTACAAGAAGATAATAGGAAGATTTCTTTTTCTTTTTTTTTTTTTTTTTCTTTCTAATTTGGCTGATTACATATCTGATGATTTGTTAATGCAGTTGGAAGTTATTTTACAGAATCCATTTATTTTAAAACATTACATAATACAAATATGTTTGAGTTCTAATTTTCATTCAAACTTTCAGATTTTTTGAGTTCAACTCAACTCATATTCTTTTTTTCATTAAATGAATTAAATTTAACTAAAAACTTACAGTACAGTAGATTCCCTCATATCCACCGTCCTAAAATCCATAACTTTCTAAAATTCGCACATAATTTACAAATGTAAACAATAAAATTTTCAATTCAAAAGTAGATACAAAATTTGACTTTTTTATTTTTAAATCTATTCTATATATATTTCAATCTGTAATTTTCATACATATTACTAAATTCATGCTTTTTCATGAAGAAAGATTAAGTTCATATCTTAAAAATTCGAGATATTGCAAGATTCAAGATATCATTGGTAATCAAAATCTTTTTGCTAAATGTATTTATGCATTAATCAAGCTTTTTTTATTATTATTAAGTCTGGTTAAACCTGAAATAAAGCTTCTTTATTTTATGATTTAGACATTAATTTGTTGTCCACCTTAATGGAGAAAGTTTCGTTAAATAAATTAGGAAAAATGCATATCTTCTTTATAATAATATTTAACTGTACATTATAGACTATTTACTTCACCTTTGCTTTTAATATTTTAATCATTTGAAATTATATTAAGTTTTATTATTTTAGTTAATTACTTTACTTAATTATTTTAATACTTTACTATACAGTATAACTTGTTTAATCTGGAATCATAGCAATTACAGCGAGTCCAGATTATAGAAAATTCCGAGTTACAGAAGTTTTGTAACTAAAATGCATTTAGATTAATGATAATACTAATATCTCTTATTACTGTGGCTATCCAAAAATGTAAGGAACTGGATAATTGAAAACATTGAGAAAAATCAATTCAAAATGCAGAAAAACGAATGTTTTTAAAAAAATTACGTATTTTTTTATGTCATTTTTACACAGTTTCGCCATCTGCTGTAAACTTTAAAAATGACAAATGTACGATTTCTAAAAAAATTGTGATTTCTGATTTATGACTACTTAATAAATAATGCACATTACAAGAATAATAGACCTGTCATGAAAAGTATTAAAAATTTAAATTCTAAACCAAAAAAAAACAAAACAAATTACAGTGAGAAATTTAAGACTTACAATTATAACTTAAAAATCAACCTTATAATTATAGTGACATATTCAAAATTGTGATATTTAAAGCTAATATTATAAAAAATTAAATATATAGCAACTATAAATATCAAAATAAGTCTCAAGTTACATACTTAAGAGAAATAACAATAATAAAAATCTGATTTTGCAATATTTTTGCTACATCTTTTTATCTTTGGAAAAAAAAAATAGTGAAATTACCATTAATCATGAGTTAGTGAAACTTAATATCTAAAAAGACAATTATAGTTATTACACATGTAATTTAGAAAGCTCTTACAGTTTTAAAATTGAAAAAAAAATGTGTTATGTAATCATTGCATTTTCATAGCCATTTTCTGAAATTCGTTTATATATCACATAAGGCATCATCAATTACAAAAACGAATAAACATACCAAAATGTCCGGATTAAAGATGTTATACTGTATTGTAAGCATTCATTATGATTTTGATTGTAATATTAATTACAATTAAATTAGGTACTGATTAAAAAATGTAAACAAATTCATAACCAGAAATCTGCAAAATTCTAAAATCTGTACAACCTCTGGTTCCAAGCTATGCGGATTTGAGGGTAGTCTACTATATATGATCCAAACTCTTAAATTTCAACATATTCATTTAGCTCAGTTGAACTTCATTAAATAAAAACAATGTAAAGGCTACTGATGCTAACTTGGATATATTTTGAAATTCATTCTTGCAAATAAAGAACATTTTCAGCATAAATTAACCAGAAAGCTTAAGACTGAAATTCATTTGGAAGCAATGTTTTTTGACTCATATTCCTAAATTGCAATAAGGATGAACTATGAATATGAATAATAATTCATTTTGTAGATTTAAAATTGCATATGATTGGTTTCATTTAATTTCTAATTGTTTAGCAATAAAAGCTGGAGTCGGAGTCGACTTGTTATTATCTCCGACTGTTTTGTTCAAAAATGGATCATACTTTGACTCCACAGCCCAAAAGCTGGACATTTCAGTCCCAGCATTTTGGACCGTTTCGGTCACTAACCATTTTGGTTCTTAACAGTAATATTGGTAAATTAAAAAAATCTTTAAAAATGAATTTTTTGTTATTAAGCATATTTATTAACAATTCAAAGCTACTTCAATTATCTATATAACTAATGGTATTTATGTATTACCACCACCAGAGCAGAAGTTGCGCTAATGCACTAATTGGGAATTAAAATGGCCTACAGAGTAGTGCTTGCAGCCTTCGATTCAGAAAACTGTCCCTTTAGCTAATGCCAAAGTGCCATTAAATATATTTTTTTTAATTAATGTATCGTTCATTTATTAAATTAATAACATTATTTATATACCATAAAGTACCAAAGGAAACCCTAGCAGACGGGAAATTATTATGATTTTAAGAGGGGGCGGTTAGTATGACCTTTTTTAAAAAAGAATAGGAATATTCAGAGTATTGAAAAAGAGGGGGTGGGGGGAATATAAAATATATTTAAAATTGCAAAATTTCACAAAATTTTTACAACTATTAAAAGAAAATTAGATCAATTTAACATTTTTTATTTTAAAATTTCTTTCCATAGCAGATAAGAAATTTCTATAAATAAAATAATAAATTAATGAAAATATTTCTTTAAATTTACCAAATTATATATCAATTAAATACGAGCTAAAAATTACAAAACTTAAAAATCAAGCGAAACATTAACTGCTGCCACACATTACTAATGGGAGAATATTTTTGAAGTTCTGCTAGTGTGCATAGTGAAGTATGCCATTCTGATACAATAATATGCAAAGTTGTTACATAAAAACAAATTGCATAAGATACATGTATTTAAGAGGTATGAAAGCAAAAAACTTAAGGAATTTCAGGGGAAAAAACAGAAGGATAGAAAGCACCAGAAAATAAAAATTGAATCGAAGGCGCTTATAATTGGTTCAAAAAGGTAAAATTCATGTATGCTTAGTTTTGTCTATTAAAAGAGGAAAATAAAATTAATAAAGTAATAGTTACATTATTACACACAATTAAAAAATCATCTTATTACTAAGAAATAGGCTCAGTTTTACTCAAATTTGCTCACAAAAATCATTAAAAAAAGATCGTAAGATCGTGAGAAGAGTTTTCTGGAAACAAAATATCTTTCATAGCACACATAGTTACCGAATCACTATTCTTTGTTTTCTCAATGTTAATAATGATAAGGTAATTTATGAAAAGAAATTTATAAGATGCAACTTTGTATCATAAAAATAATTTTAAAAAATATATATTTGTGTTTTAACAGATATATCTTATTTCTGATTAATTAAAGATGATTTGCAGAAATAGTTACATGCAGTAGCTTACAAATGTCTAATTTAATTAAAAAAAATATTAATAATCTAACTTTAAGGAAAAAATAAACTCATATTTTTATTATTGTATTCAATTAATAATAATTTTATGTTTCTAAAAAAAGTGTGAAATCAACAAAAAATATGTGACAGTTTATCTAAGGTCGGTCAAAATTATTCTTGTGTTCAATTCGATATTTTATTTTCATTGTATTATTCTTGCTGTTTAGATACAAAAGCAAACAAAATAGAATGCAAAATTTAGTCAAATCCCTTAAAGTCCTTTTATACATAAAATTAGTTTGACTTAGGCAATCCAAAAAATGACCTACTAATCGAAATTTATTGAGCATGGGACCTATATCAGAAATCTTCTCGAATCTGTAAACAATAGAAAATAAAATTTAATCAAAATCATTAAAACTGTTTTCAAGCTAAAATTGGCTTAACCTACAGTGACTCAAAATTGATGTATTCTAATTTTCTCAAATATATAGTCCAGTAGTCTTCTCATGTCCAGGAGCAGAATGATACAAAAAATTTTCAAAATCATCAGAACTGTTTCCTACATAAAATTAGCTTGTCCCATAGTGATTCTAAATTTACCTACTATTAGAATTTTCTCAAATATGGGACCTAGCCCAATGGTCTTTCAAAACAGTAGAATGTAAAATTTAGCGAAACTCTTTAGATAATTTTTTAGATAAAATTAGCTTCACCTGAAGTGACCTAATAATGACTCACTAATAGAAATCTCTTGAACATGGGACCTAGCCCAATAATAGTCTTGTACTTGAAAACGATTAGATACAAAATTTAGTCAAAATCGATTGAGCCATTTTTTATTTTACTTATAATAAAATTTCCCATAATTCATAATGACCCAAATGACCCTCTAATCTAATTTTCTGGAATATGTGATTAGCCCAATGATCTTGTCATGTCTGAAAGCGGTAGGGTGCAAAATTGAGTAAAAATTACTCAAGCAATTTTTAAGATAAAAGATTTACAGACACACACACACAAGATTTGCTCATATTATAATATAAGATAAAATACGTAACACTAATAATAAATAATGTAACTTAAAAAATCCTTTCTCTTAAATAACATTAATAAAATGACAATTCTCCTCTAAAACTATTATATTGCTTAACCAAACAAAATTTCAACTGTCTGCGATTTCGTTGTCATGAGTTAAAAATTTTCAAAATCATCAGAACTGTTTCCTACATAAAATTAGCTTGTCCCATAGTGATTCTAAATTGACCTAATATTAGAATTTTCTCAAATATAGGACCTAGCCCAATGGTCTTCCAAAACAGTAGAATGTAAACAGTAGAAAGTTTAACTTCGTTGGATTCTTACATTCAGCTTTCTATATACATTTTGGGGGGAGGGTGATAAAAATATAAAAAATGTCTCAAATAAAGTTTAAAATATAGCATTTGGCAAGCCTACGGCAATAGGAATCTGAGTTGTTAGATGGTGGGCACCAAAATGGCCAAGTACCAAGAAACCAGAAGTGAAATGTTATTTACCTTGCAGCCTTGGTACAATGTTACATCATTAATTTGAAATGACTGCATATAGCCTTATGCTTCCTTCTAGTTGATAGCCACAAGTTTCAGGATAGAAACAGCGTCCTAGTGACTCGAGGATTTGCACTCTGATTTAGAATAATATAAAAATTAATATTAGAATGCTTAAATTTTATATTTTAATGAAAATATTAGCTATAATTAAGGTGTTTATTGTGTACTCACCTTTTATGCTGTGTAACCTTCATGAAAACGCCTTTTAGAATTTCATAGAAAAAGCTTTAAGGGAGACCCGAACCCCATTTTCGGCCAAAAATCATCAAAAGTTCAAAAAAAATTTTATCTCAGAAAACGATAAAATACATATTTGCGAATATCCATGCAAAATTTCAGAACTCGGGGACACTTGGAACAGGTAGCAAATGAGCTTTTTTTAATTGCAGTCACTAGAGTTTAAAGGACTAGCAGCCATTTAAAATGTGTTTTCCTGAAAATGACTTTTTCCATATTTTGCCTAAGTTCAAAGTACTAAGGCTCAGTGGTACAATGGTTTAGAAACAAAGTGTTTGTGTTTTTAGAATCTTAAAAAATTTTGCAACAAAAGTAAGGAGAGATATTTTCTTTAACTATTTCCGTAAATTTTACAATAATTGCTTAACATGAAAATTATAACGAATTTAAGGAAATTTACCATGCGAAATTTCTTTCCTTTTTTTTTAGCTGATTAAAATAGAAAATTAAAAATATCTCTCCCTAGGTGTTTCCATATATTATAATACTATTGAAGAAATTTTAGTAATATTAAAATATTGAAAATTGTATGAGGAGTAGTAATTTTAAAAAGTGTATTTTTCCACAAAAAAATCATAAAAATCGACATAAAAAATATACTTTTTAATAAAAAGTGAATTTTTTTGCCAATTATTCCTTACAAAGAGATTCTTAAATAGTACACCAAAATTCATTACTTTAAAATCAATAATAAAAATTTTGGGTTTTTTCTTACGGGTCTGTCTTAAAGAATCTTCTAGAATGATGGCCTGTTTTTCTGTAAAATATTTTAAAATCTATAGAAATACCTATAGAAGTTTAATAGAAATGTCTGTTGAGAGAAAATGTTTAGTAGAAGTTTCTCTCTACAGACATTACTATGGAACTTCTTCAGATATTTCTATAGATTTTAAACTATTTTATAGAAAAACAGGCCATAATTCTATAGGATTCTATAACAGTTTTTCTATAGAATTCTAAAAGACATTTTCGTAAGGGAATCCAACCCAAATCAGCGTTTTATAGACCATGCTTCACGGTTAAGAAAGTTTTTAATATTTTATAAGTTATTACAGTTGATTTTTTTTTTAAACTTTATTGTGTCAATATTTTATTACAATAACTAAAGTATGCACTTCCTGATTCAATACTTTTTAAGCCAGATATAATGAAAAAAAAAAACATTCATATGTTCTTTCTGCTAAAATCTCTCTAAATAATGTACTGTACTAGTATGAAAAAGTTTAGTTTTAAAATTAAAGTATACTTTATTAAAGCTTTATATTGAATAAAACAGAAAAATAATGCACCAAAGATTACATTCAATAAATTAAATATTTATTTTCAGTAATTATGTGCAAATAAGTAAGTTCTTTTTCATAAAAAATTTATCTATTTTATAAAATTGCAATGAACATCTTGTTTACACAACAATAAGAGTAACATATGTTATAAAATAAAATTTTGCTTACTCCAGAAACTGAAATAATTCTCAAAATTCTATACATATCATGAAAGAAGTAAAAGTCATACTAAATTTATTATCAGGAAGTGTTGCTACTATTTTAAAGGTGAGGTTTTGAAGTGCTTTCTGCTAGTTATTTTGTATTCTGTTAAATGGGAATACATTAAAGTGGTTGCATTTCGATATTTGATATGGAGGAAATGAAATAAAAGTTTGTTTAAAGATATGTTTATTCCCTTTTTTAATGAGTTAACAAGTAACAATTGTTTTAGTATTATCTACATACAAAAGACTTCCATCATATTAAGGTCCATCCGGAAAATCATTTTGTAATGATGTTTTAAAAGATCAAGAGGCATTTATATGACTTATGAAAAAAGTATGCAGATGTAGACATAAAAAGCTTGCATAAAATTAGCTTCAACCATTTATAAAAATTCTTCATTTCAGCGTTCGAAATCCTTGGTGGTCTGCTGGTCCGAGATTACTAAAAATTCAAATGGACCACTAATTTGAAAAATTTAGTGGACCACTGGTCTAGTAACGTCTTTTTTCCCTCTCTGACAAATAAATGTAAATTTTGCTGTCCCTGAGAAACCCCTAACCAAGCATAAACCTCACAATTTTATTTTATTAAAATAATAATAATAATTGTATTAAACTTTACAATTAACTAAAATATAAAAATTATTAAATAAAATATCTAATTAATAATTTTATAGTTTTTGTTTGTGTACTCTTTATACAATTTTTAGAAAATTATCATTTTACTTTTAATTTTGCTGAAATTTTTGGATGATTGCAAAAAAAAATTATACGAATTTGAATATTTCCAACTGAGCGAAAAATTGCCAAGGCCAGAAATCGAACCCACATACTTGGCTTACAAGGCCAATGCTTTGCCTGTTAAGCTAACTGAGCGATAGCCTGCTAGGAATTTTCGCTCAGATAACCCTATTGGTTATAAAATCTGGTCTGTCATTTAGACAGCTCGACAGAATAAATCGCAGGTGATAGAACTCCATATAACGATGGATACGTAGATATACTATTATTTTAACGCAATCAGTAATTGGTAAATTTATCATACAAATTTGAATATTTCCAACTTAGCGAAAAATTGCCCATGCCGGGAATCGAACCTACATACTTGGCTTAGAATACTTGTAAGCCAAGTATGTTATCTGAGCAAAAAGTCCTAGCCGGCTATCACTTAGTTAGCTTGACAGGTAAAGCATTGACCTTGTAAGCCAAGCATGTGGGTTCAATTCCCGGCCTGGGCAATTTTTCACTCAGTTGGAAATATTCAAATTCGTATGATAATTTTACCAATCAGTTGATTGTGTTAAAATAATAGTATAAAGAAAGTTTAATTTATATTCTAGGATGAAAGGGAGGATGTAACTCAAATGGTTAAAGGTATTTAATAGAATTTTATGTGGCGGGCCAATAATAGTGTCTGCGGACCTCTTGTGGTGTCTGTTTTGTCTGTTAGGCACACATTATTATGCTCATGGTGCATTTAAGCATGTTCAAATAAATAACTGTCTGAAAAGAAAATGAATTTCAAGTTTTTTAAAATAATAGATTTCTTTCAACTTTAAGAACACAAGTGATGCATGGTGTATACTGCTTGGTGAAAAGCAGCTGAAAATTTAAGAATAATCATGTGTTTAACACCTGCATCTTATTTATTTTATTACTTTAGGTGTCTAAAGTAAAAAATTGCTTTATATCACTTTTTCATATTTTTTTAACCTATCAGTGAAATACAGAATAAGTCAAAACATCATTCCAGCTTTACATGCAAAGCTCATATGAAAATCTCTAATCACATCTGTAAGAGAAACAATTGTTCAATAAAGCAGGGTTATTAAAGTAATGTAAGTTCTTTTTGCCATTTTGAATTTGTTTTTTGTTTCAAATTTGTAATGTTAGAAATTGTCAATCACATTTTATATTGTTACATTATTTATAATCAAATTACAGTGTTTCAATTTTTGATTATTATTTTTATACTTCACTTTACATTAAAAAAGACTATCATTTAAAAATAACATATAAAAAAATTAAAATATGTTAGCCGATAGAAGATATTGCTGATGCTATTTTGCTTTTTAAAATCATTTATGTTTATAAAGGTTAATATCCAAATAAGTAGTTTCTACAAATGTCTTATTTTCATTTTGTGTCTGTATAAAATTGTAGAATTTTGTTAAGATTGATAATGGATATGTATTTAACGATGCAGATAAAAATGGTTTCATTATTTTTTTTTATATTTTAGATTAAAAGGTAGACAACTGACATATTGTTTGAAAGAACATTTTGAAAAACTTCATCAAAGTATTGTTTTATGCTGACATTTTATCTTCTACGTCATGTCAAAATAACACATTTTCTCTATGAAAAACATCAGTGCCGCATGGTCTCTCTCAAGCAACAGCAGAGACTTTTTATGTGAAATGTGTTCCAAAAGTTTTTTCAAAAAGTGGAGATCTGAAAAAATACTGGCATGTCTTCATTGAGGGAAAGAAAAACCTTCGTTTTGGGAAGCATGTTTCAAAGAATTTTCGAAAAATAGACATCTAAAAGTGCATTTGTGCACAAGGGATAAAACGTTTGTAAAATATGCTCCAAAAGATTTTCTGTAAATAGTGATCTGATAAAATATTTGCTTGTCCATACAAATGGAAAACCTTTTGTTTGTGAAACATGTTCCAAAGGTTTTTCACATGGTGGTAATTTGAAAAATTACTTGTGTACCCATACAATGGAAAAACCTTTTGTTTGTGAGATTTGTTCCAAAGGATTTTCAAAAAATAGCTACCTAATAGTACACTTACGATCACATACAAAAGAAAAACCTTTTGTTTGTAAAATATGTTCTAAAGGATTTCCACATAAAGGTAATCTGAAACAACATTTGCTTGTCCATACAAAGGAAAAACCTTTTGTTTGTGAAATATGTTCCAAAAGATTTTCACAAAATGGTAGTCTGAAGAGACACTTGTGCATCCATGTAAATGAAAAACTTTTTATTTGTGAAATATGTTCAAAAAGATTTTCAGAAAGTGGTAATCTAAGAGTACATTTTCGTACCCATACAAACGAAAAATCTTTCATTTGTGAAACATGTTCCAAAGGTTTTTCAGATAGGTTCCATCTAAAGGAACACTTGCGCACCCATACAAAGGAAAAACCTTTTGTTTGTGAAATATGTTCCAGAGGTTTTTCAGAAGGTGCTAATCTGAAAAGACATTTGCGTACCCATACAAAAGAAAAACCTTTTGTTTGCGAAATATGTTCTAAAGGATTTTCACAAAGTAGTAATCTTCAAACACACTTATATAGACATACAAAGGAAAAACCTTTAGTTTGTGAATTGTGTTCCAGGGGTTTTTCAGAAAAGGATAGTTTGAAAAGACACTTGCGCACCCATACAAAAGAAAAACCTTTCGTTTGTAAAACATGTTCCAGAGGATTCGCACAAAGTGGAACACTCAAAAGACACTTCCAAATCCATACAAAGGAAAAATCATCTGTTCATAAAACATGTCCCTGAGGCTTTTCAGAAAGTAATAGTTTTAAAAAACACTTGCGCACCCATACAAAAAGAGACCTTTTGTTTGTAAAATATGTTCCAAAGGATTTTCACAAAGTGGTGAACTGAAAAAGCCATAAACCTTCCACACAAAAGAAAAAGCTTTTTATTAGTGAAAAATGTTTTCAGTATTCGGCTGGCTTTACAAAATAAAAAATTTTGTTAAGACAATCAATGAATATTTATCAAAAATTTTCTCTTAAAAAACGATTTAATTTATATAAAATACCTTTTGGCTTCTTAAATGAGTTCAAAACGATTTTCGGTAAATCGAAACTTAAGCAAATATTAATATACCTTGAACTATATTTAAATGTCTTTTCATAAAGTGGTCCTTAACACATCTGCATGATTACGCAAATTTAAAAAATATAAACTTTTTTGTAAATTGTATTCTAGAGTATTTTTTTCCATATCTTAAATATATCCATGTCAACACAAATACAAGATCAAATCTTTGTTATATATGTTTGAGAACAGTATTTCCAACCTTTTTGAGTCAGTTAGTCCTCTTTAGAATGATATTCTATGATGTACCCTTTAACTCTTAAATATCCTATGTTACGATGGAATGTTGTTTAGATGAATCGCTATGAAGTATTAGAAAGTGTAATGGATTGCCATATATAATTTTGTGCGTTGACTTAGAAATAACAATATATTTTGAACTTATTTCCTTAGTACTACTCAGTTTATTTGCAATAGAAATATTATTGTCATATGTTCCCATGCATTTAAATGCTCTAACGATAAAAACTGCTGTTTGATTTACAATAAACACTACATTGTTTGTATGAGTCATAGATGTATATTATAGCATGTATGTAGAATTTAAGTGAATGGTGTATTGCTTAAACAAAACTGATATTCTTCAAAGCATAAAAAAGGTTTAGTAGATCATCAGCTTTACACTTAACATTCAAATAGCATTATATAAATGAGCAATAGTTGGCGCAAAAAGCTTTCCTGGACCTTGCTTTAAAATATCACCAGCCACAAAGATGGCTGAAATCTGTAAAACATCCGATTTTCACTCTCATTTTCTTACGATTCTTCCTAGAAATGTCACGTTTAGTGAACTCTTGAGTCTATTATCTTTTATTGTTCTACACTTTATTATCTTTTATTCCCATATGCATGATTAAACAGTTTCATACTAATGTCAGAATTCCGGTATTGTTGCTTAAAATTTCAGGTGAATGTCTAATTATGCAAAAGCTTTATTGAATGGCTTCTGCTTCTTTTGTGGTCGTGTAAACCGAAAATTGTACATTACTGGCACGACATTGTTAACCTTCCTACCCTGAATGGGTCGAATCGACCCATGTCTATCATATATTTAATTCGAAATGAACCATAAATTTCTTTATACATTAAGTTAAATAAAAGATTCAGAGAACTTAGTTAAATAAATTGGTAAAATGGATTTAGATAAAAATTCTGGTGTCAAATGTTTTTATCAAGTTTGAGTAAATTTCAACAGGGTAGGAAGGTAAAGGCAGCTAAACTAATTTTGCAATTAATTTTAATTATTTTTTTTAATTCATCTGACAAATACAATCAAACATCTGATGGACTTTGGTTTTTTAATACGATTTTAAACATGCTCTGAAATTTCAAATGAAATGGAACATAGTGTTTAAAACTGGAGGTTGTCTATTAATCTATACCAGCGATTCTCAAACTATAGGTCACTGGAGGGTCTCAGCGGCTATTTTAATGGATCGCGAAAACAATCGAGGGTTGTCACAAAAATATATCTTTCATTCCAACTGTTAAAAAAATTAACAATTTCAACAGCAAATAATATTTTAATGGAAATTCTTTAATTCCCATATGAGTAAATAAAAGCAAGAATATCCAGAAACATTTAAATGAGCTTTGAATTCCTTGATAGAGTTCAACACAACATACTCGTTTGAACATGCTTTTTTTACTTGGCTGTTTGTGAAAAACAAGTATAGAAAAACTGCGTAGAAAGTTAATTAAGATTGAAATTAACAAGTTTTAATCCTGATATAGATGCTTTCATCAGTAAATGCCAGTGCCAGAAAATGCACAAATTATAAATTTATGTTTAGATAGTAATTAAATGTATTTTTAATTATCTTTCTAGTTCGTATACTGTGTTAATTATTATTCCACTTACACACATTAAAATTACTAATTGTTGTTTCCGTTGATAGTGCATCATCCTTCGTACGAAAATTTATCTTTTTTGTAGGGTAGGATAGCTTATAGCTTATAGAGGTCATACAGTAATTGACATACTGACATACACTCTTATATTAGGTGGGTCGCAATTTTCTTTTACTTAAAAATGGGTCGCATGCTAAAAAAGTTTGGGAACTGCTGATTTATACTACTAAAATAACAAAACGCTCTGTCTCTGTGTGTGTTTGCAATGGCTAGCAAAATCTACCACCTGTAGAAGTCTGAAATTTTTAGTGAAGATAGTCCAAGACAGGTCTTGATGCACCTGAGGCTCAAATTTTTAATATTTTAAGGACCGGGGCCTCTGGGACCCTTTACAGCTTTTATGCACAAAATTGTTAATAACTTCACTCTTCTTTATCTAATCTTATTCTTTTTGAGAGACCTTTCTCCATTTAGCTATTCTCCTCTTTTTACTTTTCAGTTATGACCCTGGACCCTTGAGGCCCGTTTCAAAGCCCTTTTATGTTTTTTTTAAATAATAAATTAATAAATTGCTTCTATTTAATTCGATTTTCATTTTTGGGATACCTGTTCCATTAAGAAATTTTCAAATTTTTGCATTCCATATAAGATACTGGGGCCCCCTAGATAATCATAGGGCCCGGTCCAGGACCGATTATTTTTTTGTGCGCCAAACATTTTTCACTCCCTAAATTTCTCACTTCAGTATAAAATTTTAAAGCTGAATCTTGGACTCATCTTTCAAGATCACAGCACCCTGATATTTTTGTTCGGGCCCTAAGGCCTTTTTTTAAACATTTACCCAATCAATTGGTGAATTAAAAAAAAAATATTCCTAAGAATAATTCATACTCTATGCTTAATTTTGACTTAATAAAGTTATAAAGCGCACTGTACTAAAACATTTTAACATGTTTTTATATTAGGGCCGTGGTTTTAACTGTCAGTTTGAACCTACGGGACCCTCTATCATAGCTCCCTTTAAAATGATCCGATTCTCTAACATTTTTTCTAAAACTTTTTTGGTCCCCCAGCTACTATATGAACAACAAAAAAAAATTATCAGACTTCAGCTACCACTAATTTTGAATATTTATCGCTTTCTTGGGGGTCCTTGGTGCATCTTCTTTAAAAATGATCCGAATTGCTTTCAATATTATTTAACATAGTTTTAGCGTCCTCCCATTATTTCAATAACTATAAAAATATTTTTATACCCAATTACAAACAAAATAAATTCCTAGTCCCTTGGGGCCCGGAACAGGGCCCCTTGAAGTTTTTGTAATAATAAATTCCACCCTTTTAATCCGATCTTCATTTATAGGATTCTTTATACATTTAAATATTTTTAAGTTTTTACATTTCATATAAGACGCTATGGTTTCCTGTGAAATCATAGAGCCCAGCTCAGGGCCCGGCCCCTGAACTTTTTGTGAGATAAACATATTTCACTTCCTATATTTCTCATCTTCTCAGTGCAAAACTTTAAAGTTGCCTGGGACTCTTCTTCCAAGACCAATACCCTGATAATTTTTTCGGTCCCTAGTTCAGTTTTTTAAACATTTACCCAATCAGTGCATTTAAAAAATGTATTATTCTAACGAATAGTTCATAATGAATGCTCAATTTTGACTAATTAAAGATCTAAAGCACTATGTACTGAAATACTTTAACATGTTTTTATGGTAGGCCACTGGTTTTAACTATCAGTTGTCCCCTTCGGACACCTGTTATAGCTCCCTTAAAAATAGTCCGATTCACTAGCTTTTTTCTAAAAGCTTTTTAGGTCCACTAGCTATTACATATACGAGAAAAATATTTCTCTGACTTCAGCTATTATTAATTTTGATTATGAATCTTTTTCTTGGGGCTCTTGCTTAAAAATGAAACTTGGCTTTTTTTTAAAGTGAACCAATTGCTTTCAATTTTATTTAAGATAATTTTAGCATCCTCCCATCATTTTGTAGTTACTAACTACAAAAAATATTGTTATACCCAACTACACGCAAAATTCCTGGCCCTTGGGCCCCAGTTTGATCCCTTGAAAATATTGTAATAATAAATTGTTAATAAATTTCTTCCTATTAATCCGATCTTCATTTTTAGGATTCTTTATCCATTTAGATATTTTAATGTTTTGACATACCATATAAGACACGGTGGCCTCCTGTGGAATCATAGAACCCAGTCCAGGAACCCTGAACATTTTTGAGACAAATTTTGTTCACTCACTAAATTTCTCACCTTCTCAGAGTAAAATTTTTAAATTTGTGTCTTGGACTCTTCTTTCAGGACCAACATTTTCATACTTTTATGCGCGACAAGAACCCTTTTCTTAAGCATTTACGGAATCAATTTGTGAAAATATTATTTAAACGAATAATTCATACTCTTTGATTAATTGTAGACCTAAAGCGTTAAGTACTAAGACATTTTAACATGTTTTCCTGTTAGGGCTCTCTTTTTAACTGTCAGTTGGTCTTTTTGGAACTCTTATTATAAATCCCGTTAAAATGGTCCAATTCAGTCAGTTTTTTTAACAACTACTTCAAAGGAAAAAAAACCTCAGAGTCTAGCTACCACCAATTTTAAATATTATTTATGTTCTTGGAGCCGTTGGTGCAATTTCTTTAAAAATGATCCGAACTGCTTTCAATTTTCATTAACGTAGTTTTAGCGTAATCCCATTTCTTTAATAACTACAAAAATATTTTATATCCAACTACATGCAAAATATGTTCCTTGCCCCTTGGATCTCGGTATAGAGCCCCGCTACAGGAGTTTTTGTACCATAAATTGTTTTTAAACTGACCTCTCTTAATTCAGTCGTAATTTTTGGAACTATTTTTCCACTTAGTTATTCCCAAATTCTTACATTCCATTTAAGAGCCTGGGACTTCATATGATCCCGTATGGCTCGTCTTAGGGCCCGTGAAATTTTCATTTGGTATTCATATTACACTCATTTATTTTCCCACCTTCTCAGTGCATAAAGTTAAGTTTTGGACTACCCTGATATTTTTATCGGGGACGAAGGGCCTTTATTAATGCTTTCCAACAAAGTTGAGAAGTGTTTATGCATTCGGTTTGTCTGGCCGTCTGTCCGCGCTTTAACTCCCGTAATAATGCTCAGAATGCTATGAAATTTTTATATATTATTGATGTTTACCCTAGCACGAACGATATTGAAAATAAAGTTTCTATTGTGATTAGTTTATTTACAGAGACAGTCAAAATTTTCCCGATACATTACGGCTTATGAGAAAAAATCGTTTCAAATGAATTTTAAAGGTGTTACACCCAGCCAAACATATTCAAATTTGCAAGGATTCGCCAAGTGAAATAAATTATGCATTCTGTAAAATATGCGGTGAAAATAATAGTTACTGTTCATTTACAGGGCCTCTTAAAAGAATTCCATTACACAATAATAAAAAGGGGAATTGTTTGCGACATATTTTAATTATGTTAAACGATTTCAAGTGTCATAAAATTGATACAATATTTAATGTATAATATGAAGTGCATAGCATTTACAGGGCAATACAAAATATTTCAAATCTTATATTCTTATCCGAAGTAATGTATATTATCAATAATAGCTGATTGATGGATGAAATACATTTTCAATTATGACATGCGCTTTTAAGTTTTACTAAATGTCTGCAAATTATATGGTGTGTATAAATGTTATAGTTGGTATACAGGGTTACACAAAAGAGCTCATAAAAGTTACTGATCGTGAGGATAACTAACTAAAATGTGTTTTTTTATTAAGTTACGCATTTTTACGTTGAAATGCTTTCAGTTTACTAAGAAACGTTTGTAGAATATAAATAAAATGATATACAGGTCATGCAAAGAATTAGCTACATGGTCACACATAAATGATAATTTCTGGAAATGTGATTAAAATAGTTTTGAGAGTGTTTTTCTTTGAACTAAATTATAACAAAACACTGGCCAGTAATAGGGGTATTAGATAAATTATAGGGCTGAACAAAAGTATTCAAGTATTTTCCATCTATTAGAATAAAGTGCTGAAAGAAAAATTTCAACCAGTTAGGCGTTTTCTTGCTAAACTAACGTTTTCTGTTATTTAGTATATATATATCACCCGGAGGATGAAATACAGGACTGCTCAAAAGTATTAGAATACACATTTGGCTATGGACAATTGCATCTTATTTCCCTAAATAACAAAGTTTTGTTAAAGATTTCAGGAAGTGTTGGAAAGTGTTTCATAATCTATGCATAACGCATGATTTTCCTTACTTGTTAAAGCTTTTACTGAATTTTTTATGCATTTTTTAAAAATATTATTCGAACGAATAATTCATAGTCTATGATTAATTTTGAGTAATTGTAGATAAAAAGTCTTAAGTGTTTGTTTAAGATTATCATAATTTGTCCCGGGCAACGCCGCGCCGGTCGGGTCAGCTAGTTTGAAAATAAAACGCGTGTAAACTGTTTATAAAGTGCATTCGAATTCCAAAACAAAATTTAAACGTATAATTAAATATTTTTAATATTCATAGCAATGCTCTATTAATGAATTGTCAGTGTTGAATTCAGATACTTTTCTCCTGGAGGAATTTCTTTGGATCCGAGGGGGGAAGGGCACAATAGAGTTCCGAGGATAACAATTACACTTTTTTATCATTGAAAACACAAAATCTCAAATTTTCCGAAAGGGAACATTTGATAGTTCCGATGAGGAAAATCTCCCCGGACCATCCTCCCCACTGAATTCAACACTGTGAATTGTTCATGAACCAATATCGACAAATTATATAAAACGCCAAACTACTCAAGTAGTACTAAATTGCGTAAAAGAAATATTTTATAACTCGAAAAATAATAATCATATTATCTAAAAATTTAATACTAAATTAATCTAATAGTTTGTCGCATCAAGCGTCTCATTTTCAATTAAAATATATCTTTGAATTGAAATTTGAATGAAATACAGGATCTTGAAAAATAGAAGAATGTGGAAAATAGGATTACAAATATCTCGGCAACTAATTATTCGATCGACTTCATTTACTATGCAAAATTTGTGTCATTTTATTGCCTTTTACGTCCACTCCTTAAAATAAAAAAAATCGAAAATTTGTATGTACCTTTCATCAGAACGAATTTTTCAAGAATCCGAAAAAAATAATTCTGCATAATCAGAATTATTGATATTAAATACGCTTCGTCCTATTCTTACATAATAAGTATATACAAAATTTACAGTCTCTATCTCAATTTGTTCGGGAGATAGAACGTTTACAAACACACTGAGATAGAGTCGCACGGACGGACGTCAAAATTGTTTTTCTAAAATTGTTTTTCGAAATCTCCAGTTTCTAGAAGGTGTAAATCCGTCGATTTTTTTTTCAATTTTTAAACGATTGCGTATTATTTTAATGACAGTTTTTTCTCTGTGGTAGAGAAATATGCTTTTTACTATTGGGACAAAAAAGAGGATATGTTTTGTTTGATTATTTTATTTATTTATGCTTAAAAGTGTTTGTATATTTACAGTAATATGAACCGTTTTACCATTTATATTTAAATACATAGAAGCCCTAATAGCATGCATGGTCACAGTGACGTCACTTTGGTCACATCACATCTGTGACTAAAATGTCACCTCTCAGAGACGTCACATTGTGACTGAGATGTGACTTTCTTAAAAGTCTTTAGAAATTTATCAATATTCTTCAAAACATGTTATTTACTTTAAAAAACATGTTTCTGGCAATTTAAATATCATCGCTTTTGTCACAGTTTCGTCCCAATGTTAATCTCAAATTAGTCACAAATGACACATTTTTCACAAATTTGTCACATTGCTACCACTTTGTGAAACGTCACAAAAGAGCTCTAAAACGGCCATAACGACTTCACATTTTAGTCACTGTGACTTCACATCGACAATCGATGGTCAGAAAGTCACAATGTGACTTCCCAACGACGTTGCAGTGACGTCACCATGCTTTACGAGAAGGATAAAAGGCAGTTGTACTATGACCTTTCCAGAATGTCATAGACCGGTCAGCACTTACGGACAGTAAGTAACAATGTAAATTCCTTCTTCTTAAAAAAAAACTTTCAACAAGTAACAGTTTCTTAAATATATGAAATATTCGTTCTAACGTATTCGCATGCATGAATAAAACTTCAATAATTATAAAAAGTCGGATATGGCAATCCCAAAACTTTCTTCTATCCCAAGCAAGTTAATATTTCAAAATCGCTATCACAGTGCCAAAATTAAATGACAATCTATGCTGATCGTGAGGATTCTACAAACATGAAATTCTCTGCATTAGTTCTTGAAATACGGCCATTGCGGATATCGGAAAAAATGCAACATAAAAGCACCACTTCTTGGGTGATTTATACCTGAACATAGACAGCAATAAGATTTATCAAGCTATACCAAAATTTGAAATTTGTTGAACAAATTCGAGCATTAGTTCTTGACATAGAGTTATTGCAAGAATTGGAAAAAATCATCATAGCAGTGCAACCTGTTAGGCTAGTGACGCCAAAACATTACTGAATATGAAGTTTGATGAAAATCCGCTCATTAATTTTTGAGATAGAGCTATTGCGGAGATCGAGAAGTATGCAGCATAGCAGCACTACCAATTGAGCGTTTAAACCAAAAAGTAAACAGCATCAGTTCATATAAAGAACTAACTGGATCTGAAGCTGGATGAAAATTCGTTCATTAGTTACTGAGATAGAGCTGTTACGTAAATCGTAAAAATGCAGCATAGCAGAGCTTCCTGTAGAGCGATTTAAATCAAAAAAATTATCAGCATCAATTTATATCAAGGAATGCATGAATATAAATTTTTATTAAATTCCGTGCATTAGTTCTTCAAATAGAGCTATTGCAAAAATCGTGTAAAATGCTGCATACGAGCGGCAACTATTAAGCTATTTATAAAAAAAGTAATTAGGATTAATTCTTGTCAAGGACTAATTGAATCCGAAGTTTAATGAAAATCCATGCATTAGTTATTGAGATAGAATTATTGCGTAAATCGTAAAAATGCAGCATAGCATGGTCACCGATTGAGCGATTTACACGAAAAACTATTTAGCTTCCATATATATCAGCGACTACCTGAATATAAGTTTTTAATAAATTCCATGCATATGTTTTCGAGAAGAATGAAAAATTCATGAAAAATACAGCATAGAAATGCCACCTTTTGAGCAATTTACTCTAAAATGTTGTAAAGAACTTAATTCCTAAGCCTACGGTAAATGACATTACTCGTCCTAAGAGAATAAAAAAGAACAATTCTTAGTTGAGTGGTGTCAGCTCGGAGGATTTGTGTAGTGAGATGGTGTAGTGTTGTTTATGTTTTGTTATGGAATATGTGATATAAAAATGCTATTCAATTTTTTGTTATTTTGTGTCGTGCTCGTCTACGTGAGTGTTTACGACTACTGACGCCAAAAGATAAAACAGAAATAGTTCATATCACGGATTTACTGAATCCGAAGTTTGATGAAAATCCGTGCATTAATTTTTGAGATACAGCTATTGCGGAAATCGTAAAATATGCAGCATAGCAGAACCAGCTGTTGTGCGATTTACACCAAAATATAAGCAATACCTATTCATATCAAGGACTAACTGAATCTGAATTTTAAGGAAATCCATGCATTAGTTATTAAGACAAAGCTGTTCCGTAAATTGTAAAAATGTAGGATATGTAACGCCTACCGATAAGCGATTTACACCGAAAACTAATCTATATCACAGATTACGTGAATATAATTTTTTATTAAATTCCGCGCCTTATTTCTTGAGGTAGAACTATTGCAAAAATCATGTAAAAAGCAACATAGCAGCACCACTTATTGAACAATTTTAAACCAAAAACTAATCAGCATCAATCTATAGCAGAGTCTGAATGAATATAATTTTAATTAAATTACGTGCATTATTTCTTGAGATAGAGCTATTGCAAAAATCATGAAAAATGCAGCATAGCAACACCACCTGTTAAGCAATTTACAACAAAATGTAAACAGCACCATTTCATGTCAAGGACTAACTGAATCTGCAGTCTGAAGAAAATCTAAGCGTTTGTTATTCACATAGAGCAGTAGCTTAAATCGTAAAAAAGGCAGCATAGCAGCGCCATCTGTTCAACGATTTACACTAAAATCTAATCTCAATAAATCTATATCAGGGACTACCTGAAAATAATTTTTTATCAAATTCCATGCATTAAATGTTGATATAGTGCTACAGTGCGTGTCAAAAGTTTAAGCACAACAGAAAATTTAAAAATAAAATTTTATTAATGGGTGAAAGTTACTGCAATTTTCACATAGCCTACAAATTGTAGTTTTAAAAAGATAGTTAACAGATTCATGCTATAAAATTTATCTTAAATAATAAAATTTATTAAAACAACAAAAATGAGTGTGTCAAAAGTTTAAGCACAGTAGTTTTTTAGTCTTTAGCAGAACAAGAATAAAAAAAATTAATACTTGATTATTGCTTCTTTCTGCTGAATTACTTTAAATATACGGTCTTCCATCGTTAAAATGAGGTTCTGTATTGTTTCTGGTTCATTTTTTAAACCAAGCGTTCTCAATGGTATCTTCCAAATCATTAACTGAAGAATACTGCTTTCCATTTGGATAAACTGCATGAGTGAGAATACCCTACATATTTTTTATAAAGTTTAAATCAGGACTAATTACCGGCCATTTCAAAACAGACACTGTTTTCGACTTAAGCCACGTTAAGTTTGAGATATGGATGGAAGCATTATCATGTTGAAATAACCATTTTTCTCCCCCTAAAAACCTCGGCAACAGGAAGCAAATGACTGGTAAGTGTCTCTTGGTAGTTTTCAAAGTTTTCACGACCACTAATGAATGCTAGAGATGCCTGACCATTGAAAGAAATAGCCCCCCATACCATTACAGAACTGCCATTATGTTATCGGCTAAATACACTTCTAAATTCTTTACGGAGATCATGCCAATAGTACTTAAACCCATCAGGGCCATCGAGGTTCCTTTTTTTTTCATCACTAAATATGACATTCAGCCACTTTTCACCTAATGACATATGCTCTTTGGCCCATTGTAATCTAGCTTCTTTATGGTGTCGTTTGAGACACGGTAATCGAGCCATTTTACGGTACTTGATGTATTTGAATTCCAAAACTCTTCTATAAACAGTTTTTTTTATATTTGTTCTCCAACTGCACATTTTATTTCCGAAAGGGAGTAATTACCAGTTGAAGCCAAATTTCTGATGCGGCTATCTTCGCTCAAACTAGTCACTCGCGGCCTTCCTGAACGAAATTTTCGTTTAAAATAATTATCACGAGCCAAAATTTGATGACTACCTTGTTTTGACCTTTTTAATGCACTTGCAATTTCAGAAACAGAATTACATTTTGCTGTCATACTCCAAATTTTTATCAACTCCTCCTCTGAAAATTCTTTCGACTTGGGCATTTTGTACTAACTCAAAAACAACAGCGGACTGCTCCTTATATACCCAGAAATTGTTTGCGTGCGCAACCGTATACGTCAGACTGTAAAATTTGCATAAAAACGATTTTGTGCTTAAACTTTTGACACGGTCATTTTTCTTCTATTCTTAAACTCCATGGTTTGAAATAAAATTTAAAAGTTAATTTAAATGAATATGGTGTAAAAATAGATATTATTAACATATACAAGACATATATCGAAATTAAAGGTAATATTTAAAGTTTTATTTTAAAATTGCTATTGTGCTTAAACTTTTGACACGCACTGTATTGCAAAAATCTTGAAAATGCAGCCTAGCAGTGGCTACCTGTTGAGCGGTTTACACAAAAAGTAAATAGCATCAATTCATGTCAAAGACTATCTGAATCTGAAGTTTAAAGAAATCCATTCATTAGTTTTTGAGTTAAAACTGTTGCGCAAGTCGTAAAAATGAAGCATATGTAACGCCTACCAGTGAGCGATTTACACCAAAAACTAATCTATATGAGGGATTTCGCGAATACAATTTTTATTATATTCCGTGCCATCTTTTTTGAGATAGAGCTATTGCAAGAATCATGTAAATAGCAACATAGCAGCACCACGTATTGAGCTATTTTCAACAAAAACTAATCAGCATCAATCTATAGCAGAGACTGAATGAGCATAATTTTTTATTAAATTCCGTGCATTAGTTCTTGTGATAGAGCTATTGCAAAAATATGAAAAATGCAGCATAGCAACGCCACCAGTTAAGCAATTTACAACAAAATGTAAACAGCACCAATTTATGTCAAGGAATAATTGAATCTTAGGTTTGATGGAAATCCGTGCATGAGTAATTGAGATATAGCTTTCTTCTGAATCTTAAAATACGTAGCATAGCAGCGCCACCTAGAAATCGAATTGCACCAAAAATTTATCAGCATCAATTTATATTAGAGACAACCTGAATATAAATTTTTGTTGACATCTGTGGATTAGTTCGTCAGACAGAAAGCCCACAAAATTTACAGACAGACGGACAGAAACAGACTCACAGACAGACATTTTATAAAATGATGGATTTTAGAATCTCTGCTCCCTAATACGTGTAAATAAGTCAAAAACCGGAATTCAAAAAGTTTCACGAATCCAATACTTTCTTCAAATAAAGATAGAAAAAAGTAAAAAATATTTATTACAAATGATTAATTTGAATGGTGAACATTTTTGAATGCTTTTTTAGTTATGAGAACTATAAGAAGAAATACACTGTAGTTATATATAGGGAACTAAATGTACTGAGAACGTAAATTAAATGAAATTTTATTCCATACACATATTTACTTCTTATTATGAGCTACTCCAATTACATGTATAACTAAATAGATTAAGTTTATGATAATCTAACAAAAATAATTCACAAATTGTTGGCTAACTTTGATTTATGATCTTATTTTTTCAACAATTATAATTATTAACAGGATTCGTTCGCATCAAAGGATACAGGGGATTTTATGCGTTTAGTACCAGAATTTTCGTATAATACTGGTGCCTAGATCGTGAAAATAGATTTCTTTTTCTTTAAATAAGGCAAATATTTCTTTAAGAAAATTCTGGTAAAAGATGCTTGAAAATCCTTGAAACGTACGAAGCCTGTTAATTTAGTATTTCTCTGTTCTTGTTTTGTAATCTTCAATCTGTCGTAAACCGTTTATAGGTCTGTTTGTTTACACACATTTTTTAAAATTTAAATTGCTGAATATTAATATATCGAATGTGTATATTGAATATTATTATATAAAAGCAACAACTCATTTTATAGACAAATTAAATAAGTTTCTTGTTTCCAGTAACTGATAAAAAAATATGTATATTTACTCAATAATTTAAATATTTTTTTAAAACTTCCACGATGTATATTTAATTCAAATTTTAGTATATCTATATTATAAAGGCCAAACGTATCTGTGCGAAACGCATACGTCATTTTACGAATGGCAACACTTTCCCATGCAATTTCGGTTTTGCAATTTCCGCTACTGCAAATTTTATACTTCTACACATAACACATTTTCAACTTTTATACCGTCGTTTAGAGAAAAAAAATTACTTTTAAATGCAATTTGTTTGAAAGCGGTATCACAACTTATTTTTGAAATATTAATTTTTTTGTAGTTTTAATACGAATATTCCAATTGTGGCAACAAAAATATGCCAGTCTTTGGAAAATGAAAAACAGTAGTACACAAAATTAAAATTACTGTTGAAAGTTTATTTTTCCTTTTTATGCTGCAAATCAGATTAACTTTAATTATTTTCGGTTCAGACTACGATTCTGGTTGGCAGAATTCAGGTTAAGTTGGTTTTTGAAAGGTTTGGTCGACATATTCTTTCATATTAAAAAATATATATTTATTATAATGGTAATAAATATAGAAACTTGTTTGTATGTGGTTTTTCTGAAGAGAACGCAGATCTGCAAGATTTGTCAGGATGGTACCGACATATCCGAAGTTATACGCTTCAAAGCCAGTGTTAGGATTTTTTTTTTCAATTTGACTGTCTTATTTTTTTATGCGAATCTTTATTTCATATTTCGCGTCGAAATTTCTACATTTCTAAAATCAATATGGATATCTCATGCATATTTTTGAATAATGTGTTAATTCTTTATACGATTTTTTTTTTATCTTATTTCGTGACTATTTTTGACATTTATAAAAAAAAACGCGGTTTCAATCTTTCAATACAAGATTTTCCCCTGAAACTTTTACACGATTTTTTAGATTTCTTCTCGTTTAGTGGCATTTTTTTACGTTTGTAAAAGGTAATGGGATACAATCTATTAGCTCAATGCAGTAAGTTTGACAAAATTTGCGATTTTTTTCCACGACTAATTGACAAAATTCATATTTTTTTATCACAATCAATTGAAGAAATTTAAGTTTCTAACCGCGGTTCTTTGACAAAATTCGCGTTTTCTAGAGCAATCTTTCGAGAAACATCGAAATAAATTCGCCTTTTTTATGTCATCTTTAAAAGAAATTTGTGATTTGTTCCAGCTATCTTTCAACGAAATTTGCTTTTTCTTTCAGCTGTCTTTCAACGAATTCGTGTTTTTTCAGGGATCTTTCCCGAAATTCACTTTTTCGTTCCATGATCTTTTAAAGAATTCCACGATTTCTTCTTTGATCTTTCAACGAAATTCGCTTTTTCTTTCGGCGTTCTTTAAAATAAATTCGCTCTTTCTTTCAGCGATCTTTTAACCAAATTCGAGTTTTCTTTGCGATCTTTTAACTATATTCGTGTTTCTTTTGCGATCTCTTAACGATATTCGCATTCTTCCGTGATATTTTGACGAAATAAACGTTTTCTTTTCCCGACCTTTTGACGAAATTTGTGTTTCTGCCGCGATCTTTTGACGAAATTTATTTTCTTCTGTGACCGGTTAATGAAACTGATTTCTTTACGTGGCCATTTGGGAAATTCGCATTGTTTCAGCACGATAGATAAATAATTTCAAAATATCATTCCGTGACCAATTAAAAAATCTAACTGCTTATTATTGCGTTTCCTCCAGGATTGCATTAATATTCTAAAGCGAAAGCAAGTTTCCTGCGGCGGTTATCCCTGTCATCCAATCGCTGCTTATTATTGCGAGATTCTGATGTAATTTACAATATCTTTCCTGGGTCGTTTATCAAAATTCGTTACTTTTTCGAATCCTTTGGCAAAATTTGCAATTTTTTCTGTAATCTGTTGAAGAAATTTAAGTTTTTTTTCAAAGACCAATTGAAAAAAAATTGCTATTTGTTTTTGAGATCTTTGACAAAATTTACGATATTTTCCGTGACAGTTTGAAAATATTCTCTATTTATTCAGGGACAAATTCACGAACTGATATTGAGAAATTCTATTAAATGAAAAAAAAATCGTCAACTTCAAGAAACTTAAGGAAAACTCATGGGAAAAGTCACAAACTTGTCAAAAATTTGGAAGGGAAAAATGGAGCACATCGGCTTTTTTATATTTTGCAGGATTTTCCTTTGCTGTATGAAAATCGCGCATGCTATTTTAAACACTGCTCTTCAAAAAATTTTTTTATTGGTGCTCCTGCTTTTAAGGAAAAGAATTTCTGATGTAAATATTTACAGAAACACTAATCCTTTGCAGTTAATCTCCATAAATAGGGTTTTATGTTAAGAAGATTGTTTTGCAGGACAGATTTTTCTTTCCCTGCTTTTTTATGCTCGAATTTTCGGGCTAATGACAGATTTCTTAAATTTTCTGTACAGAATGACCTCTGAAAAATATGCTATGCGAATTGAAAAAAATATAAGTGGATAAAAATGGGTTTTTGCAGAAAATTAGTTTTAGACTGATTTTCGTACCACCGTAATTTCTGGCTTCAAATCGTAGAAACTAGACTCTTTGAGGTTAGCAGTTCTAGCTCTTGAACAAACGGTGTTTGAACTTTTAGCCCGAAATCTAAGAGCATAAATCTAAAAAAAGGAACAGGAATGATAAATTTAAGTTATTTATTGTGGGGATAAAAATTAAACTTTCCGGTTCGAAAACCGGTAACAACAACTTACAAGCCTGGAGTGTTATTTATATTCTAATGTTATTTACACTTAAGTACATTTGTTAGTCCTGCTTTTTTCCCCCTTTGTTGTTTTGCACGTTGATTTATAAATTAGCGTCTTCGCTAAATACAGACTATTTTTATTTAACATTAAACTCACTTTTCAAATCCATGTATGAGCATTTTTTCGCACATTGTCTGCTTCATTAATTGAAAACAATTACAATTATTAAGCTAGAATTTTTCATTTTACACCATGAATGCTATTTGCTTTGAACAAAGAATATCGTTTCAATATTTTTCACTGCAAAAATATCAACTATTAAAAATTATGAAATAAATATTACTCTGACATAAGATGCATGTTAATAAATAAAATGTCTGGTTAAAATAGCAATTGGTAAATAAGTCTTGAGAATTACAATAAAAAACAGATTGTAACTTTTTTATTAACAATACAGTTTTCAAAGATTTTAGACTATCTATCACCTTTGAAAAATTGCTTAAAGTATATACCGCAATGAAAAGATTTTCGTGATATGAGATGAAATATGTCTTCATAAGAGATTGTTTTAAACTATTTTCTAGAAAATACTTTAAAGATGATTGTCTTAGCATTTATAATAATATGTGTATACATTTTTAGAATCTCTAATTTATATTAAAAAATTAATATTCAGACCGGACACTTTTTTTTTATTTGTGGTAATATGCAAAAGTATCTTTAAATGACCAAGTTGTGATAATTTATTTGAGCATCATTATCAAAAACGAAAGGTCTTCTAGTTTGAATCAGTTAGATATAATGTTAAGATATAAAATTTTATGAGTAAGCAAGTATTATACTTCAATTAAAAATGCTGTGGAGCTTATTTCAGTAACAAATGGTTTTCCTTTTTATGGGTACATGTATGTGACTTTATAAAAACCAATGACAAAGACATCGCGGAGAAAAATTTGTGAAAATCTTTTGCAGTTTATTTTTACAAACAGAAGGTTTCACTTTGCATGAGTGAGCAAATGTAATTTCATATTGTCTCTTTGTGAAAATCCTTTTCAACATATTTCACAAACAAAAGGTTTTTTGCTTGTGTGGATATGCAAATGCTTTTTCAAATTACTGTTTTCTGAAAATCTTTTGGAACATACTTCACAAACTTCCTTTGTATCCTACCTTCACTTTTTCCTTTGTATGGCTGCGCAGGTGAGATTTTAGACCATCATTCCGTGCAAATCGTTTAGAACATATCTCACAAACAAAAGGTTTTTCCTTTGTGTGAGTGCGCAAATGTTTTTGTAAATCACCACCTTGTGAAAATCCTTTGCAGCATATTTCACAAACGAAAGGTTTTTCCGTAGTATGGGTGTTCAAATGTACTATCAGGTTTTCTTTTCGCGCAAATCCTTTGGAACATAATCCACAAATAAAAGGTTTTTCGTTTGTGTGGGTACGCAAGTGCTTTTTCAGAATGTCATTTCGTGAAAATCCTTTGGTACATATTTCACAAACAAAAGGTTTTTCCATTGTATGGATACGCATGTGTTTCTTAAGAGCTCCATTTTCTGAAAATCTTCTGCAACAAACTTCACAAACGAAAGGTTTTTCCCCAGTATGAGTGCGCAAATGTGCTATTAGATTCTCATTTTGTGAAAATCTTTTTGAACATGCTTCACAAACAAAAGGTTTTTCATTTGTATGAATACGCATATGTTTTCTAAGATTACCATTTTGCGAAAATCCTTTAAAACATATTTCACAAAGAAAGGTTTTTTCTGTTGCTTGAGAGTGAGTCTGAGGTACTGACATTTTCTTTAAAGAAAATATTTACGTTCATAAAACACAGAAGATAAAACATCTGCATAAAACAATACTTTGTTAAATTTATTCTAGAAAATCTTTAAATACCATAAAGTGGGAGTATGTCAGCTCTACAACTTTTAATCTAAAATGTTGAAAAAAATTAATTATATTTTCTTTACATGCATATTTAATAACATATTATCAATTTAATAATCTAAACAGCCGAAAATGAAAATTAAGAAACTATTTATTTACATAATTTTTAGAATCATGCATGGTTTCTAGTTGAGAAAAAAACAACCACAGCAACATCTCCTGTAAGTTAAAAAACTTTTAAAATCCTATTTAAAGGATGTTCTTGATTTAAAGAAAGTCAAGTAGTAGTATAAAAGTATTAAAAATACTCATTTGAGTGCCAAGAATGCAACCAACTGCTATAAAAAATATGATTGAAAATTCATAGCATTACAAATTTAAAGAAAAAAATCAAAATATCAAAAAGCACTTCTGTCACTCAAACAAGTCAATGGTCTTTTTCAACCAATTATGGCTGTTCTTAAACAAAGGTTATACATTTTGATAAGTGCTTTGTATGAAAAACTGCAATAATCTAGTGAAATAATACTGCACATCAGTGTGGGTTTTTACATAAAAATAATACCACATCAAAATTTCAATATTAGTTTAATGCTGAAAGATTATTGAGAACGAGATGTCGAAGTGATTAGTAGATAATAATAATGGTTAAAGTCATTAGAAAAGAACATTTAAACTCATCGTTATTCTCTTAGCACTGGTTCGAAACATACGGCATTTTTCCAGCATTAAAGAACAGATTAATTTTTAGTGGAAGGCACTTTTGTTTCGCCAAATGAGTATAATACGTAATTGAAACATTCAGCAAAGCTCCACAGAGTATTTCAATATATAGACTTTAGTTGCTATTCATCGTGAAATACATTTTAAAACAGCGTTATCAGGTCATCTATTACTCTGTAGGAATCACTTCCAAACGAGTCGTAAATTTTGAAATAAATTGGTGACATGTGAATATGCACTCCTGACTCACACTTTGCTATTAGATACCTCCCAGGCATAACGTTTTCAGTGCAATGCAAATATACTGAGTAACGAATGACAGCTCGAATAAGCATGTAATTATATTTTTAAATGTGAACAAAAAAATCTGGAAATCAGCTTAAACATGAAAATGCAGATATCTTCAGAATTTAAAAAAATGAAATGGTAAAGAACGAAATTTACAGAACAGAAGAACTCTTATTAGCATTTAAGATTAAAAAATAGCCTAGAAATAAATAATAATTAGATCATTTTTATTTAGAATTAATGAATTTAGAATAAAAAAATAAGTATAATATTCCTACAGTAGATTCCGTCAAATCCATACAGCTTGAACTAACGCAGATTTCAGAATCGTGGATATTTCTGGTAATCATTTTGTTTACATTTTTTAAACAATAATTTGAAATTAGATAAGCAATATTCTGGTCTATAGGCATAAAGTAGGAGTGTTTTGTCGAGCCGGACAGAAAAAAATATACATACGTATACTATTAATTTTTTACAACGTATTTATTGGTATTTTGAAAAATGGCAAAAAATATTTTAAAAAGGAAAATTAAATAAATTATAACCTCGTAAATTTAGGGATATGAAAAAGGATGTTCTAACACATTTTTCTATTTAAATAGTAAATAATAGAAAGAAAATTTATAAAAGTATAAATTAACAATGTATTAACATTTTCAAAAAGTAGAAAGGGGGGGAAATAAGAATCAGTATCACATTTTAAGAGAAATAATACTTTTTAGACACTTTAATTTTATAAAATCACAGGTCTTTATTAATAATCAAAATTCAATTTTTGAATTCTTTAGTTTCAAAAGCACAACAACATGATTCAAATAGCTGCAACAATGTATGCACATAGGGTTTTCTAGTAAAAATTTAAAAAAAGCTCCAATGCTTTAATATCCTGAAAATAATAACAATTACGGGCTTACCCACGTCTCCTCTACCCGAATATTTAAATTTCTTACAATAGCTGCAAAATTTAAACCAATTTCGTCCTCAGGATAAGAATTTTAATTATTTTTTCCTATATCTATATGCATTTATATCTAAGACAAAACTGTAAATAAGCAGAGCAATAACATCAAAAACAGAAGACCAGATTTAAAAAAAAAAAAAAAATTCTACGCGCCACGGATTTTTTTTTTTTTTTTTATCAATTAGAGAGATTTTGTGCATAGTATTTATAAGCTCAAGTTTGTTCCAACTAAGAAAATATTCACTAATTCAAAAAAGTACTGGAGCTGCGCTCCTTTGAATTTATGAGCAAATTAAGCACCGCATGTAGTATAAAGTTGAGCAAAAAGAATATTTTAATAATTCGAACAAATAGCAGCAAGTGCAAACGATAAATACCATTGTGACTCATTCTGACATATCTAGGAGAGCTCCCTATTCTTATGCATTGAATCCAGCGGTCCGCACATGAATATATTGCCAAAGACTTTACGACGAAAATCTTCGGAAAAACATAGATTAGCATAGCATGGGGGTGGATATTTTCAAATTGAATTTTATTTTAAAATTAAGACGAAATGCTACAATTTTCAATGATATATATTTTTTTGTTAAAAATCTTGATTTTATTGAAATTCATTTTGATATTAGCTAAAAGAGAAATTTTATTTTAACTCAACAAAAAATAAAGAAAAAATTATTAAATATTGCTCATAAAAATATCAAAAACACATAGAAATAAACAAAAATAATAAAAAGTTTGTGATAAAGCTTAAAAAAAATGCTTGTAATATTAAGAAAAATAGAGGACTCATTACGCTTGAATCGCCAATGTGGCGATTCAAGCGCTCGAATGCGCCATCTGGTGGAGAAGAGATGTAACTTCTCCATTTAGGATAACGCTGTGTAAGTTCATTGCATTACATGCATTTTAAATTTGTTCAGAATAATTATTCTTTTGCACAATTTCAGATTTCTTGTGACATTTGTGTTCTGTCTTATATGACGAAGTAAATATTATACGAATTTGAATATCTAAAACTTTTAAACATTTATAATAAAGAATTGTTTCAATGGGACTTTAATATTAGTTAAAGGGAAATTAAAGGGACAGTTATCCTGTATCGAAGGTTGCGAGCAGCGCCTCTATAGGCCGTTTTAATTCCCAACTGAAAAGTGTGATGCAATAGAGCTCATCAGTGGTGACGTCACAACCCCCGAAATTGGGTCAAAACAAACCACAGAGTTAAAAAAAGATAGAGATGAAATGTTTTGTTTTATAGTTAAGCTAAAAATTCAACCCTGAAATTGATTTAAACAAGTTAGAATTCGACCCAAACACTTGCGGATCGTTTTTAAAACTTCAGCAGTTTAATGAATTCAGCCTTTGAAAGGTATTTGATTTCATATTGAAAGCCTTTTTGAAGGTATATCGTGCATCTCTAACAAACTCTAAACTCTCTCGGTTTGTGTTGACCCAATTACCATAGAAATGCCGGGTTGAGTTGTCTGTGACGTCACACTGATGAGCTCTATACCGGTAGAAAATGGATCGGCACCAGCTGAATGGGTTAAATGCGGGAAAGCGAGGCGAAGAGTGCTTACTCGCGACATAGGGCGATTCACTCGGCAAGCACCTGGGTCGGCTAAATAGCTAGCTGTATCACACGGAGAAAGATTTTTCGGCAACATTTTACAAAACAGGATCGTTCATTTTGCTGAGTGTTTGGTAAACAGGTTTTTCAAACTTGTCGCGGGGTTATTGAATTTCTCGCTCCGCTCCTATTGGTCAGTTGATCAGCGCTGAATGAATGACGAACATTTTCCGTGCAATACGGGAAATGTTCAATAAGCAAGAATAGCCAGCAGATTCTTCCCCATATCAAGGTCAGGCAACTTTTTGCTGGCTGTAATGTTATGTTGGGGAAAAAGTTCGACGAATAGGGCACGTGTGATATCGCTATGCCAGTCTGAAGTTGATTGAAGTATTTGTAATGAAAGAAAAAAAAAAGAGGCTTAAAAACATCATAACTTTTGAAGTTGTATTAAAAATAGATTTGGAAAATATTTTTCTAATTTATTAAGGCTATTCTCAAATCTAGAGGAGCTATTTTCTGACACATTTCTGAGTTGTTTTTGTTTGAAAGCCATAAAATTGGTATGTATTCTTATTCAGAAAATGTTTATTTGATTGGTATTTTCTACTTTTTATAAAGGCAACAGATATTCCAGAAAATACAGTCAAATTTGCCATTATGAGCCGAATTTGCAGACGCGATTGCAAAGAAAAATAGACAAACATGTCGCCGAGTGACAAAAATAGCTTATGATTATATACGTAAGTTATTTATAAAAAATGGAAAATGCTATTCGATTCTAAATCGCTTCAATAATCAGACCTGTTAATTTACAGATAAAAATGAGTTGAAAGGTTTCGAGTTGTTGCGCAAGAAATTTGTGAACCTTCTATCGATATATTTCCAAGTTTATTACAGCTGTTACAAAATTTACTAAACATATTGCTTGCCTGACGCATTCTAACATTCGTATTCACGATCAACTTGGACCCGGAATTTCGGCCGAAACCCAAGTTCAAAGCAAGATTGGTATTCTTCATCAACCTGGCAGAACCGGTTCGAGAGGAAAATACAAGGTCAGGTCGAATAACCTAACCAAGCTCTCCAGTAGGTTCAAGTTTGTTTCTCATAACCGAGCATGCGTAGTTAATGAAAAACAAGCAGGAAGAGAGAAAGAGGAGACGGACATTTTAAAATGGCGATGACCGTATTTTCGTACTGAATATAGGTGCTGTCAAAATGTAAAAGTTTTACAATCAAATAAAGCAGAAGAACATTATGTAAAGGTATGTAATCTCATATATGTGTATTACGTTCAATATTTTTATTTGATTTATTTAAATTTAAGTATAAATACTCTATATAGTATGTATTTAATTGTTTGTTTACAAAAAATACGCTTGGTCGCGAAAAAAATATTTGCTTTAAAATAGCCAACAGTAATAACTGACGCGTCTGTCTAAAGTTTGTTTAAAGTCATTTACATTTTGCAATTTTGATGTTAAAAAAAAAGAAAAAAAAAGAACTAATACTTTACAGTACCGAAAGAAATGTCGTACTTACATAAGGTCTAATTAAAATGTGAGATACCTTTCTGATTTGCATTTTTGTTAAAGTAGAAAAATACGAAGATTTTTTTTTAAATATCCGTACATTCTCTGTAGATTTTTTTATCCGTACTTATAGTAAGTTTGAAAATTAAATTTTGGTTTTATTGCACGAAAGATTTATTGTTTATGTACAAACTTAGATAAATGTATATCAGATCTATAAATTAGATTTTTTTACTTAAAATTTAAACAATTCATTTGGATTTTATCGGTTTATTGAAGACTTTTAGAAGGTTTGTTCTTTTTAAAAATATGAATCGTATTAAATGAAATACCTCCTATCATTAACACTATAGTATTTTTGTTATTATTTGTATCCGAAGTTTTGTGAAATTTCAAATTTTTAATTTAAATACATTTATTTTTTAACTGTATTTTATTTTTAATATTATATATAGTATAAAATATTGCATTAGAAATGCCATTTTATACGAAAGTAATAATAGTTATAATAAATCCCTTTTGGCTACTTAAAACATGAGCCTCACAATTTTTAAATAAAAATGAATTACCTCCTGAAATTGTGAGATTTCTTTTAGAGATCACTTATAATTTTTGCTCCTTAATTAGCTAAATAAAAACAAATTACTAAAGGGTTGAAATACAATGATTAAAAAAAACTTTATTTTTTAAAATAACCCCATACCAAAAATAATTTTAACAGCTCTTTTAATAATGCTGATTATTTTTAAGGCAAATAAATTTTTGGCGACCATGAGTATGAAAGCAAACAATTCAACAAATAATGTAGGGAATTTATGTATAAATATAAATAAATTTGTTAAAAACAGATAACATACATATATGAGATTACATACATTGTTCTATTTTAATAGTATTTTAAATTTTCTTTTCATTTCTATATCTTACATAGCATCTTGAGTACTTTAATTAACGAATGACACACACATAAATAAATAAATAAACAAATAAAATAAAATAATAATAATGAAGAGGGAATAGATAGGATGGTGCAAATGGGAACTTATTTTTCTCCACAAATTCACAAAAGACAGCTTTTTTCTTTTTTTTAGATAATGTAAAATTGTATGAAATTATTAATAATGAATTCGAACTGTTTTAATAGATTGCTATAGTACTTTAGCAATCTAGTCTAGAAATCTATCATTAATCAATCATAAAAAAAGTTTCTTTTCTTTCTGTACTAAATAACATTTTTATTACATCTAATGAAATGATATTTAAATGAGTAAAAAATGTAAAATAATAAAGTTAGAAAAAATATACAAAATAAAATATGATTTTCTAAATTTACTTTGAGAAGTAAATGCATTCTTTCAAATGAAATACTGCATCCAAAAGCAGGTGCTTACTTTCATGTAATGATATTTCTTAATAGTAGACTAATTTATCAAAAAATAATAGTCAAAGAGAATCAAATGAGCTTAACTCATTTGATTCTCTTTTACTTTTTTCAACTTCAAATTTGATCTTGTATCTTGGAAAGACACTTCTCAAGAACAAAGAGTTGGAGAGGGGGGCTCTAAAAGCTGATCAATAAAAAATCAACTTTCTGTAATATTTCACATTTATTTGATAGGTTAGTATTCAGAATTCATTTATCATTATTTTTAAAAGGACTTAATCTATCCCGCTCATCTTTTTCTGCAGTTCTCTTAATATTATTTCACTACTTTTTTCCAGTCTATTTGGAATATTAATAGCTATCTAGTTCAATTAGAATTAACCCTTTTCTCTGAAAATCCAAACAATAAAATTATTATATCTGGATACCATCTATACTGATATACAGGCTACTTTTTTCATTTTTCCATTATTTATTATTTTAATATTTTCTTTATCAGAAATTACTTAATTACTAATTAAAGCTATTAATAATGGAAATCAACATAATAACTGCTGTTATAAAATTTTAGTTTTTATTCAAGTCAAATTTCATTAGTTTTTATCCAAATCAAGTTCCATTATTAAGCAACTATGTGAAAATTTATTTTGAAAAAAATATATATATTATTATTATTATTATTATTATTATTATTATTATTAGCTTTTAACACGATTTATTCATTTACCTAACTTCTTTATCAATTTAAAAAAGAAAAAAATAGTTGAATGAATTACTTAAAAAATATTAAACTATCAATAAATTGAATTAAATTTCCATATTTAGTGGTTTCAAGTTTTAATTTTCTCCATATATTTTGTGAAGAAAAAAATAATAAATCACATTGAATCTTTGTTTTTTCTTCTTTTTGTTCCCTTCCCTCTTTTTTTAACGCTTTTCTTCAAAAACAAAAATAATGTCGCGACGCGAAACCGAACAAGACGAGAATTTTTTAACCAATAGGCATACTTCTTTCAACGGGGGTCCAGGAACTACGGGTTGGTAACTTTTCATCCGAAGTCAATGGCGAATACGAGTTTTCAACTTTCGGTTAAAAATCCCAACTCGGCGTTACTGGACCCGTGGTTTAACTCTCGGTCGAAGTTCTTCATGAATACGACCGTAAGAACAATTACCGTAAAATACCGTTAATCCGCCCCCAAACGTGACGAAAAATCGTACAATAGTTAGAGGGGGGCGCTTACACGGGATTTTTCCGCGATCGTTCAACAAAATTTACAGGAATGAATCATGATGAAATGACTGAATTGTTGAATGAATCATAAATTTTGATACTTGAAAAATTTGGACTCTTAAAAAAAAAAAAAAAAAAAAAAAAAAAAAAAAAAAAAACCGTAAATTCTGTCAAAAAAAAAAGAAAAACGCAAAAAGGAGAAATTTGTAAAAAAAAAAGCAAAACAAGCATGAAATCAATTAAAAAATCTCGAAAAAACGCACATTTCATCAAAGATTCATGATTCATTCCTTTCATAATGATTCACTCCATTCTTAATCGCCTTTGAGAATGCGAAGGGAGGGCGTTTTCTCGGGATTTTTTGAAAATTTCAAATTCCTTATAAAGTTTAAGGGGATTCTTATAAAGTTAATTCTTTATAAAGTTAAAAGGAGGGGGCGTTTGATCGGGAAGGGCGGATTAACGGGATTTTACGGTAAGTTCAGTTTTGACTCAGTTGGACTACGCAGGGGGGAAAAATGTAAGCCGCATTCCTGCTCCAATCTGCTGAAGAAATTAAGAGTGTATTTCGATTCAAACTGCCTATTTTCTGATTTATTTTTAAATTCATTTTTGCTCTCATATGCATCAAACTGGCAAATTGCTTATTTAGAATGAGCACAAGCTGTCGTGATCAGGCCCGTAGCCAGGATTTAACTTCGGAGGGGGCTCAATCATGGAATTTTGCCTGATCGGGCAGCAGTAATTTGCATAATTTAAAGTGCAAATAAAAAAGATAAACAATGTTTAATTTGAGGTATTTCCCGCATAGGATACTTGATGTTTATGTCAAAAATTATTTCGTATTTTTTCGACTTTAGTTACAATTTATAGTTTTCCAAAAAATTTCTAATATCCAAACCAGTTCGGAAACCGAAAATTTTTTTAGGGGGTGGGGGGTGGAACGACCAGAAAGATTTAAAAAAAAAAAAAAAAAAAAAAAACAGTAATATTTGAGATGATCTTCATATATCCCGAGAAAAACATTTAACAATATCAAATGCAAACAATTAATTTAAATAGATTAAAAACATAGAATTAATATTAGAGGGTCAGCACTACGACCGCAGGGTTTTAAATTGATTAATAGATATGGGAAATTAATTACATATATTATTTTTGACAACGAAAAAAAGGAATGCTACAGATAAATGAAATCATGAAAATTATATTTCACATACTCTGATTACAATATTTATAAATATAGTATTCTTGGTACAATAAATTCACAAGTGCTAGAGAAGCGATCTTCGTGATTTCTCCTCAGACATGAAACTGATTTCCTTATCAGGATCTACTGTAATGTTACAATCATTGAAAATTATTGCAAGGCTATTTAGTTTCGCATCGACCATAACATTCCGTGGCAAACATACAGTGATGTGCAAAAACTAAGGACTAAGCAGAAAATTTAACATAGAAGTCGAATAACGAACAGAAAGAACTGAAAGACCAATCAGGGACAGACCTGGGATTGATGTAGTAGGGTATGGCATACATGCCATATAAATTAAGAGTAGGCAGTCAGAAGGTATAATGAACAGAGGCGGTGAACGCCTCGGTTCAATGAACTATATTACTTGAAATATATTGGGCGGTGTGGCATATTTCAATGAAATATATTGTACGGTGTACAGTTATCTCAACAGCGATTTGTTTCTACTACTGTGTGATATGGCCATCAGGTAATCCAGAAGATGTCATCTCGATGGCTTTGCCAGAGGTTGCATTGTTGGGAGGTTGGAAGATTGTCAAAGTATGATGAGTGTGGAAGAAAAGTTTTGTATTGCCCAAAGCGTCGTTTCACAAGCCTGGAGAACATTTCAAATAAAAGGAACAGCCGTCCAAGCATTCTGCAGTGATCGTTCACGCGCAACAATAACGGAAAAGCCCTATATTATCCACAATCGAAAAGAAACCGGCAGCAGACAGCTGGGAAATCACAAGGCACATACAACAGACTAGTGGACGTCAGATAGTACGTTTTACCGTGACCAAGAAGCTGCAGAAAGTTAGTCTTATCGGGGACACCAGTTTCTCTAGTGTCAAGCACACAAGATATGGACACAAGAGGAGTGGGATTGAATACTGTTTAGGGTGAGAGCCAATTTAGTTTGACGAGTTATTCTGGAAGCATATACAACTGGGGGGAACAGGGAATATGCAATCACCCCTTCAACATTATCGAAAGAGACCGTTTAGCGATACAAGATTTCTCATTTGGGGCGGTATCATGCTTGATAGGTATCATCGTATCATGTTGAAATCTTATGGCTTGATTTCAGTCGATTTGGAAACCTTGATGCAACACTGAATTCTAAAAACCTTCTCGTCGTTAATTTTTGCACACCAGTGTAATTATTTTCATTGGCAAAAAAGACCTTTAAGCACTGGGTGCAGTTGCCGGGATTATAGTCAAGACTGTCAACAAGTGTTTGATTGTACTATAATACGCTGCCTTACAGTATTCTAAAACTTTTAGAACCCCTATGTATTAGTCAACATTAGCAATTATCTTATATTCTCTGAGATTCTGTAAAATAATTAGAACCCCTTAGCAGAGTTACGGCCGATATCATGTCACTAGATTTTTTAAGGAATAATTTACAGTGACTTTGTCAAGCTGAAAATCTAGACACAAACAAACAGTCAAATGATAAAATCCGTTTTCTCCATTGCTATAAAAAAAACTGTAAATATCAAAGAAATCTTCTATGTGTTTTCAGAAATATTTTCTAAGCTAATGGAAATGCATTTAAACAACTTGACAAAACTTAATATGCTACCATGTCTTTCGATCCTTTTTCCTTACGTTTTCTGGGACATATTGTGAAATTATTTCACGAAGGCCTAAATTTTCGTTGGGGTGATTTCTAAAGAAAATTGTCATTTCACCAATAGAACTATGAAAGTTTCGATTTTTAGGAATCAGCATGCTGTTGGATAATGCAAGGTTTAGCAAGTGGCTTGTTTAATCATCTACCTTAATTTGCCCGTACGCCGTACGGGCAAGAAGAGTTTGACTGATCCATCACTTAAAACTTTTTGACATCACTAAAATTTTTGTTGTACAATTTTACTATTTAATAGTGGGCATGTTTAGACTAAATATTATGAATATTTTATCTTAAAAAAAAGTAGTGTTTTTCACATATTTTGAATTTATTGTACCTAAAAAAGGAATCAGTTAAGTGGTTAATGGACGTACTTAATTTGTGAATACCAGATGATGAAAACCAGACTGGACACCAATATCATAATCAGTTATTTTTACCATTCTGTCATACGATTGTGCGACGCCTTAGATATGTCAAGAAGTAGTTCATCACAATATTGTAACATTACTCTGTTAAACTTTCGGATGATAAGTTATTTATGCGGACGAAACCTAAAAAATTTTCTCGAATCATCAGGGTTTGTGAATTTTGCAAATATTCCATATCTAACATAAATGGTAAGCTGATCTGTTTTTGAAATCTCCATAGTTTCATAAATAATGAAGCTAAAACAGATGGTGCTATTTATTTATGTAACTAGTTATTCGGTAATTATAACCGAGCATTTTTGAATGATTTCATTCTGAATGTCTTGGCTGATGTAAGTAGCTTTTTACGCCTGTTTATAATATGTCATTTTAATTCATCTCATCTACTCTAAATCTTTAATAGGTTTTTAGCTTGTTGTATTTTTATCGTTTTCTTTAATATTAGAAGATCTCTATCATAATCCCCTCTAAGTGGCATTTCTTTTTCTACACAGAATAAGATTGCTAGAATGTTAGATGTCACTCCTTAGAAAACTCTGTAAGGAGCGCTGTGGAAAACTGCAAAAAATTTATTACATTGGGGTATCCATCCCTAAAATTGATAACTCTAATAGAGACAAAGAATACTATTGGCAAACAAGCAGACTACTCTGTGATCATTTTCTTTCCATTGAAGATTCATACGCAAAAGATTCAAAACTAAGTTGTTCAATGAAAAAATCGGGATTAATTTTCGCATGATTTTACAGGTGGCTATTAAAATTTTTGGCTCCTTTCTCTATAAAATGTTATAACATTGACCACTCTAAATTTTCGTCATATATGAACATAATGAGGCTAGATAAAATTAAAAAAGGTCATAACATGTTCTTAAATGTTTTATATTTGACTCTTAAAGTTAACATATATATTTACTTTTTTTAGTTATGTTAATGATGTGGAATTACACTTATCGAATTTTAATGTTCATAATGATAGTTAAAACTGAATTTTTAAGATGTACTTATATTTTTAGTTGTAGACATGAATAAAGAACAATATATCCGAATTTGTGATATTACGAGGGATTTCTGTAATTGTAATGGAAAAAAATTACATTTTTTCAGCTAAAAATGTATGTAGTTTTAATGTAACAGAAATTTAAAAAAGAAAAACATTTCCATTTTTTTTAAACGTTAGAGATAACATAGAAAAGTATTTTTTAAATTTCGGGAGGGGCTTCAGCCCCCTTAGCTCCCTCCCTGGCTATGTGCCTGGTCGTGATTGTGGATTCTTTGTTAAATGCAGAAAATATTGCAAAAAAAGCAATCAAAAAAGAAATTTCAATTATTAAATACATGTAAGCTCTTTAGTTTTAATTAATTTCAAAAGTAAATAGCCGTATGTGAAAAAAAAATTCTATTTTCATGGGTAACATTTTCGTATTGATTCACATAATCTTTAAAATGCACGGTATATATAGAATCACATAACAACTAAATCCAAACCTTCTCTTTAGAGTCTAACTTAATGTATTCTTCTGAAATTTTATTTTTTTTTCTGGCATAATGCCTTCATAAATGCAAACTAGTAGTTATAAAGAATTTATTTGATAAAATTTACTAGAATCTTATATTTTTTAATAGAAAATATTTAAATGTGTCAAAAATAAATTAATCATTTAACATGAAATATCTGTAAACTATCTTTTTAAAAAATAAAAGCTGGCTTTTTTTAAATGATTAAAATCAAATAAAAACCGTGAGGCTTTTTTTGCCTGGGTAACAGCCGGCAACCCTTGAATAGACTTTAGAAAACCACAGACACAGACAAACCACAGACACAGGCTTACCAACACTGTGCTAGATTCCTTATGGAATGTAGCTGATGATATCAACACTAACTTGCCATGCCATATAGAAATCTAAATAAAGGTAAAACATAAAGCAATTAATTAGTTTAGCAATTATAGTGCACAGGGACATGCTATGCATTACTTTAGGTAAAAAAAATTTTAAAGCAAACAATGACCACACAATTGTCATTTACTGAATATGAATCATTTTATTATTAACACATTTTGATAGTTAATGCTGCACTGTAGAAGTGGGTTTTTCTCAGAAGCTGATTTACTTTTTATAACAAAGAATCTGTGAAAGATTTTCCCGCACCAGTGTTTGACGGGCTATTGGACATCACCCCACATCTTGCACTGGTGCATGAGTGACACCTTAACATTAGCGCCAGACAACGCACTTTTGCATAAGCGGCAGCAAACGTGTTAAGTAATTAGAATCTTACAAAAATATTAACTCACTACTTTTTAAATTAAATGCACTTATTATAAAATTATAAATTAAATTTATTATCGACACTGAGGTATATTTTAGTAGTGTTGATTCTATGTCAGTTTGGCAGTGCAGAAAGAATTCCTGACCACTCTCTTTGTGCTCAAAGCCCAATCAAGCTGAAGTTGGGCCCAGGGCCTGTTAATAAGTTGCCCCCTCCCCTACCTCCTCAGTCCCAGCGACAATTTCTCAAAAAAAAATGTAGGTTTATTTGACGAGTTTACAAAGTTGTTTTATGTGTTAACGTCAGGGACCAAATTATAAAATGCAAACAATGGAAAAACTTAAATTGTGAGCAAATTTACATGCAGAAAAAGGCAAATTCCAAGAACATATAATCGAGGTTTCATAGTATTTATCAATTTTTCAAAATACTAAATTGCAATTATCAGAAAAGAAAAAAAAATTATATATACTAATCTAACTTACTTTGAAATGTATTTGATTAAGGAACAAAAAATCAGCCTCATAATTTGTGAACCCCTGAAATTGGTGGGCTTAGGGCCGAGGTCTGTGCATTAATCAGGCTCTGTTTGTGCCTACTATATAATGGCTCTTTTCACACATTGGTATGCACCCAGTGGCCCTTTTTCCACTTATTTTATGTGCATTTAATTTGAGTTGATTTTCTCACAAAATACGTTGATTGTTAAATTGATAAAGTGAGTTTCATCATCATCAGTCTGCCAAGGGTAATAAAAGGTAATGAAATTTTTCAGTTGGCCAAGCAAGAGGTAAGATGTGAAATATATAGATTAATCACATGAGGAAAAAAAACAAAAAAAAGCTGTGCAATTTTTTAATTCGCTTATTAAAAAAATTATTAATAAGTCATAGGGATAAACCAGACACATACACTGTCACCAAAGTTGTGAAATTTGTTGATCAGTTGCAGGAAAATGTTATGAAATTTGCTGATTGGTTGTAGCAATGCCATGAAATTTGCCAGATATTTAGAAAAATATCACAAAATTCTGTTGAAAAAAAAAAAAAACTTTAAACAATTTAGTTCGAAATAGGTTTTTGAAAAGGATGTAACATTATCCATTTTTGTTAAGTTCTTGCCTGGTTGACTTTTTGTCCAAGAGTCAACAAAGTTTTACAACTCTGTATATAGTATTGTGTGATATATATTTGCTCTGTCAGTTTAAATAAACATTTGTATTGACTTAGTAAAATAGTTCATAAAAGACTGCAATTTTCAAATATTGTACATTTTTTTGTACCTATAGTGTTATAATTATTTTTTTCTTCCAAAGTTTCAATTCAAGTGAATTTCATTTTGTGCCTTCTATTTCACCCAGCGATAACGGTTTTGTTATAAAGGCCCAAATTCCTCAATGAAATCAATATTTAAACACAGTTACTTTAAAAAACTGGAAGACACCAGTCAATGTTATGAACACATTGTAGAATTCAGATAAGCAGTAATATGACAAAATATAAAAAAATAGTTCATAGTCTTAAAAAGACGAAGTCTGGCTGATGAACGAACTCTTGAAAACATGAGGAAATTTTAATGTACATACATATACAGGCTTCTTGTAACATTAGTAATTTGGAAAATAAGAAAATAAAAGCATTAGCAAAATGAAAAAAAAAAAAAATGTCAGCAAAATAGATTCATTTTGTCAAAGAAAGAAACATCTATCTTTGGCCCCTTATTGTGTCTTTTTTTTTCCCAATATATTGTAAAATATCCTAATATTTCATAATTACTTACCATTCGACAATTCACTATGTAAACTATTTTAAATAAGTATATTCTATGTATCTCTTAAATGCATAAATGCTTTAGACATTCTTTATGCAGTCTAAATAAAAATTTAAAATCCCATCTTTGACTTACCATTGTGAAAATATATACTAAAAGTTGCTATGCGATTTCGTTTAGCAACTATTACTAGACTTAGTAATAGTAAAAAATTGATTGGCCTATGATATTTTGCGTAAAACTAATAAACAGTATGGTAAATGGCTGATTTCAACATAACATTGCAGCAAAAGATTGTTCTAATTGACATTTATGCTTGTTATACTGTTTCGGTTTTTACCGACCAATGTAATTCCGGCACCTAACTGAAAACAGAAAAATAGACTAATCATATAGCATAATCCTTTCTGTATCTTCATCTGTTGCTAGACTGGATTGGTACTAAGTCAGTATCTTTATAAATAAAGTAATGTAAATGGCACGATGGAATTGAACATGTAAAACAACATCAATCTTTCAGTTACTAAACTCAGATAAATAATCTTGACTGTATATACACACAACATACACATAAAGAGCAGAAATTGAGTACTCACAATTAGGTGAAATTCATTGTTTGTTTACTTGCCAAATAAAGCGTTTTGACGCAATGGTCAATGACTGCGAGAACTTTGCACATACATATGGAATTTGTAAAAAAAAAAAAGGCTAAAAGAGATTCAGATTACATTAAATTAAAAAAAATCTATATAACTGAGTTTTATCATGATTAAGTAACTTTCCTTACATTGAATGAATATGAAAAGAAAAAACAATTGAACTATAACTTATTTTATTAGGAGGTATGAAAACATTACTGTATATACCGTAAAATACCGTTAATCCACCCCCCCCCAAATGTGATGAAAAATCATACAATAATTAAAAGGGGCGCTTACACGGGATTTTTCCGCGATCATTTCACAAAATTTACAGGAATGAATCATGAATTTTTATACTTGAAAAAGTATGGGTTTTTTCAAAAAAAACATAAATTCTGTCGAAAAAACGCAGAAAAAAGGACAAATTTGTAAAAATTGCCAAAAAAGCATGAAATCAATTAAAAAATCTCGAAAAAAATGCACATTTCATCAAAGATTCATGAACCATTCATTTCATAATGATTCATCCCATTCTCAATCACCTTTGAGAATGAGGAAGGAGGGTGCTTTCCCGGGATTTTTTGAAAACTTCAAATTTTTTATAAAGTGGGGAGGGGGGCGTTTGATCGGGAAGGGCGGATTAATGGGATTTTATGGTATATAAAAACAAATTTCAACAACACCCTTTTTAACTGAAGAAACCACACCCAAACTCTGGATAGCTATTATACATACAATCATCACTTCAAAAAATACACAACTACAGTCAAGGATCGTTAATCTGTGCACCCTTAATCCACAAATTTCTGTAATTCGCGTTACTTTACATATGTAAACAGTTTACAAAATTTACAAATTCGTAATCCAAAAATGATTTTTTAAAACAAATATAATTAAAATAATTGAAAAAAATAATAATAAACATCTACTTTATTAAAATATAACTCTTTTATTTTATTAACAGTAAAAAACATACTGTATTATGTAACATATGTAATATGTATAATTATTTTTATTTAAAAGCAAATATATGGTAGATGTGCCAGTAATGGACCCCCTTAAGGAATTTCTTTAAAAAATATTTTTTTATTAATAGAGATAATTATTATATTCCAATTTTTTTCATATTACATTAATATTTCAACTATATTTAACTAATCCCATTGTTACATTTTCCAATATAAATAAAAATTTAGTTTTAAATAATAGAAATGCGTCAAAAACCCAGTATAGGACCGCCTATGTTCCAATAATGGACATCCTATGTTCCAGTAATGGGCCACCCTACAAAAAATAACAGATAATTGTTTTTTCAATTGTATTTTAGTCAAGAACTTAATGAAAGCACACTAATATAACAAAATATTAAAATTTAAGTTAGAAACTCATTACATTAAAGGTTTTATAATAAAAGAGCATAAAACAAAACATTTAAACTTAAGTTATGAATTTATTATAATCAAGGATTTATAATGTTGATATAAAACAAAATATTAATGATATTATTAGAAGTTTATTACAGTACACACTCTCTAATCCGCACAGGTCGGAACCAAGGGTTTTGCGGATTATAGAATTTTGCAGATTATAGGTCATTTCTTTGTTTACATTCTAATATTTGGAATTTATCAACAAATGTAGTAAATATACATCAAACAAATAACACAGAAATGAAAGAAAATACTTTTTTATGCATAAAAAACTATAGTCAATAAGAACAGCAACTGTGCTCAGAATATAGCAGTCTTAATAGTTATTTATAAGATACATAAAACATTTTCTTCTAATGAATGCAGAAATGCATTAAAAATTTCTAAATTCATCAGTACAATTCAACTTATATTATGGTCAAAGTGTGCATTATCTTGGTTAAAAAAAGGAAATTTTAAGTGTTTGTTCACATCTAAAATATAGTGCGGATTATAGGCGTTTGTGGATTATAGGGTTGCAGATTAGAGGGAGTGGACTGTACATTAAAGGATTTATAGAGTACAGACATAAAACAAAATATTTAAATTTAAAGGATTTATAAGATAAAGACAATGTTTTACTGAAATCAAGTTTAGATAAAATAAGGCATTAAAAAAAGTCTCCAATCTTCATTCATATCATTATCTAAATGATGTGCCAAGCAAATATGAATTATAAATAACAAATCTTCAATTTTATCATCAGTTTCTGATAGTCCAAACTATTCAATACAGAATTTTAGAATGTATTTAAAATAAGTGTTCTTGCACTATCCAATCATTTTCAGATAATCCTATAGCCCATCAATTTTTCACTGATTCCACAACTTCACTTGGGGAGACGCTTATATGGATATATTATCATAAATGAACAATTTCACTGTTTGCAGAAAAACATCTCATAACTGTGATTTGATCTCTTTCGTTATTCAGTACTATATAATACACATCTTAAACAGATTTGTTTCCAAAATTTTCCCTGTTTTAGAGCACAAAAGAAAACCAATTTCATTTGCATTAAAAATTTTCTCTGGATTCTTTAGAATTTGGAAGAAGATATTAGAATATCTTCTTCCAAATATGATTCTACATCTCTGAACCAACTTAAAACAACTTTTTTTGTAACGGCAAACCTAGATTTTGTCAAATGTTCTGCTTGTTTTTTGTATCAATTTCGGATGTCTTCTTAAAAATGACTATTTAAAAAGAAATTGCCATCATTAAATTAGAGTTAAGTAAAATTTAAGGATTAAATTTGATTATTTAGCTTTTCAGGTAAATAAAAAGATTTTATGCACTTAAAATTAAACAATTTAACTAAACTTTTAGTATTGGTCACTTGGGTGGTCTATTACTGGAAAATAAGGAATTAGGTGTTCCAGTAATGGACACCCCTCCTAAAATCTTTAAAAAAAAAAAAAAAAAAAAAAAAAATTGTAAATGACCACTGGCATATCAAATTCATAGTTTTATGTTACTATTTAAACAAAAACATTCTATTTTTACAAGAAAATAAAAATTAAGTAAGCAAAGATCTTAGCGATTTTCTATTTTCGATGAAAAACAGTAAAACTGGGAAACTTTATTTTCTGCTTCCTAATTGCTTTGATGAAAAGTGTAAATAAATAATCCAGATTATAAAGCATGCAAAGGGGAGCTAAGAAAAAGATAATAAAAGCTTAACTATCATTTAAAATTTTTTTATAAACCAAAAACTGTGAGGCGACCCATTACTAGAAGGTGGTTCATTACTGGCACATCTACCCTATATCAATTTTTAAATGCAATAACTTTAAAAAAGGCATCTTTTGAGATAGCATCTTAAATTAATTATCAGATTTCATATTTATATTTTATATTACACTAATTATAGAATTAAAATGCTGTCTAGTAATAATAAAATGACATACAATCTATAATACTCTAGAATCCACAATATTCCATAATCTGCTCAACCTTTGGCCCCAACTTATGTGGATTGTAGAACTTTGACTGTAAACACATAACTCGTGACACAAACAGATTTTAAATTATCCAGTTGACTGAATAAACCAGTCAATCCAAACAAACTAATCATAATTCCTGATGAAGACACTGTAGTTGTGAAAAGAATTTAAAACTGGTAAAAACAAAATGGCATTTATAACCTTGCCAAGTGTCTAGCTTGTTTCTAGGATTCGGCGGTAGTCTCTTAAGTGTATGTGTTCTTTTATGTAAATTTCGATAAACTTTTAAGAGATATTTCATTATGCAATCAATTATTTTTAAAATATTAATTCAATTAAACAGAATACAATCAAATTCAGCTTATGAGCAACATGTTTTAAAATTAGATGCTTTAAAAAAAATTTATTTCCTTCACATCAATCTGCTGTTTTTAAATTGTATTTTGAACTTAAACTACTTAAAAATGAATAATAATAATTAAAGAAATTATCTGCTAAAATAAAATATTTTAATAATGCTTTAAATAACTCAATGATAAATCAGCAAAAATGAAAATTGCAGTATATGAAATTTCGTGCTGTCAAATAGCGAATTCTAGAGTTTTTAGTTAAAGAGTAATGAAAGAAATTACTCTATCTTAACATTATCTAATTTTAGTTAAGTGGTTGGGTACAATAAATTTATGTACTTATTAAAAGTTACCTGATAGTACAAACAATGAAAGAGACAAGACGCCAATGAAAGAATGAATCATGCGTTTTATCATGATTCATTGTAAACTATTCATATTATTTTTAATTAAACTGCTACAATAGCTACCGCTTTTTCTAATCCCGATTTATATAATAATAATACTAATTACCAGACTGCCATAAAAAGAAACAAGATTTACCAAATAAACTAAGCTAATTTTCCCTGAATTATTCCAAAATCAAGTTGCGTCCAATGTGAATATATTTAGTTTGTATATATTAAGTATATTTAAGAAAGTATATTTAAGAGCTGGATTAGCAAATTATGACAAATGTTATCTTTTCTTTTTTATAAATAAATATTTTTTTTCTTTTGTTAAAATTTAGTTGAACATAACATATCTATTGCAGGAAATTTAATGATTGATTCATAATTCATGAATTAATTCTTTTTACTGAATCATTCTTTGTATATGCGTCTGTGATAAAATTGACGAAATGAGTGTACGCTGTTTCTTTTTTCAAATCAATTTACTGAATCTATCTTCATTACTAAAATAAATTAATGGTAAGATATTTTCTTTGTATATTCTTTTACTGAAAAATTTAGATCATGTGATTTCATCGTGTGATGATACAAAATTGTAACGCATCGGGTGTCGGAACTTATATTTTTATTGACGTGTAAAGTCATTTAAAATATCCGGCATTCGCGTAAACATTATGTTCTGGTAGTCAAATGTTATCTATTAAGTAACTAACATACATTATAAGTAAAGTACACTATAAAAACTATGCTTTTAGTTATTATTTAAGAAGCCAATTTTAATTAATTGATTAATTTTATGGTTGTGAACATAATTTTCTTATATTCTAAAACAAGTATTTTTAAACCAAAGAAAAAATGGAAGAAAATTTTTTCATGTTAATTAAATGAAATAATTGTTTTTCATATATGTCCTATTTTCACCTATCCATAAATGAAGAAGTGGAAAATAATTATTTTATTCAGTCATACAAAGAAAAATTCTGTGTCAGAATTTATATACAAATCGTAATTTTTGATTTAGATCATATGTTTAAATTTTATTCTGATATTTGTGTAAAGTTATTTAAAATTCATTGAAATTTTGAGCTCATTATATAATAATGTAATATTGATATTGTCATGAGATATCGCCATGAGTTGGACCCAGACTTGTGGGCATATTATCATTTCTGAAACTCCCTCACCAGGCCAAGACTGGCCTGATTTTAACTCTTATTTACACCAGACCTTGCTTTTTTCTAAAGGTTTAGGTCAGGCTGAGCCATTACTCTTCCAGGCTGGGCCTGACTTTTTTTCTGTGCTCAGCTGAGACTAGTTTTATTCTTCCTAGTTCTGTAGTTTTGTGTAAATTACCTAATTCATCAGCCAAATTTTTTATTCTTTGTCTCGACTTAACCAGTACAAAAATTATTGTCTTACAATACCATAGATCCATGCAAAAATCAGTTAAAATTTGTCTCAGTGTGAAGATTTTTTTCAAAAATGCATGCATTTTTAAACTGTCATTATTAAACAAACAAACTTTTAAATTTATTCTTTTTAAGGAATAGTGGAAATCTAGGCAATTAAAATAACTTGTCTAAAATGGAATCCTGTCTTAATTTGAAAAATATCTTGATGCTTGGAAAATGAATTAACAGTATGTGAGAGAAGAATGCAATAGTTTTACACCTGCCAAGAAGAAAACTTGTCTATAACACACCGTTTCTTTTCCTACTGTATTTCTGTCTTAAAAGATTTTACTGTACAGTAGACTCCCTCAAATCTGCACAGCTTTCAAACAGAAGTTTTCCGGGCTTTAGAATTTTGCAGATTTCTTTAAAAATGTCTTGAATGAATGTTTAATTCATTAACTTCCTAAGACTTTTTTACTTAATACCTTGTAAAAAAAATAAAATAAAATAAAATAAATTATAACAACCAAAAATCAAAATGATTAATTATTCTGACAATTCAGCCAGAAGATTGTACCAATACTTTCATCTATTGGCAGTTTTTAGAATTTTTTTACTTCATAAAAACCAAGTGAAATACATAGTTGTTCAGGTATGTCCCATGTTTCTCTATTGCTTATTTGTCAGCGTGGGAATCGAGCAGAGGTGTAAATGTATAAACATCAGAAAGTATATGCTAGAATCATGAACATCTATGGAGAACTAATACTTTATTTGAGAAACAGAAGGTATACAGAGCTTATTAAAAAAAATCCAGGGGTATATGGTGTATACCTTTTTATACCCTCCACTACACCCCTGGACTAGAGTAAAAAGTATAATAATACAATGTTTTTCAATTGTGGCATCTTAGAAAGAATTAAACATGTTCCTTTTCATTTAGTAAGGAAGTTTTTAAATCCACCAAAAAGTGATGACAAAAGTGAACAGTCATTTTCTGCGATTAGGTTTTTCCTAAAATCTTGGGGCAAACTGTCCACACAACATCTTTTAAAACAGAAAAACACATCTGAATACACTTATTCCATCAGAAATAGGAAGTGTGTCATCCCAATGTGAAACTGTATTATCATTCACAACCTTAAAAATAATGAAACACTTTAGAAAAATATGAATAATTGCTAATTTTACTTGCATGATATAATATGATATTGTCGGAAGTAACTGAGATTTTGCTGGTGACGCAGTGTATTCTGAATAAAGGAATGTCTAGCTCATATATAACACTTCTCGACCAAGTCTAGAGTTGAATGATATATCAAATATCAATTTTTATAATGAATTGCTTCATTCAATTATTATCTTTGTTGAATAACGATATATTGGCTCTCATTATATCCATACAATATACTAGTTTCTTATTTGTTAATAAATGCTGAGTAAAAACAGGAAAAAAAAGAGCTGATTTTTCCCTTTTGCCATACCCTGTTTCTACTGTATCTTGAAATCTCTCATTTGATTCTGGGGACAAGCAAAGAGTTATTTATTGTTATGTTATTATAAATCAAGATAACAATTGTAGTAGAAAAATTAAACTTTGTATGCTGGTAATTAAAAGGGAGATTTGTTTCAGTTTGGGGTGGGGGGAGTTCTTTTCTTTAATGGAAAATGGTTGAAAAATGAGAACCATTATTTTGGCCAGAAAATTTGAAAATATATTTGAGAAATACCTCATATACATTTCTTGTTATTCTTGTTGTTAAGACAGATCGAAACTCCCAACTTCCTGACACATTCAAAAAGCCAGTTTTAAGCCTGGATACATATAAGTAAAAACCTCATTATTTTTTAAAAAATGAAATTGAATAACGTTTTATATTTCTGGATAAAGCAAAATATCTATCCGAAACTTGTCCCAAAATTGGCCTTTATGAGAATTTTTTTTTAAATATGACAGTTTGAAAATATATAAAGACAAAAATTGCTTAGAGCTGAAAATGGTTAAAAATTTTTGCTACCATGCATGAGAAATAAGCTTAAAAGTTTTTAAAAATGTTTAAATTCTCTCTCTCTCTCTCTCTCTTTTTTTTTTTTTGAAATTCCAATGTTGGCAGATATACTCTTGTTTAGTTTCATATTTTCTGAGTATTCCCAAACCTCTCCAAGTAGAACCCCCTTCATCATGAATTTTGATAAAATTCAGTGAATTTGTATAATTTTTAATTTTGATTTCAAATTTATAATCACATTAAAATTGATCAAATGGTGTGAGAATTATGAACTTTTAAATGTCTTTCAACATTGCCAATTTGCCCCCGTTTTGAATAGCACATATGACAACATAAATCTGTAACTTCTTTCAGGTTTAAGCTGGAACTTTCAATTTTGCTTTATTTTGTTTTGAACAAAGTTTATTTTCATTTAAATAGATTTTTCTGCAGATTATTCCATTAAATGTTCTCAGAAAATTCTCCTTTGTGATTTTTTTTAAATTAAAAAAAAAAAAAAGGTGCAACTTCAACGGCTGATTTTCACCATTGCTTCCTCTTCAATATTCATCTGATTGCGTAAACAAATACAGTCGAACTCGTTTATAACGAGCACAAAGGGACCGTAACATGTACTCGTTAAATCCGAGTGCTCGTAATAAACGGGTCTTCAAGGCAGGCGTGCAACCAGAAGAGGGGGGTGCTTGGGAGGTCAAATGATTGAGTTTACTTAAAATTTAATTAATACTTACTTACTTTAATTACATTAATTAATTTAATTAATATTTTTGTTATTTTTAATGACAACTAACCCCCCCCCCCCAACCAGCAAAAAATTTCTACTTGCGCTACAGTCTTAAAGGAAAGAAACAATAAACGGAAAGAAATATAAAGGAAAAGATTCTTACCAAAACATTTATTTTTTTCATTAATCTACATACTATTTAAAATATTTTGTTATTTTACTTTGAACTCGTTCCCTGTCTCTTTCCTGTGCTACTGTTCTTCGGAGAAGACTCATCGCCCGGAAGACATCATCACTGACATCCTTCGCTTCAAAAAAGGTCTGCATTTTTTCAACGAACTCCAACATAGTAGAACAAGTTGGGGGTGGTTCAGTTTCTTCATATTCATATTCATCAGTGTCCTCATCGCTTTCGCCATGTTTTTCCGCTGAATTCGCTAGTACGTCAGCTACAATATCTTCGGTAGTTGGTACATCTGAGGTCATCAAATCGTCGTCGATGGATACATAGTTTAGAAATTCTTCTTTGGTCATTTCCAAACTTGCAGTTTGTAAGAAATTTCAACCTCTTCTTCCTCAGTGGATTGATCGTCTTGACAACTCTCCAATCCAGCCTTATGGAAACACTTGATGATGCATGTTGATGTGACATTTTCCCATGCATCGTTCATCAAACGTATAGCTTCCAGTACGCTCACATTGGTATTTGATGCTGTTGCACTTCTATCTCTTCGGTCCAGAATCATCAAAATTAGTTGCTTACGGAAGTGGCACTTAAAACTTCTTATGACTCCTTGGTCCATAGGCTGGATAACAGATGTAGAATTTGGTGGCAAAAATTCAATCCTGATATTGGAAAGTCCAGTGATTTCGGAATGAGCTGAACAATTATCTATCAAAAGGAGAATTTTACGATTTTCTCTCCACAGTTGTCTCTCCCATTTTGAAATGAATTTTGTGAAAACGTCTGAAGTCATCCAGGCTTTTCGGCTATGATCATAGTCTACCGGTAGCTTTTTCACATTTTTGAAGCATCTACGGTTCTTTGATTTGCCGATAATCAAGAGTTTTTTCTTGTCAGTGCCAGACATGTTCGAACACACTAAAGCTGTTAACCTATTTTTAGAGAGCTTGCCTCCAATGCATTTTTCACCTTTAAATTTTAAGGTATACTGTGGGGTTACATTGTAGAATATCCCTGTTTCATCAGCGTTATAGATGTCATCTGCTGCGTATCCTTCTCTGATGTCTGGCCACTTTTCACTCAACCATTTTGCAATGTCCGCCACGTTTGCAGACTTGGCTTCTCCGCATATTTTTCCAAAAGTTATGCCATGTCTAACTTTAAACCGATCAATCCATCCATTAGAACACACGAACTCAGAATATCCAAGTTGTTCAGCAAATTTTTCTGCTTGCACTTTTAGAATAACTCCACTCACAGGAAAATCAGCACTACGTTGCACCTTCATCCATTTCAGTAACGCTTCGTCTAAATCCTCTTTCGAACACTTCTTCAGTCGCTTACAGTCTGTTTTATTTTGGTCGTATGCATCCATTAACTTAGCTTTGTTTTTTAGGAGTGTGGAAACAGTAGATGAAGACAATCCGTACCTTTTGCAGATTTCGACATTTTTAGCACCGCCATCCAACTCCTGTAAAATTTTTACTTTCTCGTCAACCGATAAAGCTTTGCGTTTCGACATAGTCAGAGGATAAAAGTTGTTGCGTGTACTCAACGAACTCAGGCCAAAGAATGAACATCTGACCATCCTACTTGACCTCTACACATTAGCAGGTGCAGCTGTTCTCACCCCCCCCCCTGTTTACAATAAGCCTCACCTGTTGCACCGGATTATTGAATCCTCCCTATTGACATTGGAATGCTGGAGGAATTTTTCTACAAAAGTATTAAACCGCGGAGAAGAAAAAGAGATAAGACAGAAAGACTAGAAAAGTGAGAAAAAAGATTGCAAGACAGAAAAATTTTGCTCGCTAAAACCGGGTCTTGCTCGTTAAAAGTGATTTCTGTTCCATAGACTTAACATTGATCCAACCAAATATTCTCGTTTGACTCGTTAAATCCGAGTTCTCGTTAAATCCGAGTTCTCGTTAAATCCGAGCTCGTTATAAACGAGTTCGACTGTAGCTGAAAATGTAACTTGATGACTAATAAAAAAATTTATTGGGATCTTTACACATGTTTTATTTAAAGAAGAATTTCAATTTTACTGATCGTCCAAAATTAACACCAAAATTAACCAAAATTAAAAAATACAAGATAACATTGATATTTCTTATATTATCAGAAATATCATTCATATGTACATCTAAAAGTTTGATAGAGTTTTATCTTATGTAAACACATATATTTTTTTATCTGACTGAAATGAAATGTAATCTCACAGGAATAAATAGGAATATTTTATGGCAAATGTAAATTCTTTGAAAAATTTCAATGACTTAGCATTAAAAATAAATGATGGAAAAATTCTGATAAATAGTCAAATCTTACAGCATAATCACATTTGTATACTATAGACTCCCTCAAATTCTCACAACTTGGAAACAGAGGATTTGCTGATTTCTGGTAGTTTTGTTTGCATTTTTTTAACAATAATTTGAATGCAAAAATGCTGTCAAAATTATAATGAATGCTTGCAACATAGTAAAATGTAAAAATAATTAAGTAAAATAATAAACTAAAGTGTTAAATATGAGAGAATTTATCTGAGAACAAGGCATATATCCTTTTCTGAGCCTATACTCTATGCAATTTCAATTGACTTCTCAAGGTTAATTTCCTGTTTCGCATTTTACGACAGTAACTATGATAACAGCACATTTGGTTGACTGACCGCTCTATTTTACCCATGTCAATGAAGGGTTGAAGTGGGGAAGATCGATGACCTTGAGACACCACATTGGAAATTACATACAGCATAGGAAAAGGCATTCATTTTGTGAAAAACTTGACTGCTGCTGTCAAGAGTTTTCACCGAATTAATGAATATTTCAGAGTTGTGCCAGGATCAGGCAATAAGTTGATCAATTCAAAAAATGAATCCATGAAAAAATTATTATTGTTGTTTAATTTAACTGAATTATATTCAGCTTTTAAATTAGAATATCCAAATCTCAAAATTGGGTTTTCAAGGCTGTGACCAAAATGATTCATTTTTGCAGGTTCTTCTATTTACGACACATTTTGATTCTGTTTGCTCTATTCTTCTGTTTATCATAGTATTTATTGTTCCATGCTTGTGCAGTAGAAGTAAATTGTCATGAGTTAATTGCTAATTAGTTAATAGTATTTAATAATGTTGCAAAACTCTGTAAATAAATAAATATTTCCCTACAGTAGCTCATAAAAATATTAATTACGGTGTGTAAAATACAATTGAAAAGCTTATTTTATATAAAATTTGATAAAACATATAATTATGCATATTGTGCTAAACATATTATAATTATTATGCATATTCCCATAATTAGTATTTGTACATCTTATGAAATGTAAATGCAAAAAACTTTAGTGCTTTTTTTGTATTTTCTAGTTTATTTTGCAAAATTTTTAAAGTGATTTAATCAACAAATTTGAAAAATAAAAAAAATTTCAGCCACAAATGGATTAAAAAACCACATAAATTATCTATTTTTGGTTACTTCTTTCCATCATCTCTTCAACGACTATTCATATAAAAAGTTCTGTATCACAAAAACTATATCGCTTAATGTGAAAAAAACAAAAGTGGGAAGTCACATTCGATTTTTTATACAGTATTTGTACATCTTATGAAATGTAAATGCAAAAAACTTTAGTGCTTTTTTTGTATTTTCTAGTTTATTTTGCAAAATTTTTAAAGTGATTTAATCAACAAATTTGAAAAATAAAAAAAATTTCAGCCACAAATGGATTAAAAAACCACATAAATTATCTATTTTTGGTTACTTCTTTCCATCATCTCTTCAACGACTATTCATATAAAAAGTTCTGTATCACAAAAACTATATCGCTTAATGTGAAAAAAACAAAAGTGGGAAGTCACATTCGATTTTTTATACAATTTTAGCATGTGATGTACATATTATTATTCATTTTCTAGTTAAACCAGTTAATTATAAAAAAAAAAAAACAGAAGTAAACAATATTAATTGATTGCTATTTCTTTGCTTTCTATTGCACGTTGAGAAAACAAAATTATAAAAGATATGTTATCTTCCATCCACAGATATTGATAAGCTTTGATATGAACATTATTCTAGACTACAGGATTATGCTGTAAAAGAACATGTTTATTAATAGGCATGATTCCAGAGTGTACTCTGAAAACAAATAGCAACAGTTGTGTAATGTTATAGACTAATTTTGATCTACAGTATGACTTCAGAAATATGACAACTTCAAAATTCCACACTTATCCATCAGTTTTACATTTTAGCACTGATCTAATAAATTGAATCCACCTTTTGTCTCAATTTTTATTGTAACCAGATTTAAGGTATAATTGAATGCACACATGTATCTGTATCTATGAAAATTTCCTATTGTATCTAAGAATATATAATGCTATATTAAAAAGTATTATTTTTTTGTACTGTTTAAAGAATTGAAGTTTGCAAAATCTGATGTTTATTCCACAGTTAAAATTTAGTAGAATTTATTAAACAGTTGATTGCTTATATTTTTTCTTTGTATTTTTAGATTCAAAGTTAGATAAAACTTTATTGCTGAACTTCAGTCAGTCCTTCTCTTGGATGATCCTTTTCTTTGTGAATCTTTTCATCCTGATATTTTAAAGAAGTTTCTGTTACCATCCAAAATAAAACATTTTTTCTTAGTAAGAGTCATTGGTTACAGGAGAAAATTTCCCCTCCATTAAAGTACATTTTGCTCTTCGAAATTGTAATAAAGTAAAGCATTTTTCCACTGATATAAAAGAAAAGCCATTTATTTATGAAATTTGTTCGAATGCATTTTCTCAGAATAATCATCTAAGGAGATATTTCTTGATTCATACAAGTGAAAAACCCTTTATTTGTGAAACATGTTCAAGAGAGTTTTTTGTAAAATGTAGTCTAAGAAGACATCTCTTGACTCATACATTATGATAAACTCTGATTAGATTCAAAAACGAGTCAGATGTGGCAATCCCAAAACTTTCTTCTGTGTCATATACGTTAATATTCCTAGAAATATTAAACATAGCAGCGTCACAGGTTAGGTAAGTTACATTAAAATCTAATCTGCAACAACTTGTTACAAATTCTAACAGAATCTGAAATTTGATAAAAATCTGTGTATTAGTATTTGATATAGAATCATCGCAGAAATCGTAAAAAAAACTGGACAGAAGCGCTACCTGTTCAGCGATTTAGTCCGAAAACAAAACAATACTAATTTATATTAGGAACTAACTGAATTTAAAGTTTGGCGAAAATTTGTGCAATAGTTATCGAGATTGAGCTATTCCGATAATCATGAACAATGCCTCATAGTGACGCTACCTGGTGAGCAAATTACTCTAAAAACTAAAGAATACTAATTTTATATGAGGGACTAACTGAATCTGAAGTTTCATGAAAATTCGTGCATTAGTTCCAGAGATAGAGCTATTGTGATAATCGTGAATAATGCTTCACAGTAGGCTACCTTCTGACCAAATTACTCAGAAAATTAAACAATATTAATTTATATAAGGGACTAACTGAATCTGAATTTTCACAAAAACTCCCCGAGAAAGAGATATTGCGATAGTCATGAATAATACCGCATAGCAGTGCCCCTTATTGGGAGATATATATCAAAATATAACCAGAACCACATTATATCAAAGAATATCGGAATCTAAAGTTTTATGAAAATCTGACAAGTAATTCTTGAGATATAGCTATTGGGGAAATCGTGAAAAAAGCAGCACAGAAGCGCCACTTGTTACCCCAAAAATTACTCAGCGTCAATCTATATCACGAACTACTTGAATATAAATTTTTATTAAACTTCGTGTATTAGTCCTTGAGATAGAACACTCACAAAATTTGTGTCACAGACAAACACAAACTCACAGACAGCCATTTTGTACAAACATGTTTTTTGGAAACTCTGGCCTCGAAAACGTGTAAATCTATCAAAAACCGAAATTCGTAATTTTTTATGAAACCAATACTTTTTTTTAAAGATAGTAAAATATAAAATTGCAAGCATTCAGTGAAATAAATTTTTAGTTTTTATCAGTCCAGATAGAGGAGTGTCTCGATATGAGCCTATGGCAGTGTCTGTATGACTGTATCGCGTGCACACCTACACATATGTGCCTGCATGTATGAAAAAAAGATATCTGGAGTCAAGTCATACCTAAGAATATATATTGTGATAATTTAATGCATTAATTTTGTGCTGTTTAAGGAAAATACTATTGTAAAATCCGCTCTTAATTTGTAATAAAAACTCAGTACAATTTTTTTAAAATGTCTTGTTTATTATTTTTCTTAATGTTTTTCTTTTATTCGCAGTTAGATAAAACAGTTTTGGCTGAAATTCAGTAAGTGTCCTTGGATGAAAATGGCGGCAATATTTTCATATTGATGCTTTGAAAAAGAATCTGTAGTCATTCGAAATTAAGCTTATTCATTTGAGAAAATGTCATCGGTTACAGAGGAGAATTCTTCCTCCGGCGAACAACACATTTTTCCTCAAGATGGGGATAAGGAAAAACATTCCTCCACTGATACAGGAGAAAAAATTTGTATTTGTGAAGTGTGTTCCAAAGGATTTTCTCAGAATTTTGATCTAAAAAGGCATTTATTGACGCATACTGGTGAAAAATCTTTTGTTTGTGAAATATGTTCCAAGGAATTTTCTCAGGGTAGTTATCTAAGAGCCCATCTCTTGACGCATTCAGGAGAAAAACCCTTTATTTGTGAAATATGTTCCAGAGGATTTTCTCAGAATAGTAATCTAAAAACCCATCTCTTGACACATTCAGAAGAAAAACCCTTTACTTGTGAAATATGTTCCAAAGTTTTTTCTCGGAATGGTCATCTAAGAACCCATCTCTTGACTCATACAGGAGAAAAACCTTTTGCTTGTAAAGTATGTTCCAAAAGATTTTCCCAGAGTGGTAGCCTGAGCAAGCATCTCTTGATTCATACAGGTGAAAAACCTTTTTCCTGTGAAATGTGTTCTAAAGTTTTTTCTCGGAATGGTCATCTAAGAATCCATCTCTTGACTCATACAGGAGAAAAACCTTTTGTTTGTGAAGTATGTTCCAAAGGATTTTCTCGTAATGGTCATTTAAGCAGGCATCTCTTGATACATACAGGATAAAATTCTTGTGTTTCTGAAATGTATTTCAAAGAATTTTTCAAGGATTGTCAACTAGAAAGAAATCTCATGATTGATAACAGGAGAAAATATTTTGTTTGTACAATATGTTTTCCGAAAGATTTGCTGATAATCATTTATTAAAAAACATTTTTTTCTCATACTAAATAGATACGTCTTGAAAATCTCTTGTATTTTTTTACGTTAAAATTGAATATGAACCCTGTATGTGTTGTTGCATTTACTGTTTCACATCTCTTCAGTTTTAGCATTTAGTAATAAATGAAAAATTGTAAAGATTTTACATTATTATCATAGTTGTCATTTTGATAAAGAAGTAAATAACTCCAGACCTATTCATTAGTTTTTAGTAAAAAACTTTTTCATAGTTTTAATTTTTTTTTCACTGTCAAGTAATTTTATTCTAAATTTAAAACTTAATCTGACCTGAAATGGATAAATCGTATCTTAATATGTTAGGCCATTCTAAAAGCTATATTGAAATAACACTTTTAAAAATAGAAGAAAAATATGCTAAAAATAATTTTTGTGCAAAAAAAAAAAAGAAAAAGAAATCTTACTTGTTAAATTTTCTTCTTAAAAGACTTTAAAGGATTTAGATGAAGCACATCTCATTATCATGTATTCTTTGCACACAGCATAAACTGAGTATTTTTCTAAAATAATGTAAATAATCTATTGAATATTTATTCAACATGTTTACTCGATTCATAAATGATAATTTTACAAGCTAATCAAATGTGTACTTTGTTACTTTTGCTTCTTGTTTATTTCCTACATCATAAAAAAATTTTTTTTTGGACACACCTATATTGCCCCCTTAGAATTCTATAATATTACCCAAATCATGTGACTGTCACCAATAGTTCTGGGCTGACCTCTTTTTTTTTTCTACGACAGTTAGACATTTTTGTATTACAGCCAAGCATATGGTATAAATCGCCAAATACTGTTCCATTGCTATAATTTCATTTATATTGTCTAAATCATGTGATTATCGTATACATCGTCGATTTTCATATGCAAAGTTTCCTTTTGATTAAAAAATCGAGATTATTATTATTTTTTTTAATAAAACTGCATAAAAGTTCCCATGATCGTAAAGAATTCTTTTTACTTTTATGTTAGACAAGCTTAATTCTTCCTAATACTATATTTTTTAAACTTACCTGTTAATATTTTTTTCTCTTTCGCATAGTAAATTAAAACAATGTTTTGGTGTAAAATTAAGTGTCATGGTTTACAGTATTATTTATATTCTTCTTAAAAAAGCCATGATTTTTAAATAATTTAGTTTTAAATGCAAATATTATGTTTAAAAGATGAGTGAAAGGATTATATTTAAAAAATTAACGTAATACGAAAAAATATGACAGGAATAATGCTTGGTGATTTATCCCCTGCACCTGTCTAATATAAAAATACCGGGCTATTCCATCGACCAATTTCGTCAAATTATATAAATTGGCAAACTACTCACCAGATTACACAAATTAACATTTTTTTTTTATCTGAACAACTACAAAAAATATGTATTAACAAAATGCTAATAAAAATACAAATAAAATGTAAAAATTATATTAAGAAAATACTAATATAAATACAAAAAAATAAAAAATAAAATATGACTGAATGACTGAAAATATCACTTGATGATGCAGCAAACATGAAGTGAATTTGGCATTTACGGTCAGTCATTATTGACATTTAATCTTATAATTTGGCAATATTTTTTTTTGTTGACGAGTTAATCAAGTACTACCAATTAACAAGTTCTTGATGTCTGTGTTAGAATCTTCTGATTTGGCAAAGGATTGATCAAATAAAATATAAATTATTTTAGGTATAAAAGTAGCATGATGCAGTCCTTAGCATGCATTTAAAGAAGACCATCCCTGGTCGCCAAGGGAGGATAGCCATATACCATAATATGGCCAAATCATGTGTATTTGCAAATTTTATTTGAAAAACATCTCTGATAATCTCTGACTTAATTTTGTGTCCTATCATTTTGAGGTACGAGGCATAGGTCACATGGTTGGGAGAATATAATGAGTAGGAATAGTAGGTAGTCTTTTAATGGAAATCGAGATTAAAATAGTTATTAAGTTTTTGAAGAGTTTGCAGCAATCGAAAGGGGAAAGCTGGCAACACATAGCTGAATTTGGCCACAAAATCGATTTTAAAGATTACAAATGCCAATAAGACTTGGTATCAAATGAAGTAACATCATCAAATTTCGCACCGATATATAGTTGTTAATCAGTCAAAAAATTACTGTTCTGTCAAGTTAATGCTAATTAAAACTAAGCTAAGGCCAGTATTGCTTGATGCTGCATTATAATACAAGCAAATGTATGTGTGTGTGTGCAAATTTTCCCCAAGAAATAAATCTAATGAGTTTGGCTAAGTTTTTAAAAAGAAATACCTTCCAACTGTGATGATATTTAAATTAAATTTAATGGTACTGCTATCTGTGATTTTATTAAAAAGATGAAGGATTTAATAATTATAAATTAATATTTTGAATTTATTAATAAACTCTTTATAGTCTGATGATAGTTTCACGTACCACTAAAAAAAATTTAATGTGAAATTCATTTGATTCTTCTGTACTAATAAAAGCAGATTACTCTTTTCATAATAAATAATTTGCCGAATCCTATTTTAGAAAATCAAAGCATCACTATTTTTCAATGTAATTCTTTTCTTGCCCTTTAACTGGATGTCACTTTTCTTCTCTGAATAAAAAGTGTTCTACGAAAGATGTGCAACTGCAAAACACTTTTCTGCTGTAGGTGGGATCACACCGAATTCATTGACGCTTTCATTGACGCATGAAATGGATGCTATCTATATTGTTCTGAATATCTTGGACGCTAATGCAAATATAGTTCAAATGAAGCAATTTTTTATTCAAAATTCAGGGTCATAAAGAGTTAACTAACAGGGAAAGTGTTTCTAATGTAATATTAAACAAAACCGTCTGTGAGATCTTTAATCACTCTTATCCACTTGTTATACTTCTTTGTAACGACTGTTGTGTTACTAACCACATGGATCTCCTGTCCTCCAAAATTTCTACTTCCGTGATTACCTACGGTACAGAGTTTAAACACTTTTCGTTATAAGAATTGTGAGATTTTTATAGCAGTATTTTTTGTTAATGAATATCATTAATCTTGTACGCATTTTGTAAGAATAGTTCTCACTACCTATATATTAAATCAGTTTTAATTAAAAGAATGACTTAAAGATTAACATTATTGTCGCTTTTTCTTCAAAGCATTTTGATCAAATTTGTGTTTTTCCGCAGCGGTTTGACGGAATTGTACTCTTTTTCACGATCATTTGTTAAAATTCGCATTTTATCCACCGCCCGTTGAAGAAAATCGCATTCTTTCTGCAGCCCTTTGACGAAATTTCTGTTTCTTCCATGATTATTTTATAAAGTTCGCATTTATTCCGCGATGATTTGATGGAATTCGGTATTTAACGTGGCTTTTTAACAAAACTCGTGCTTTTTTGATAACCTTTGTCTTAATTTCATTTTTCCCATGATTATGACGAAAATATCACATTTTCAAGATATTTTGTCAAATTTCGCACTTTTTACGAGTTTTTTAATGAATTTCGCACATTTTGCGTGGTTTTTTCAACGAAATTTGCATTTCTTATCTAAATTCGTGTTTTTTTCGCGATGCTTTATTGAAAATTAAGATAATTCTCGAAATAATTTGACAGAATTTGCGATTTTACGAGTCCTTTTGATGTTTTATGCTCATCCTTTGTCGTAATTTGTTTTTTTCCCGCTTCTTTGTATGTAAATTCGCTATTTTTGCAATCCTGTGTCAAAATTCGCGCTTTTCACATATTTTTTTTAATGAAATTCACATTTTTTCATTGCGCTTTGAAGGAATACGTATTTTTTTCGCGATCATTTGTCAACCTCAGGTTTTTTAAGTGATTACTTGACGAAATTCGCGTTTTTTCACGTAATTTGCGTTTCCTTCGCGAGCATTTGACGAAATTCGCGTTTATTGTAATCATTTAACGTAATTTGATATTTTTCTTGGATTTATTACGAAATTCTTAATTTTCACGGTTCTTTTTGTTTTATCTGCAGCCTTTTGACAAAATTCGCATTTTATACGTGGCATTCTGACAAAATTTGTGTTTTATCCGTGACTGACGAAATTCGCGTTTTTTCGATAATCCTTTAACGAAATTTGGAATTTTTGTTTTGCGAACATTTGACGAAATTGATTTTTTTAGCCGGCCATTTATCAAAAATTACGATAAATGTGTTAAATTTAAATTTTTGAACTGATGACCAAATTTTTTAGATTTTCGAAAAAATTGAAACAGAATCTCCCTCCCCCCTCCCGCCTTTCAACCTTCTGGTTTCGGCCTTTCTGCCGAAAATGGTTTTTGTTTACAACACAGTTCAACGTGTTTTTTTAACATACAGAATATTTAAGAAATTAGAGTCCTCCCCTCGAAATAAAATCCAGGGTACGCTACAGTTGGAAAGATAAAAGTTAAATTATTTCATGATATAAAAAGTAAACATCGATTTTTTGGTTAAATTTCGCTTAATGGTTCACTTAATTTTCTTGTATTGCTAATGGGGAAAGGATGTGCCTGCTTTTCGGAAAGCAGTTTCTCCATGTTCGGTTCAATGTTTGTTAGTCTGGATCATAAGTAATATTTTATCTGAAATCTACTCCTATATTTGTTTTATAATAAAAAAGTGAAGAAATGCACAGCATAAATGACGTCAATCATTAATTTGGCTATTTTATATATTTTGGATCCGATTTTGAAATTGAAAATGCCTTTTTAAGAAAAATCTTCAACTAAAGTCGAAAAAGTAAAAAATTATACGATTAAGGATAGAACTCAGCTACCATATGCCAAAAAAAAAAAAAAAAAAAAAAAGGCAGAGAGAGAGCAGATTTAAAAAATGTAATGCTAAAAAGCAAGCAAGAATTTTATTGGTTTTGCAGATATTTGTGGGTATCCTTCTTTCCTCGCGAATCAAATTTCTCTTAAATTTGTAATTTCTAAAATGTATTTCAATAATCCATCAAAGGAGAGCTCAATGAGTTCATTTCTTTCCTTTATAGTGTGAGTGAATGGCGAGGTATCTTCGACTAGAAACAGATTCCTTATACAAATCTCTGATGTTAAATTTTCAAGAAAGTATCCTTCAAAATCTGCTATCAGACTTTTACAGTAATCCTTTATGCATTTTTCCAATTCAAGAGCGCCGAAACTAATCTTTTTTGCGCCCGGAGCAAACATGGATTTTGGCGCCCGCACATATATACTATCTTTATAACAAACACACCAAAGAAATCTTAATTTGGCGCCCTTTTCACGTTCTGCTCTGTTGGTGCCCGGGCCACATGCCCCCTCTAGATTCGGCCCTGGAATTTCATTTTCTGTCATGAAGCTTTCTAACATAGGAAACAATAGTAAGATTCCTATTTACAAATCATTGATGGTGATGGAAAGCTTTTTTAACGCTTTTTAACAAAGTTGAAAAGTGTTTATGATTTCGGTTTCTATGGCCGTCTATCCACGCACTAACTCTGGTAAATATCCTCGCATTGCCCTGCAATTTTTGGAAATTATTGATGTTTACCATAGCAGGAACCCTATTGTATAATATTAACATCATTGATGAGTTTTTATGTATGAATGATTAAAGACACTTTTTTTAAATGAAAAGGGGTTACGCTACAAAATGACAGCATGTTTCCCCTGAAATCAGAGGTAAATCGGGACTTGGCCATTCCATATCACGTGAAGGGCAAGTTTTCTACATAATACTTCTGTTTTGACAATGTTGTTATTTCCTCAAATTAAAGCAACTATTCTAATATGAACGTATACTTTTTTGTTCATTTTAATGTATAGTTTACATTTTGAAAGTTAATAAATATGGATATTTATGTATGCGTCACGTGCGATATATTTTGTCCATTTCTCATGGAATGGCCCAATAAAACCCCTGAACAGCAGACACCTTGGAACTGTGAAATTTGTCTGCAATTCAATAATAAATTAATATAATAATAGTACAATAATATTAATAAATAGTATATACAGTGGCGGTCAAAATTTCCGGCCAGCAAAAATTTTTCAGTTAATTTGTAAGTATACCCATATAAAGAGGAATCTCAAAATGATACTTATACATTTTACTGACTTAATAAATAAGAATTTACTTATAGAAGAACGTGTAAATATCAATAAATTTAATTGACAAAATTAAGTATAAAGGAAAACGCATGTTCTCAAAAGTTTCCAGCCACCTTCACAACTTTATAAAACAGTGGTATTATAATGAAAATTACAGTGATGACAGCTTTTACAATTAGTATTTTATCGTATTACTATTTTATTAGCTTTAATACTGCGGCGCAGCAACGTGACATTCATACAATCAACGGTTAAGGATCGTCTATGGTACGTTTTTCCATACTTCTTGCAGCTTTGACGAAATTTTGGCTGAGTTGGAATATTTATAGTTTCGCAGAATTTTGCCAACTTCTTTCCAAAGATTTTCTATTCCATTCATGTTGGGCGTTTGGGCTGACCATTTCAAAAACGAAATTTTTTGTGAGAAATCCATTGCTGATCGAAGCTTGCATACGTTATTTATGTCGTTATCATGTTAAGAAAAATAGTGGCGGCCATTTTTTTCTCTAATAAGGCAAAAAATGGTCTTGCAAGATATCCTGATACATTGTATCATTCACCTGGCTGTTGATTTCAAAAAACGGACCGACACTTTTTCAAGAAAATACTCCCCACGGCATAGTGTGTCCTCCGCCATGCGTCATTGTGGGAATAACATAGGTCGAATCATATCTTTTGTTGTTTGGTCATCGGATGTTGTGTCTGCCATCAGTTCCAAAACTGTTTCGAATTCGATTGATGAAAAAATAATACTTTTATCCAGTTTTCACTTGACCAGACTATGTTTCTTGAAAAACGCCAGTCGGGTATATTGATTTTTTTTTACCTGGGAAAAGTTTTTGAAAACCCACTCTTCAGTTCTGTATCACGTCAGCATCATGACACGGTAGACCAACTTATTTCAGCAATATTTTCATTCCGTAAATCGCAGTATATTGCAACGGAATTTTCATGCGGATTATCAATTGTTTTTCCCCTGTTTATTCTGTCCACAGGAATAGTAATTTTCCGGAGTCTCCCTGACCTCTGAAAGTCCTGAAGGCCATGGCCATCTTTATATAATTTTTAAATATCGTTTACAATCGATTTCACCGATCGATAACTTTGCCGCAATATCTCGAGAAGATTGGCCTTTTAGCGACAAACTAATCACTCATTTATGAACAATAATTGTTGAACTTTTCAATTTTGAATTCAAACTATGGTATACACGTTGATTCATTCATAAACACAACCAAAAAGCACACTTCTGATAGAAATAAAACTAATGAATGATAAGTGGCCGGAAACTTTTGCACACGCGAACTTCGAATTCTATCCCTTTGCATGAGGCATGTTCAGTATTTAATCAAAATGATCACGTGGTCAGAAGTCATTCACACATTCCTAACTTTTAAAGCAATTGTGCTTCTTCTTTGCTGAAACTTATTGTAAATAAATCGAAGAAACTAACTGGCCGGAAACTTTTGACTGCCACTGTACATTAAGACTACCATACGGACACTCCCTAATAGTGGACACCTCTATTTAGTGAACGCTTTTCAATTTCCAGCACTAAAATTTGTATACATTTGTCTCAGAATAATGTACACCTCGAATAAGTGACTAATTTTTCAGCCTTGATATTTTAACATCTCGTTTGGCAGTCTCCTGTTTAGAAGTTCTATCACACTTGAATATTTATTTGTATATATTAGACCTTTATTTTTATACTTAAAAGTTATAATTTATATTAATGTTAGAAATGCAGACTACATTTTATAGTTTTAGTTAAAATATAGATTAATTTTATTGCATTTTGGTTTCGAGATGATGGAAATTTTGGCCAGATTTCAGTTTGACTCTCAATCGAATCTTTGGATTTGGTTGTGGACAGCTGTATCTGCTTAAGACTCTTCGGTGGGGGGGGGGGGGGAATTTTATTGGGATGTTTGAAAAGTGAAGTTACTTAAGCTAAATTCGTAATAGGACAGTCTTCTCTTACTATATATATATATATATATATATATGTGTGTGTGTGTAGATACAGTGAACTCTCCCTGTATGACCACCTTCATATGGCGACCACCAACCTAAATGACCATTTTTTCAAGGAACGAAATTTATTCTCATAGGTTCAATATTAATTTTGCCTCCATTCACAAACCATACCAGTTGATAGCTCCCTCCATGAGAGACCAACATTTTTTGAAGAAAATGAAATAAATTCCATTTCTTTCTGCGTTGCTTGAAGAAGGTCTTGTTAAAATTGTTTTCAGAGAATGCATTATTTATCAAACTTCTAAATTAAAATTAGAAATTTTTTTGGTAACTTTTAAATGTTTAATGCATTTTGCGTCTTTTTAGGCGATGAATTTCACTCTGATGACAAATTATGAATGATGGTCTACAAACTCTCTTGCCAAATTTTGTCAGAAATTTCTCAAACAAATAGATAAAGTAATGAAATCTTCAGTATTTGTTCCCGTCTAAAAATAATTACTTTTATTTACTGAACTTCAAAAAGACATGGAAATAAAAGTTATCAAAGATAAAATCGTAAAATCAAATCAGGTGTCAATGGATTCATTTTTGAACTCGGTAGTAATTAATTTATGTAATTAATTTTTGTTTTGATAATTAAATTTTTATAATATTCCTAATGGAAAAAAAATATTTCAGTTACACCAATTGTTACCTCTTCTCAACAATAGAAACTTAAACAAGACCTCCATGAAGGGACCACCTCTCGGAATGAACAATTTCTATAAGATAGGAACATAAGGGAGGTTTTACTATATAAATATATATAATGAAGATAGAAATAATAGAAGGAGAACAAAGACGGTGCTTTCACTTTTGCCCCCAGAGTCTTTCCGAGTCTGGCTGGCATTTCGGGCGGTTTGGGAGAAGATGAAATCTGGCGCCTCCTACGTCCCGCTAGCAAACTGCTCGAGAAACTAGTCAAACAGGTCATGTGATCGAAAGTCAGTCCAGCACTACTAGCGCCCCGCCATGCACCGGGAAATAATTTTGGGCTAAGTTCTGTTGGGAAAAGCCTATCTTCTCTGTTCTCCTTCTACTATTCTATCTCCATGATATATATATATATATATATACGTAAGAATACAGTGGAATATTAACATCATATGTGTTGCCATTTGTTTAAAATCTCTGATTAAACATTCTCTGCATTTTCAAAATAACACTAATGTATTCTTCCACAACTTTTTTAAAACACATTCTTTTAAAATCTTTACAATTTTTAATTCTCGATGCTAAAATATTTTTTTTAAAATTCTAGAAAGTGCAAAATTATTCTTACAGCATGCAAAAATTCGGTTTTAGTATATGTCAAAATTGAGCAACTTCATGTGACGACAATAAGCAAACAGAATTTTTGTGATATTCTTAAATGTAAGAGAATAACCGAACTGAAAAAGCTATGAAAATATTATGTATTGATTAGAATCTTCTGTAAATGTTAATTTTGAACTATAATGTAAATTTATATTTGTAAAAAAGTTGTGCATACATTTACACACAAAAAGACTAAATGCTGATCTTAAAACTAAACTTGCCGCTTTCTGACACATTTTTAGGTTCATTTTTTGTTCCCAAAAACCTGAAATTGGTACGCTCTAAGTCAGATTCTATGTAATCGAACTATATATGTGTATTTTTTTGATAAAGCAGATGATTTTTCTGAAAATGCTGTCAAATTTGTTGTTTTGCACTGAACTTATGTATATGACAACCCAAGAAAGAATTTAAAAGTTAATCAAGCGTTAATAACTGGTCTTGTGATTCATTTTTTGAAAATTTAAAAAATCCACTAGATTCCAAACTTCAAAAGTTATTTTTTTCTTTTAAAATATGAGTTATAAATGTCTCAGAAAATCTTGTGTTGTTAAGAGGGAAAAAATGTAGAGGAAGTTCGATTATTATGGAATGGTCATACAATAAGGAATACTTCAGTGTCTGGCGCATACGGTGTTGTAGACAAACACAAAACTGCCAAACTACATGTTTTAAACTTTCATAAACAGCCCCCGTAGGATACCAAATATACAAAGCATTCATGTGAAACCTTTCCTTGAAGAAATGTGTATCTCAGGGCACTTGATAAATTATGTTCCCAAAATTGAATAAAGGTTCAATTTTTTTAAGGTCAACTACTATACTCTCAGACGATTTAAAAATTTGATTCAAGATATCAAAATTATCTGAAAAATACTAATTTGGTATAAGACTGCTTGTGTCTTTATATTTAAGATCAGTTGTACTTCAGTAAAGAATGCTTTGAAACTTATAAAAGAAACATCCGGGTGTCCTAAAATGGATTGAATTTGAATGAAATGGATTTTAAATTGCACTAACATGCAAAGAATGTGTTTTTTTAAAATTCTAGCACGATTGTTATGTAAGATGCCAGGAGATTTTTTACCGCGATTCTCGTTTTTGCCTTACACAAGCAGCAATAGATGGTGCTACAAGCAAATATCATTAAATTGAGGCCCGATTCTGGTCTTCCACTTCTCTCAGTATTAATGTGAAAGAAGGTTAATTATATGGAGTGATTCTCAGTCACATGTGTATTTTAGTACTGTGGAGCCCCTTCCATATACTTAACGTCCATCTTTCACATCAATACTGAGAGACGATAAAGGATAAAAAATGGGTCCCAATTTAGCACCTATTGCTTGCAGCGTCATCTATCATTACTGTTCGAAACTACTGTCAAAAATCGAAGTAAAAACATTCATAACATTTTACATAACCCTCCCGCAAATATTCTCTTAATAGATATGACCATTCGTGAAATAGTAAATTTTAAAATCAGTCAGCCCATTTTAAAACATCCAATATAATTGATAGCTATGGGATGGTGGCTGAATGAATTATTAAAAAATTAAAGCTCACATTGATACGGCGATTAAAGGTTTTTGTAAGCTGAAATTTTCATGTTCAATCCTAATTCCAATCCACAAAAACAAATTTTTGACCCGACCCAGTATAAAAAACTCAAAAATAGATTTGATCAAAGCCTGCCTACTGCAATTAAAATTATTCATAAAGCACACTTACTTTTGTTCATATTTTATTTTCAGATTACATTCAATTCTCATGAATACAGTAAAATAGTAATATTAACGACTATTTAAACAAATATATACATAAAAATTAGGTTAAAACAAAACTTAGACAATTACATTCAAATGAAAATCTAGTAAGAAAATCAATTTAGGATGAAGGATACGGGCGATTAAAAAAATCATAATTTAAAGCCCAGATTTTTAGCTCACAGGCTATCATAGCCTGAGAGCCTATGTGCCCGTCCATTCGTTCGAACGTGCGTAACGCGATAACTCATGATAAAAATATCCGATCCGCATAAAATTTTGTATATAAGTATATCTCGATAAGGCGCTTCCCTGATTAGTTTTTAGAGTTCATTCGATATGTATAACAGGGGGGACGGGGGGTCGTGCTCCTCCCTTTAATTGATATAAATGGGATTTTCATGCAGAATTATCAGTTTTAGATATAGGATCATTCTGGTTGGGCGCCTCCGTGATTGGTATCAGGTTTCTATTGAATAAGTACATACAGGGGGAACGGGGGTTCTAATACCCCTCCCTTTAATTTATATAAATGGGTTTTTCATGCAGAATTATCAGATTTCGTTCAAATCTTTAAATAGTTTTGGAAGTTTAACGGTTGAGTATAAAAAAGGGGTATAACTCATCTTAAATTATATAAATGTGTTTTATTAAGAATTTTCCAATTTGCTCTTAATTTTGGATATAGATTTTTTATATGATAAAGTATGTCCCTGATTAGTTTAATGGGTTCAAAAATTAAGTATAAAAGGGGAAAGGGAAATTATTTTCCGTCCTTTAATTTTTTTTCCGAACGGAATTAACTCTTGAAAATATAAGGCTGTAATGTACAATTAGTATGCGTAGCCTTTGAGCTCAATGCCATCAGTTTAACTGGGCAACATTCCTTTTATTAAAAATATATCTCTGTAATTTGTTAAGCCAAATTTCTAATGATTTTGTTTAAATAAATGTACAACAACAATATAATTTTTACGAGTAACAAATATGTAAGATGAGAGCCCAACGTGGAATCGGGTGAGAGAATCGGGAGGAGTGAACCACAGGTCGCAATCGGATTAATAATTGTTTTCAAATCGGCTGTATTGGATATGGACAAAACGTTTAGCTTTTATTCCGAGCCCAGCCTCGACTTGAAAATTTTGGCCAGTACAGAACTTTAGGGAGAATGAAGTCCAGACCAAGCTGAACCTGGAAAAAAAAGAAGTCTGATCCGACCTCAATGCGCAGGAACATACATGACCGGGACACGGCCCAGCCCAAAAAGAAAAGACCTGATCCTTGTTTATTTAAACAGGTGCTGCCTGTCGTGGGACCAAGCTTCGAGCCCAAGTCATTTGCCATAAGGATCCATGTCCTTCTGCAAATATTTTATTCACACAATGGGGACAGGTTCGTAACTAAAGGAGTGCTAGAGAGTATCCAGCCCCTTAACAATTTTAACCACCCCCGTCCCCTTGGAAAATGTTCGAAGGTCACTAAATGAATTTATGTTCCAAAAATCCAAATAAAATTCTGTTCAAAAGTCTAATTGAGCTTTGAATTCCTTTCACATTTTTGTAGAAGTACAAAATTGTAATTAATTAAGTCTTTCAACACTCGCTTATCCTATTTGCACATATGAAGCTAACATGATGTTTAATACTAGTTATACACTCGAATTTTTTTATCATCATATTCTTTCCTTAGCATAAAATGAAATTATTACAACAATTTACTAAGAATCATAGTACCTATAGTGTGAATAGGCACTCATTTATTTTTCTGCGTTAGAGAGAAAATATGAGCTTTCTCTCTATTATTCACTTCTAGCTACGGCCCGGGAGGGGGGGGGGGTTCTCGCTATACTTAAAGCTGCTATTGGTTTGAGATCATTTTATATGATATACTACCTCTGACTGTAAAGTTCGGTGAATGAATTCAGAACGGCCGATCTAGCACTACTGGAGAAACAAAACACTGTACATGCATAGAGGTAAGTGTTGACCATCTTTCCCCACCGTTGTTCCTTTGAGAGTTGTTTATGTTCTGTGTAAGACGTGTTTTTCTAAGTGCTTGTTTAGTGTGTTGGTTCTTTATTGTGAACAGGAAAATGAAGGAACAAAAGATCAGTTTAAAATTTGTTTTTAAGCTTTGCAAGACACCAAAAGAAATTCATGGGGGAAGATGCAAATCGAACATCCACCATACTCGTCAGATCTCAATCCTCCAGATTTCTTCCTATTTTCACGACTGAAACTCTTTTTGAAAGAGATTTGACCATATTGCTGACATCCAACGAAGCGTGACGAAGCTTTTGAACTTCATTCCAAAAGAAGACTTCTTGCGAATTTCCCAGGACATGTATAGCAGTTCTGAGCGGTGCGTGGCTATGGGAGATGAGGAATAATTTTTTTCAAGGATGGTATAGTAACTTTCGTTAATATTTCATCTACATTAATGCTACAGGACTATTCACCGAAATTTATTGTCAAAAGTAGTATAAAGAACATGTTTTGAATATAAAATAAATGTGACAATTAGGATAAATAATAAACTATAATTTTTGATTTTGTAATCATAAAACCTGTCATAACTTTATTATGAATTATTGTATCGAGTTGTAGGCGTCGTACGATTCCTATTTTAAATAAATCTAAAAAAAAATACTATCCTTCATATTTTAAAAAACTCCTCCCATCTCCTCCATGGATAAAAAATGCCCTACATTGTAAAACATTGTAAAACAACTGTATTTTGGGGGAACTGAGTAGATTTTCAATTCTAGTGCTAAAATGCATTTTTTCTTAACTGTTGGTTTTCAATTATTTAACTAGGCAATCTGCAATTCAGGAGTTTCAACATCAGCTATGCAAATCACTGCATTTTAATCTTATTTCACATAATATTCAACATTTTACAATCTGCATTCTATTTATTTTTGAATTACTTAAAAACTTATAAGTATATAAAATTCTTAGATTTCAATAGAAATAAATAATGAACGGAAGTATCCAAATGGAAATTCTTAATAAATTTAATTTATTTTATCTAGCTCATATCTAATTTAGAAATCTAGTGATTTTACAATTTTTGTTTCCGAAAAACAATTTTGATGGTCATAGATGTAAGATCTTATCTAAATAGATACTATAAAATTGAGCAAGAAAATTTCCTATTATTCTTAAACTAAAATTATAACAAGCTTCACTGTAACAAATGTTTCGAAACGTTACTGAGAATATCGAGGTCCCTGCACCTGCGTGCTAACGGAAAGGTTTCTGATTCGAGCAGAAAAATGCTTTGGTTTAATGTCACTTCTAAAACTAAGCCCAAAAATATGGGAAGGGTTCTGATGAACAAATTTCATTCTGATGAATCACATTTAGCATATTATTCAACATCCTACAATCCATATATTATTCATTTGTTTTAATTACATAAATATTTATTACATAAAATTCTTAGAAGGTTTCAAGAGAAATAAATAATAGAAGGAAATATCCAAATAGAAATATTAACTTAAATTGAATCTATTCTATGTAATTCATATCAAATTTAGAAATCTAATGGTTTTGTAATTATTGTGTCCAAAAAACAATTTTGATGGTTATAGATGTAAGATACTAATTAAATAAATGCTATAAAATTGAGCAAAAAAAATCTTTTATTAACCTTAAACTAAAATTATAACAAGCTAAGTGGGAGGAAATTACATTTAAGGGCATATAAACACCTTATAATCCCTTAATCGTCTCTTCCACAAGAGCAACGATTAAGGGGTTAATAAACTAATCTACACGTTTTGTAAGGATGAACAGTAACTTTATGCAGATCAATACTGATATAAAAAAATTAATTTCGAAAAAATTTTAAAAATGAACTTAGTAAAGCAAAAATTACAAGATTAATGAAAGCAGTTGCTCTAATGAAAAGTCTCATGTGTGAACGCAAATTATTTTATCCATTTTTTACTTATTTATTTGTTTGTTTTTTGAAAAACATCTGCATGCCTTTAAATGTACTGTTTTCACTTTCAGCATGATAAAATTTTAATTTAAATGCATACTGATAGATTTCATAACATTAACACAATATAAAATCATCCCAAAATAGGCATAGTTGGAGACCTTTAAATGCAACAATAATACAATTAATGCAATTATCGTTCATCCTCGAGACCATTACTAACTGCCTATATCGCACCATGCTTGCGTTATAAGATATTTTTTCATATTGCAATTTAATAGTAGTTACATTAAATTAAAAGGAAATAATGTTACTAAATTTGTTAAAAATTAATGCAAAGACCAGTTTTCCAGAGCAGATTATTAAAGATTAACTAACTTTTTATTTCCTCATGTCACACTTAGTGCTAATTTTTCGCAACCCCATGAATAGTTTTTATAGGTTATAGAATGCAGTTGCTAGGCAATTAAGTAGAGAAAAACAATATATGTATATATATATATATATATATATACATCATGTCAAATAAGTAAATTAATCGAAAAATGTTTTATATCATTGGAAAATATATACATAATTCCACCAAAAATTATACAAATTAAAAAAAATCTCACAAATACATTGTAAATATTTCAAAATAAAAAGAATAAATCAAAATCTTTATCTGGAAATTTTAACAACCGTAATTTGCCACTTAAGTACATTAACCAGATGAATCTTTCTGTGTCAATAAATGGAAAATTTTAAATCATCTATTGCCATCAATTAATTGTTATGGTAAATTGTCATAGAAAAACCATTATAGTCCAGGTACCTCATCAACGTGCCCATTTAATTTCAATCCAAACAGATACTTATCGCAGAACAGACAAACTAAATGATGGAAAGTGAAAAAATTGATGACTCCATGGAATGCTTTTACTGACATTTCAGAAAAATCACTATTTTTTTCCTTTAATATTATAAAGGTTTTTCCCCAGTATGAATTAACATATGTTTTCTTAAATCTCTATTCCGAGAGAATTTGTTGCTGCATATGTCACAGACAAAAGGTTTCTCACCAGGATGAATTAACAGATGTCTATTTAAATCACTCTTTTTAGAGAATTTCTTGTTACAGATATCACACACAAAAGGTTTTTCGCCAGTATGAATTAACAGATGTTTCCTTAAAGCACCCTTTTGAGAAAATCTCTTGTTGCATATTTCACAGACAAAAGGTTTCTCGCCAGTATGAGTTAAACCATGTCTGCGTAAATCACTTTTTTTAAAGAACTTCTTTTTGCATGTGTCACACGCAAAAGGTTTCTTGCCAGAATGAATTAACAGGTGTGACGTTAAATTACACTTAACAGAGAATTTTTTGTTGCATATCTCACAGACAAAACGTTTTTCACAAGTGTGAATTGACAGATGCCTGCATAAATTTCTCCTTTGAGAGAACTTCTTGTGGCATATCTCACACATAAAAGATTTCTCATCAGAATGATTTAACAGGTGTGAGCTTAAATTACACTTAACAGAGAATTTCTTGCTCCATATCTCACAGACAAAAGGTTGCTTATCATTATGAGTCAACAGATGCCTGCTTAAATCTGACTTTTGAGAGTATTTCTTATTGCATATATCACAGACAAAAGGTTTCTCACCAGTGTGAGTTAACAGATGCCTGCTTAAATTAGTCTTGTCAGAGAATTTCTTGTTGCATATCTCACATTCAAAAGGTTTCTCACCAGTGTGAGTTAATAGATGCCTGCTAAAGTTACACTTGTGTGAGAATTTCTTATTGCATAGCTCACAGACAAAAGGTTTTTCACCAGTATGAATTAACAGATGTGTGTTTAAAACACTCTTTTGAAAGAATTTCTTGTTGCATATCTCACATATAAAAGATTTCACGCCAGAATGAATTAACATGTGTGTGCATAAATTGCCCTTATAAGAGAACCTCTTGTTGCATATCTCACAAACAAAACATTTTCCCTGCTGTGAGCTAGAAGCTGTTTTACCAATAAAGTTTTGTAAAGAAATATTTTGCTCCATGTTTCAGGCTTTAAAGATAGTTTCGATTGAATTCATGTATAGCTAACTTTATAGCATCTGCAATAAACAGAGATACATTTATAAATTTTATGATTCAAAAAAAAAATACTTTGTAAGCCAAAAAAATTTATCATGAAAAAAATCAATGGATTAATTTGAATTGAAATAAAATTTGTATATTATCAAAAACTACAATAGAAGCCAAATTATCTGATGCTTGGAAAACTAAAACTTCATCAGGTGCATTTCATAATGATATAGTGATTAAAATATATATGTTACAGGCCAAACCCGATTTTAGGCCAAACTAGATTGGCCTAGGCCAAACCGGTCTATCCTAACACCCATCGAATAAACCAGTGTTGCCAGTGGGCTACTTTTTTAAAATTCAGATTTCTTGATTGGCACCACGTTTTTGAAATTGTGAAATTCATCCTATTTAACGACATATTAATTCAGACAAACACAAACAGTATTTTACCATTTTAAAAAAGTGGTGCAAATACCAAAATTCGAATTAAAAAAAAGTAGCCGTCTGGCAACACTGGGATAAACTAGTTTTTCCTAGGCCAAACCGGTTTATCCTAACGCCAATCGAATAAACTAGTTTTTCCTAGGCCCAAACCGGTTTATCCTAACGCCCATCGGATAAACTAGTTTTTCCTAGGCCAAACTAGTCTATCCTAAGGCCTATAGGAAAAACTAGATTTTCCTAGGCCAAACTAGTTTGGCCTAACTCTTATAGGATAAACCAGTTTAGCCTGCTGTTTATTGGTCTGAACTAGTTTATCCTAGGCCAATTCAATTTGGCGTGATTTTATTGAATTCAATGACCGCCTCAACGCCAACATTCTTGTTTGTCCTAGGTTGATCTAGCTTATCCTAGGCCAATGTAGTTTTACGTGTTTTTAGCTCACGGGCGTCAAAACCAGAGAAATAATGGGCTCACAAGTTCTGTATGTATGTACGCATGTATGTACGTATGTGCGTAACGCGATAACTCTTGATAGAAATAATGTAATTTGACGTGTTTTTATCTCATCAGGCTACCAAAGCCTGAGAACTAATGTGGTTCTGTATCTATGTATTACGTAAGTACGTAACGCAATAATTCTTGATAGAAATACTCGATTTGCATCAAACTTTCAATATAGGTTTATTCTTATGAGGAGCTTTTTGATTAATTTTGGGAGGTCATTGGAGAAGAATAAGGGGGGGAGGACGAGAGGCTGATTCGCCCCTTCCCTTCATTCAAATAAATGGGTTTCCATGCATTATTAGCTTACTTTATTAAAATTTTAGATATAGGAGCATTCTCTTGAGGTGCCTCCATGATTAGTTGTGGGTGTTCATTGTTTAAGTATAAAGGGAGGGGGAATAGGGGTAACGCCCCATAATTTATGTAAATGCTTTTTTCACGCAGAATTTACTGATTTGCTTAAATTTTAAAAATAAATTCATTCTGGTAAAGTGCTTCTCTAATTAGTTTTGATGGTTAATTGAATAAGAATAACGGGAAGAACGGGGAGATCCCGTCTAATTTTGGCAAATAGGTTTTTCGTGCAGAATTAACCGATTTGCTGCAAATCTTGCATTTGTTCATTCTGATGAAGCGCTTCACTGAATAATTTTGGTGGTTTTTTGGTTAAATATAAGGGGGGAACTTACAATTTATTTCCTACCTTAAATTAGATAAATTGGTTATAATACAGAATTATCGAATTTGCTTAAAATTTTGGACATGAATTCATTTGATCAGGCACTTCTTTAATTAATTTAGGTTTTTTTTCTTTTGGTTAAGTATAATGGGGTAGTGGACGTTTTATCGCCTTCGTTAAATTAGATAAATGGGATTTTATGCAGATTTATCCGATTTGCCGTAAATTTTGAATATAGTTTTTTTTATAAGGCAAATCCCTGAATTGTTTTGAGGGTTTAATGATTAAGTATAAAGGGAGGAATGGGAGATTACCCTTCTTAAATCAGATGAATGATTTTTTGAGCAGATCTGATTTGCTTCAAATTTTGGATAATTGTTTAATTTTATAAAGCGTATATGTGATTAGTTTTGGGATTTCAATTGTTAAGTATAATTGGGGGAAATGGGATTGAAAAAATGGAAAACGCTGTTCGATTCCAAATTATGTTCAGCTCCCATCTGGCTCGAATATGCAATAATAATAATAATAATAATAATAATAAATGTAAGTCTGATCTCAGTTGGCACGAGTCAACAGAAAAAAAATAAGCAAACACCATGTCCAATGCATCATGTCTCTACGGTGGACATGTTAAATTTCTGTATTTATGTTATAAGCAATGACTCTTTACACACATTTATACTTATTCTTGTTAAAGACATGTTTTTACCGGCGAAAACCGATTTCGGGCCAAATTAAATTAGCCTAGGCCAAACTATTTTATCCTAACGCCAATTGGATAAACTAATTTTCCCTACGCCAAACTTGTTTATCTAAATGTCCTTAGAATAAACTAATTTTTCCTAGGTAAGAGGGTAATCCTTTATTTTTCCCTTCATACTTAACCATTAAACCTTCAAAACTATTCAGGAAATCGCCTTATCAGAAAGAACCTATATCCTAAATTTTAAACAAATTCGTCAATTCTGCGTTAAAAACTATTTATCTAAATTATGTTGTCTCACCTACATTGCCCTTTCTTTTAGACTTAAACAATAAACATCCACAACTAATCACAGAGGCGCCTGGTCACAATGATCCTATATTTAAAATTTTAAATAAAAACTGATAGTTCTGCATGATAAATCCATTTTTCTAAATTAACGGCGGAGGATTAGCCTCCCGTTCACCCCCCTTTATTCTTATCCAATGAATTCCCAAAATTAATCAGAAAAGTACCTTATATGAATGAACCTACATTCAAAATTTGAAGCAAATCGGTTATCTCTATCAAGGGTTACCGCATTACGTACATACGTAAGCACATACATACATGCGTACATGCATATATAGAACCTGTGAACCCATATTTCTCTGGCTTTCACGCCCGTGAGCTAAAAACACGTAAAACTACATTGGCCTAGGATAAACTAGATCAGCCTAGGACAAACTAGAAAGTTGGGGTTGAGGCGGTCATTGAATTTAATAAAATCCCGCCAAATTGAATTGGCCTAGGATAAACTAGTTCAGACCAATAAACAGCAATCTAAACTAGTTTGTCCTATAAGAGTTAGGCCAAACTAGTTTCGCCTAGAAAAATCTAGTTTGTCCTACGGGCCTTAGGATAGACTAGTTTGGCTTAGAAAAAACTAGTTTATCCGATGGGCGTTAGGATAAACCGGTTTGGCCTAGGAAAAACTAGTTTATCCGATGGGCGTTAGGATAGACCGGTTTGGCCTGTAACATATACAAAATTATAACATGTAAACTAAATACCTACCACCATAAAACAATTTATCATAAAGAAAATATTAAACATTATGTTGTTATAATAAATATTATAAATTTAAAATAAACGAAATTTATTGATAAAATTCTATAATTTCATATCATGAGTGGAAACAATAATATATTTAAACAGTGAGGCAAAAGTCAACTATTTTTGCGGCAAGGAGAATGGAATGTACATATACCGGGGTTCAAAATGATAGGAATGATCATGAAATTGCCCAAATAAAAAACAATATAAACCATATAAATAACTGATTTAAACCATATAAATTTATTTTATCATGTTAAATACTCAATATAAACATAAAAAACTTTCAAAAACAATTGATGCAAATATAATATAATATGTTGCATTTTTACTAGATATGCACTAGGAGCAAAATGATAAGAACGAAACAGATTTTTTTGAATTATAGAAATATTGCATGTCAATTGGGCTTCATTTGGGTTTAGTAATTTTAGTGCAACATTGTAGCATAGAGTTTACATAGTTTTAAATTTGGTTAGGTTACAAAACACGTCATATCTTCCAAATTTCAAATTTTAATACTGCTTTCGAGTTATATTACATGATTTGACTATCTTCCACTATACATTGTGCTCTATAATACCCCAAACATTGTTAATGGGATTTAGATTTGGACCATTGAATGACCAATCAATTTTGAGTCTTCTCTATCTTCAAACCACTTTTTTGTGTATTTCTGAGTGAATCTCGGCACTGTTAGGTTGAAAATTTCGTTAAGTCAGTAATTTTTTCACTCAAATTCAACAAATGTCATTCTAAGATGCGAATAGAGGTGTGTCAATTTTGTTTATCCATCTACAAAAGCAATTAAAAGCTTGCGTTTTTACCGAAGAAAAACCCAAACAATTAGGGAGTTTCCACCTAATTGTCTTGTAAAAAATACGCCTTGTTCATTTTGAAGACCATGTAAATATGTATGAATACCTTCTGGAATATGTCCCACCAGTGGCTACGAGGTTCTGACCTCTAATCTGGTAGACGCTAGGTGCTGGGTTCGAACCCAATCGCGACCGTCGGCCTAACCGTTCGGAGTTTTCCGTGGTTTTCTTCGAACCTTGCCTAAATACGAGTTAGGTTCCCTTAGAAAGACTCCCACAGAGGACATCCCGCCCCATAGGGCCTATATCCCATAGACATAAAAATACCAATACAAAATACCCTCAGGAATATCGAAAATAAACTTCCTTTCAGCGCCGAAGCTAATTTTAAACCAATTTGTTAGCTGCTTCAGGTGTTTTCTTCTGCAAACATAAAGCAGATTTTTTTACTGTCAGATGTTAGACAAGGACATCAATGTGATTTTAAATTTTAAAAAACTCACGACATTATTATTGTTCTTCGTATGATTGATACTGATGTTGGCATCTTTATCTGGCTTTCAAATATGTTTGTTGTCATTATTTTACTGGGAACCGTGCTTATGATGAAATTTTCGGATCGTTTTGAATAAATTTTTGACCTCTCTGTTCATTTTGTAGTTACATAAATAGTTGGATTATATAAGAAATTAAAAATGACACCATTGCTGATGAAACTAATGATGACTAATTGCTGATGAAACTAATGATGTCTATTTGCTGATGAAAATTTAAATTCATCAGCAATTCTTCGAAACTACATTCCAATGTTATAGTGGGTATATAATGCTTTAAACTGCATTATATACCTAGTAATTTAAGATACTGTAATATTACAATACAAATAGGGCTCAAACGTCTTACATTAAAATTTCCTTATGCCTCTAACTTATTTGTAGAATTGTGACATCTTCATAGCTAGATCCTTTCACAACAAACACTACTTTTAAACACATCATTCAATTAAATATTATATTATTTAATTAAAGTCTATGTGTGAAAGAATTTACTTTAATTTATTAGTAAATAACTTCTAACTAGATTACTGTTAACATTTCTTTCATAAATAATAAATGTTTGTACTGCACAATAAAGTAAAATGTCCTTTCGGCCAGTTCCTTTTCGGAGAAAGAGGTGGTAGCTTTCCTATTTCCTTTTGAAATTAGTAAACTATCGCTCAAGGTGGCATCATTTAGGGTTACTTATTTTTTGGTAACTAAATATGGCAAAGTTTCGCAAAGTGTCGACAAGTTTGGCAAAAATCTGAAGCTAATGGATATTAATAATAATTAAGCTTTGCGCGGCAATACATGATGCAAATGGCCGCCATTTTGAAACAAGATTGCAGATGAATCTGGCCAACGAACTCGATCGAGACACTGGCACATACGATACAACACACTATGCAAACAATCAATCACATCCAAATCAATTTATAAGCAGCATGACAGAAATAACATAGTTTGAAAATATCAGCAACCCTAGAAATTCAAACTGCTATATCTCAGCCATTTTTAAAGATAAATACAAAATAAAATATAGATGAAAATCTTTGTATTAAGGTAAAACACTCAAAAAAAATTTTTTTTTCAATTTTAATTTATTTGCACCACTTTTTAAATTAAAAAAATTCAAATGGCCGCCATGTTGAAACAAGATGGTGGATGAAACTGGCCAATGAACTATGTCGAGACATCGGTATGTACTACTGAATCTCATCTATAAAAATCGGTTAATAAGAGTGTTATCCCATGACAGATATCAGATATATATGTATTATATAATGGTCACATATACATCATAATTGACGCCCTCAAATCCACAACTCTACAAAATTTGCAAATGATTTACAGATGTAAACAATGAAACATTCAATTCAGATACAGGGACACAATTTGACTTTTTTAGTTTATATCAATTCCATAAAATAATTTAATGTGTAATTTTTTAAAAAAATATTACTGAATTCATGTTTTTTGATGAAAGAAGAAAAACTTATTTCTGAAAAAATTAAGATATTGCTGTTATTACTGGTAGTCACAATTTTCTTACCAAATGTATTTATGTATTAATCAAGCTTTTCCCTTTACTAAGTCTGGTTAAACCTGAAAAAAATTTCCTTATTTTATGATTTTGATGTGAATTACTAATGTACCTTTATGAGGTAAGATTCATTGAATAATGTGGAAAAGATACATTTAAACTTTAAAATGAATATATAATCATACATTATTGCTTATTAACTTTGCTTTTAATATTTTAATGGTTTTAAAAATTATCTAATATTTTATTATTTCAGCTTACTATTTTTTATAATATTTTATTATATTGCAAGCATTCATAATAACTTTGATTGCATTATTAATTACATTCAAATTATTGTTTAAAAATGAAAACAATGCAATGACTAGAAATCTGCAAAATTCTAAAATCCGCACAACCTTTGGTCCCAAGTTGTGTGTATTTGAGGGAGTCTACTGCATATATAGATTAGTCAACAATAAGATGGTAAATGGTTTTAGGGTCAGGGGTTGGGAGGATCATTATCAGTGAAAATATGTATACCAATTTTTTTTTTCAGAACTGCTTTCCATTGGACAGCTGCAATAGGTAGCTGTTTATTTTTTAAAATGAAAGCTACCTAAAATTGTTAAATATCATCTAAATTAAATTCATTTATCAATGAAATTATACTTTACAAATCAATTTTTTCAATTTAGTGTAACCAGCAATAATACCTCAGCCTTATTGCCATGTATTACTTACCTGTTATTAATAAAACACAGTTGTGCTACATCTTTAGACTTAATATAAAACGTGGGCATGCAATTAAATGACATTACTGAAGATTTAAAACATTAAATTTAACAGAAATCGAAAAAGTAATAGATAAAAAATAAAATAAAAAGATTTAATTTTTTTTAAATATATACTTTTTTTTTAAATTATTTCTATATCTTCTGGTAATACGCACGATTTGAAACTTATCTAAATTTTGACAAAATAATTATTTTTTAAACAGAAACTATTATATTAATTTATAATAAACCTAAAGAATTAACTACAATAAAAAAATCTATGTTACACTGACTAATGCAAGTCTTAAAAGAATTAAATTTTTAGCTAAAGTTACCAAAATACTATTTTCAAAAGCTTCAATTGTTTGAATTATAGAAAAATTAAACTTTATTTGTATAAATAATATAGAAACATATAATAAAAAAACATTATTTATGACCAAGTTATCAATTAAGTCTTATATGCTTGATATTAGGAAATGAAAAACAAGCAAAAAAATTTCTTACTTTGAGACAATCATAGAAAATTTTCCCCATGAAATCTAAATCTAATATTCTTTTCATCATCTCAAAATTTGCATATGCTAAATTCATAACCAGATTTACCATTTAAAAACTATTTCAGTGTGCAATTGATTATTAATATATTTTCAAATTTGAAATTGCATTTGTCAGCTACAACTTAGAATACAAACGTTCAAATCTGAATAACAGTAAGTAAACATTTCAGAAATTCTTATATTGTAAACACACTTGTGATGAAAATATTCAGTTTTATGAAAGAAAATGATCGTTTTCTTTTAATATGACACCTCTTTTTACTCACTGAAGCATTTTGCCTTGCGTCTAGACTGTCTCAAATCCGCACATAATTTACAAATGTAAACAATGAAACATTCACTTCAGATATAGGGACAAAATTTGACTTTTGTAGTTTTATATCTATTCCAAACATATTTTAATTTGTAATTTCTATTATTATTGCTGACTCCATGTTTTTTCTTGAAGAAAGAATAAATTTATTTTTGAAAAAATTTAAGATATTGCTAATATCAATGATAATCATAATTTTCTTACTGAATATATTTACATATTAATCAAGCTTCCTTTTTTGTTAATAAGACTGACTAATCCTGAAATAAAACGTCCTAATTTTTTATTATATGATGTAAATTAGTATTGTGCATTATTTATGAGGCAAGTTTCAATGAATAATTTAGGAAAAATACATTTCATCTTTATAATAAACACTTAATCATACATTATTATTTAGACTTTTGTTTTTAATATTTTAATCATTTCAAAAATTATCTAAATTTTACTTATTTTAATGTTTTAATATATTGTAAGCATTCATTGCATTTTAGATTTCATTATAAATTACATTCAAATTATTGTTTAAAAAATGCAACCAAAGCAATGACGAGAAATCCATAAAATTCTAAAATCCGCACAACCTCTGTGGGGATTTGAGGGAATTACTGTATTGGTAGAGTGAAAAAATATTGAATAGTAACATTTTCATGAAGGAAAATGCCTCATTTTTAAGGCATGATGTCATTTTCCATTCACATTATTTTAAAAAGTTTTTTAAAACTATAATGAGAAAATGGCACCTTAAATGATATAATCAATAAATAAAACCTATTACTCCTCTGAAACAATGAAATTAAACCAACTTCTATCATTTTGAAGAAATTTCATGACTTTTTTTTTTTTTTTTTTTTTTTTTTTTTTTTTGTACATTTGTGTTTTTGACAAAAGGATATCTTTGTACAAGAACGTTTTATTTTATTTTTAGAGATCTAACGTGAAATGATATTTTTCTTTTAGTCAACAAGCATTAACTTAATATTAGTGAATTCAATTACATAAATATTTTGTAAAAAAAAAAAAAAATTGTTTTATAAAGTTTCCTTGATAGCTGATACTAAATCCTATACTTTTTTTTTCTGAAACTTCATGTAAGGGCATAAAGAAAATATTTTCTGTTTCCAATTAGTTAATTTTCGATATTGCTTTAATTAAAAAAAAAAACACTTTTAATATATTGTTTCTTTAAAAGCATTCATTTTAAATGGAATATGTTTTAGTTTCTAATTTATATTATGCTTTAAATATTTTTATCAGCAGTAAGTTCACTATTTTGAAAATATCGCATGATGCATCGAGAATATCATGATATTTATTAACTTTGGTAAAGAACACAGTTTTGGAGGAAATAAACAATATGAAACAGCTATTGATGCACAGTAATACAGAAATTAAGGTCTGGTGGATGTATGGTATTTTCATAGATCAGGGAAACACAATGACAGACTGAATAGCTGCTTTTGATTATTTAATTTGTTTACAGTTAGAAAACAAATCACCAAAACAAAAAGAAATCATAAACTTTCTACTTTTATTTCTCTAACGAAAAAAGGTCTTTCAGAAATCTAGAATTTCCCAAGTTCAGAAAGATTGGAGATTCCCCCCACCATACCCCCCCCCCCCCCCCTTGGTGACAACTCAGATGGTGATTTTTCATTCTGCTGATGATTTCTATCAACCTTCTTTAATTTGATGGTTGAATTTTAGAACACTCAGAATAGCATAATTAAAAACATATGAAAAATACATTAGAAAACAGAGCAAACTATTGCAACTAATTTTAAAATTGAAAGTAAGACAATTTTCTTCAAAGTAAGTAAAACAACAAAAATATAAAAAAATTGAATTTATTACAAATTTATAGTACTTAAAGGGAAAAAATGTGTATAAATTACATATAAAGCACAAACAATTATAATTATTTTTATAATCGGAAAAATTTAGTACAATTAAATAAATTACTATTTCAAGATTTTATTACTATTATTACTTTAACATATTTAACATTATATTGTTCAAGGATAATACATTATAAAAAATTGTAAATTACATATAAAAGTGAAAATAATTATGGCTAATTTTAAAGCTAATAACACACTGTAAATTAGATACTCTGGAGTATCTAAAATTTAGTGGACACTAAATTTTACTTATAAAATTATATGTTAATAATTTATATTGTGAATTTGTACTGACTGATTAAAAAAAAAGCAATATTTTTCTATTAGAGGTCTTTCCATTTTTTAAAACTTATTAGCTACTCCACAATTTCGGCTTTATAAAATGAGATTTTTCGGCAAATGATAGAAACAACAATGAAAACAAACCTAACGAATTCTTATGAGTGTTTATATATATTTATATAATTATAATAATTCTACATTTATACATGTATATGCATTACGATTATGTTTTATATACAATTTACTTCTATTTGTATAATAAGACAAATAAATTGTCTTCGCAATAAATAAATTATACAAATGTTGAAAAAAAAAAAGCTTGTGTAAATGAAACAATGAAAAGTTTTCCAGAAAATGTTGCCAAATTTATGTTGTCAAAATTTTAATTTGTGAACAACCTCAAATTCTAAAATAATAAAGTATTAGTACTGATAATTACTATTCAGTTAATGGTGTGCAGAATATTTAAAATAACTATAAATGAAAGCACTAATGAAAGTTGTGACACATAAAATTTTGTGTCATTATAACAGAAGCTCTAATTATCAGAAGCTCTTGAATTTTCAGTAGAAGAGTAACTAAAGAAAACATATTTTACCATTGATTTATTTTAGTAGAGATGATAGGTTATGAAATTGATTTTTAAAAAGGTATCCATAGTTACAATCTGAGTTTCATCACTTTATCCATTTTAGTACAGATGCCAACATAATGAACAAATCATGAATAATGAATTTTTAGGCTAATAAGGATTCAATAAGCAAATCCCTTTATGCTTATGATTTTAGAAATACAGGAAAATTTTTGCTTGGATTTCTTTTTAAAGCTTGTTTAATGGCAGTCTGGTAAACAATATTAGAACCAAGGATATATATATATATAAGTTTTTGCCATATTCCCATTGCAACCTTGCAGCAGTTTAATCGATAGAGACGCCAACCAATGAATGAATCACAAATTAAGAAGGCGTCAAGATTAATGATTCATTCAATAAACAGAAAACTAATGAAACAAAATATTTATATAAAAAAAAAAGAACAGAAAGCAATAATTAAAATTTGTGAATGTAGCCCTTAAATATGCCCACAGATAAAAAATTTACGCAAATAATTTTTAATAATTCAAGAATGTTTAACATAGATTCTTTGATAAAGCTTGTTTCTGTTAATGGCTGCCTGTTAACCAGTATTAAACAAGGGATAAAAAAAACTCCCAGCATTATTGTTATAGCAGTAGTTTAATTACTCATGGCAATCGGCAATTCATCCTCATCCCGATCAATGAATTATCCTTTTAAATGAATCGTAATTTAAAAAGTCACAATTCAGTCCTGCATTGGCGTCTTACATTTTGCTCGTTTTATATCAGGTAACTTTTAAAATATGAATTTATTGATTACACCCTCTTTACTAAAATAGGTTAATGCTCATGTGTTTCTTTTTGTTACTTTTCATCTAAAATTCTACAAATTGCAGTTCGATAATGTGACTAAATGGAATTTCATGTGTCCGAACTTTTTTCTGACCATAGTCATTTACATAAAACATTATTAAAATGTTTTATTCATAGCTGATTATTTTATTTATTCATTTTTAGTTTGTTAAGTGAATAATATTCAAATTTAAATTTCAAAGTAGTAAACTCATTTGAATTTTTGTTCACGATTAAATTTATAATATGTGTTGCTCAAATTTAAATTTCAAGGTAGTAAACTCATTTGAATTTTTGTTCACGATTAAATTTATAATATATGTTACTTATAGAGTGAATTTGTTTGTACTGTAGAGGACCTATTAGCCAGAATCCTTGGAGCCAAAAGTTTTCTGGATTTCGGATTCTTCCGTAGTTTAGAACCCATCCCCTTCTCCTCCGTATGAAATCCAGAATTTTTCCAAAATATAAAAATAATAAAATTAATGCATAATAATGAAATAATTAATGAACATTTATAAAATTTATGCTTTGATTGTTTTAAATTATATAAACAAAAATTACTGCATAAATCAGTAGGAATAAAAAATAAACGATGAAATGGGTAACTAAATTCTGTTTAAAGCTCTACCTTTTTTTCTTTATCGCTACATAATTTACATAAAAAAATTTGATAAATCATTTATAATAAATCTTATCGCCTAAATAATTTCTCTGGTTGACCATACCGGAAAACTTTTCCCACAATGATTTTTAACCATTTTCGCAAATTCCACCAGAAAAAAAATTAGAGGAATCTCTAGAAATGGCGGAGGAAGGGGGGGGAGGTACAAGAAAATAAAAAGAACTCTCCTATTACATGTGTAATCAAATAATGCATCCATAATATTTTTTAAAGAAGGTTAAGTAAAACAATATTGCATACTTTTTTTTTATAATGATTTGTAATATAAATTAATTTTAAACTAAAGTTTTACGAAATGTTAATAACACATAATAATCGATATAAGTGTTACCGTTAAAGTGTATAGTTCAGTTATTTCATAAAATACCTAGTTATTTCATAAAATAATTAGCCAAGTCAGTGAAATTGTGTAAAACTATTTGATTCTATGATTTAGCTAGTTATTTTATAGAATAACGATTGCCTAACTTTTAAAGTATAAAATAAACAATTTAACATTAAAAAAGCTTTTTTGTAAATTATCTGATGATAAATAGTTAAAGAAATTTGAAAAATACGTCTCAAATTATTAATAGATGTTTTATTAAATAATATATAAAAACTGAATATATAATCTAATATTACTTTTATGTTACCATATTTACTCGTGTATAAGAAAAAGAAATAAGAAAAATCTTAAATTTTTTCCGAAATAAATTTATTCTTTCTTCATGAAAACACGTGAATAATATTAATGCAAATTACAAATTAAGATGTCTATAAAATTGATATAAAAATTAAAAAGTCAAGTTTTGTGCCTACATCAGAACTGAATGTTTCATTGTTTACATCTGTAAATCATGTGCGGATTTGAGAGAGCCTACATTATCAGTAATCTCAGTAACTATAAGTAAAAATTATAAAAATTCTTGTCTTGTAGACACATTTGTTAAGAAAATATTAAGTTTTATGAAAGAAAATGATTGCTTTTCTTTTAATATGACATTTTTTTTATTGACAGGAGCATTTTGCCTTGTGCCTTCAAACCTCAAACTCAGTACTGGCAGAGTGAGAAAGTATTGATTAGTAACATCTTCATGAAGGAAAGTGCCTTTTTTTTAAGGCATGATGTCATTTTCTGTTCACATTATTTTAAAAAGTTATTTTTAATTAAAATGAGAAAATGGTATTATAAAAGATAGAATCAATAAATAAAACCTATTACTCCTCTGAAACAATGGAATTAAGCCAATTTCTATCGTTTTGAAGAAATGTCATGAATTTTTCTACTTTTGTGTTTGTTACAAAAGAATATCTTTGTTGTACCAGAACGTTTATTTTACTTTTAGAGATCTAAAGTAAAATGACACTTTTCTTTTAGTCAACAATCATTAACTTAATATTTGTGAATACAATTATATAAATATTTTGTATAAAAAAATATTGTTTTATAAATTTCTAATTCCTTGATAGCTGATACTGAATCCTATACTTTTATCTTTTTTTTTTTTAAACTTCATGTAAGAGCATAAAGAAAATTGTTTCTGTTTTCAATTAGTTGATTTTCAATATTGCTTTAATAATAATAAAAAAAAAAAAAAAAAAAAAAAAACACTTTTTTAAAGTATTTATTTTAAGTGGAATATGTTTAGTTTCTAATTTATATTACGCTTGAAATATTTACTATCAGCAGTAAGTTAACTATTTTGAAAATATCGTGTAATGAATAAAAAATATCATGGTATTTATTAACTTCGCTAAAAAACACAGTTTTGGAGGAAATAAACAATAGGGATCAGCTATTGATGGACAGTAATAGAGAAATTAAGATCTTGTGATGTATGAAATTTTCACAGACTAGACAAACACAGTGACAGACTGAATCTAGCTGCTTTCTTTTTTTATTTCAGTTATTAAACTTATTCGAAAACAAATCACCAAAACACAAAGAAATCATATAACTTTTATTTTTATTTAACTAAAGAAAAAAAAGTCTTTGAAAAATCTAGAATTTCCCAAGCTCAGGAATATTGGAGATTTCATCATCATACCCCCTCCCCTCCCTTGGTGATGACTCAGATGATGATTTTTCATCCTTCTGATGATTTCAATCAAGCCTCTTTAATTTGTTGGTCGAATTTTAGAATACATTTTAGAATACCATAATTTATGAAATAAACGCCGCAGCCTTTATGAGTTTAAAAGTTAAGATTTTCTCATATGCGCCGTTTATACCAGGGTGGCGTTTATGAAAATTTTGAGCAAATTATTCAGTGTTTCAAAAGAAAAGAAATCACTTTTTTCTTCCTTTTTCCCCGTGTTCGCGATGTTACCGATCGTAAATCAACAAATGCAATACACCATGAATCGCCCTTTTCCAAGAAATACGGTGACTGGAGTAAGCAGGAAGAGACAACAGATGCCTTTTTATTGCACTTCATTGTAGAAACAAAGTATTGGAAACAGGGGTGTGCACTTTGGCGCCTCCTTCCCCCCAACATTTTTTTTATGACAAGTCAAAAATGGCATTGATAGTATAAATTTGGCGTCCATTAAAAATTCGTGCTCGGGGCGATCGCTCCCCACCCTTTCGCATGGCGCTGATTGGAAAGATTGTTTTTAATTTCACAATTGAAATGTCTCTTTTGTTGGTACATTTTAGTTCTGTTACAAAAGCTACAGTATTTTCGATGCCCTATTGGTGCAAGATTTTCCAGTTCTCATTCTTATGATGATTTGCATTTTTTTTTTTTAATTATTTATCCAATAATAGGAACGAAATTTTGTAACTTCCTTCTTATGACAACTGATAACACATATTTATAGGTGCATTTTAAGACATATTCCGTAAACGTTTAAAAAAAAAGAATTCCAAGAAGTTAAAAAATATTTCTAATAAAGAAAAAAGTGAGAAAATATTTAAATTCTATTCTTTTATATTTAAAAAGGACCCTGTGAATGTGTCATCAAAACCGCGACATCCCCCCCCCCTTTCGCACAGAGCTGATTGGAAAGTTTTTTTTTTTTAATTTCACAATTGAAAAGTCTCTTTTGTTGGTACATTTTAGTTCTGTTACAAAAACAACAGTATTTTCGATCCCCTATTGGTGCAAGATTTTCCAGTTCTCAGTCTTATGATGATTTGCATTTTTTGTTTTTATTATTACCGTAATTTCTGGAAGAAACGCCGCATCGCGAAAAATCACTCAAAAAAATTTAGAAAATGGTCGTAAACGCCGCAGGTGAAATTTCTGCAGTAATCGCGGTTGACATGTTAAACAGAAACACATTAATAAGCTGTATTAAGAAATCATAAAAATTAAATTATTAATCAGAAATTAATAAATAAATACAAAATGAATAATATTATTTAAATACCGTATTTTTGGTAATGAGCGCCACGACGCATACGAGTTTAAAAGTAAAAATATGCTTAGTGCAGCGCAGCGGATACGTTGATTTTCTTCCCTAAAATCCGCCCCCCCCCCCAAACGTGATGAAAAATCATAAATAATTAGAAGGGGGTGCTTACACGGGATTTTTCCCCGATTGTTTTAAAAAATTTGCAGGAATGAATCATGAATCTTTGAATGAATCATGAATTTTGATAATTGAAGCAATGCTTGAAAAAAAAAATTGGGTTTAAAAAAAAAATGTAAATTCTGTCGAAAAACGCAGAAAAAAGAAGAAATTTGTAAATTTCAGAAAAAAATTCCGGATTCGGAAGTTCCGGTAAATCGGTTCTGTAACATAAATATTCTATTCCTACATAATTTTTGACAATAAGTTATTTTAATAATTTAATTAGTCTAATAATTCCATTTTTGCCGTATTTATGCAATATTTTGAGTACATTATCGCATCCTTAATAAGGGAAAATAATTTCTTTTGACTGCGGCATTTACGACGGGTGCGGCAATTATGCCAATTTTTTTCAAAACTATATCGATATTTGAGGATGCGGCGATTACACTGGGTGCAGCTTTCTTCTCTAAATTACAGTATTCAACATTGCCTGATTAAAAACTCTGTATAGTATAATTGAAAACATATGAAAACAACATATAAAACACAGCAAACTGTTGCAATTAATTTAAAAATTGAATGTCAGACGCTTTTCTTTTAACTTTGGAGGAAGGAAAATAAGAAAATAATATAAAATTCATATTAATTACCAATTCACATAACTTAAAGAAAAAAAAAATGTGTAGATAAGTTACATATAAAGCACAAACTATTACAATTACTTTTAAAAATAGAAAAGGGTTGGGACTAGAGGTTATGCAGATTTTAGAATTTTGCAGATTTCTGGTCATTGCTTTGTTTACATTTTTTAAACAGTAATTTGAATGTAATTAATAATGCAATTGAAACTATAATGAATGCTTACAATATAATAAAATTTTAAAATAAGTAATAAACTAAAATAATAAAAAATTAGATAATTTTTAAAATGATTAAAATATTAAAAGCAAAGGTTTAAGTTAATAATCAGTAATGAATGACCAAACATTGATTATAAATATTAAATGTACTTTTCCAAAATTGTTTAATGAAACTTTCCTCATAAAGGTACATTACTAATTCACAACAAAATCACAAAATAATTAACTTTTTATTTCAAGTTTAGCCATACTTTCTAATCAATAAAGTTTGATTAATACATAATTGTGTATGATAAGATTGTGATTACCAATGATATCAGCAATATCTTGAAGTTTTTTTTTAAATAAATTTATTCTTCTTTCATAAAAAACATGAATTCAGTAATATTAAAGAAAAATTATAAATTAAAAAATATATAGAATTGTTATAAAACTAAATAAATAAAATTTTGTTTCTATATCTAAACTGAATATTTCATTGTTTACATCTGTAAATTATGTGCAGATTTTAGAGAGTTGTGGATTTGAGGGAGTCTACTGTATGTCTATATATTTATAATAATTACATATTTACACACGTATATATATATATACATTATGATTGTTTTTTATATACAAGCTACTTCTTTTCATATAATGGTATTATGATAAATAAATTATACAAATGCTAGAAAAAAAAGGAAGAAAGAAACAGCTTGTGCAGATGAAACAGTGAATAGCTTGCTAGAGAATATGATGTCAAATTATAGTTTTTTTTTGTGTAATTTAGTTATAGTGTGTGTTACACACTATAGGGTATTCCAATCTAAATGGGGAAAAATCTTATTCCTGTAAATGAAAGCAGGGTTGTTGTGGAGGGTTCACGCTGTATACCCTCTGGATTTTTTAAAGGAACACCGTATACCCGCTGTTTCCTAAGAAAATTATAGTATATATACTCTAGGGCATACCCTCTGACTTGAGCGCAGGGATGCCACTCAGAAAATAGCAAAAAAGAGGAAATTATGCATAAAGTAAAATTTACGACATTTTTCACAACTTTATGTGTGAATTTTGAAAATTATATTGTTTATAATAAACTAAATAAAGAATTACAGCTTTTCTTTTGATGTAAACTTTTAATTTATAAGAGTAAGTTAAAATGATTTTTCTTTAGTTCACAGTATTTTACATCAATTAAGGTAACCCAGCAACAGGTTCAGTGAAGAATTTTATGTATCGCATTATTTTAAACCAATTCAAGTAACCCAGCAATAGATTCAATGAATATTCCACGAGTGAATAGCAAAATTTTGCAGGTTGTTTTTTTTATTTGACGAAAATAGCTGTTATATTTCATGATCGTTTGGCGAAAATAGCCGTTTTATTTAGCGATCGTTTGACGAAAATCGCCGTTTCACATCATGATCGTTTGATGAAAATCATCGCTCCACATCGTGATCTTTTGACAAAAATCGTCGTTTCACATTGCGATCGTTTCAGAAAAATCACCGCTTCGTTTCGCGATCGTTTGACGAAAATCGCCGTTTCATATCGTGATCGTTTGACGAAAATCGCCGTTTTACATTGCGATTGTTTGACGAAAATCGCCGTTCTATTTAGCGATCGTTTGACGAAAATAGCCATTTCACATCATGATCGCTTGACGAAAATCATCGTTCCACATCGCGATCGTTTGACGAAAATCGCCGTTTCACACCATGATCATTTGACAAAAATCATCGTTTCACATCGCGATCCTTTGACAAAAATCGCCGTTTCGTTTCGCGATTGTTTGACGAAAATCGCCGTTTTATATCGCGATCGTTTGACGAAGATCGCCGTTTTATTTAGCGATAGTTTGACAAAAATCGCCGTTTTATTTAGCGATAGTTTGACAGAACTCGCCGTTTCACGTTGCGATCGTTTCAAGAAAATCACCGTTTCGTTTCGCGATCGTTTGATGAAAATTGCTGCTTTATATTGCGACCTTTTGATGAAAATAGCCGTTTTTTCGATCTTTTAACGAAAATCGATGTTATATTTCGCGATCGCTTGACGAAAAAGGCTGTTGTATTTCGCGATCGTTTGATGGAAAAGGCTGTTTTATTTCGCGATCGTTCGACGAAAATCGTTATTTTATCTCGTGATCGCTTAACGAAAATCGCGAATTCTTAAAAATTAAAAAAGGCGGAAATCCGCCAAAAGGCGGAAAAGTGGCATCCCTGTGAGCGTATACCCTGTATTGTCTTCATGATTACACAACTGAATAAAAGTATCCGTTTTAAATATTAAGTACATTTTAATTTTTAAACTCTAAAATAATAAAGTATTTGGCCTGATATTTACTATTCGGCTAGCAAAATATTCGGTTAAAAGTGTGCGGAATATTTAAAATGACTTTAAATGATAGCAATAATGGTGCAATAGTTGTGACACAAACTTTTGTGTGATAATTCGATCGAATTACAAGTTTCAGAATTTTCAGTTGAAGAATAACAAAAATAACTTATTTTACCACTTATTTATTTCAGTAAAGTAGATGGGTTATTAAATTCATTTAAAAAATGCATGTAGATAGTTACAATCTGAATTTGATCATTTTGTCATTTTAGTACGGACGCCACCGAATGAATGATTCATGAATGAAGAATTCATTCATTATTAATGATTTTTTAAATGAAAAACTTAAGTATATCTTCCAATTAAAAATTGGATGCAATAAGAATTTGGATACTCAGGAAAATTTTGCTTCGATTCCTTGTTAAAGCTTGTTTAATGAGTGTTTGGCAACTAATATTATGACCAGGGATTAAAGAACAAAAATGTTTTAGCCATATTTTCATAGAAGCCTTGCAGTCAATTTAATTAATAAAAAGACGCCAATACAATGAATGAATCACAAAAGAAGAGGTTCATCATCATTAATGAATCAATGAATAAAATAGAAAATTTATTAACTAATAAAACAAAATCTTTGGATCATTCGAGACAACAGCTCAGCCGCTATAAGTCTCAAAAATCCCCCCCTCCAAACAAACAAACAAATAAAACAAAACATTTAATTACAGAAAAAGAGCATAAATTATTAGTAAAAATTTGCGAATCTAGCATCTAGCACTTAAATATGGCCTCGGGTTTGAAATTTACGCAATTTAATTTTGAATAACTCAGGCTAATTTAACATGCATTTTGCGGTAAAGCTTGTTTCTGTTAATGGCCATCTGATAACCAATATTAAACAAGAGATAAAAAAGGGACTAATTGTAAAATCACGAGAATTTACTATTCACTGGATCAAGGAATGAATCTTTTTAAATGAGTCGTGATGTAAAAATACACGATTCATTCTCGCATTGGCGTCTTGTGTTTTGCTCTGTCCAGAATATTATATAAGTTTTAAATGTATAAATTTATTGATCTCACCCACTTTACTGAATTATCTTAATGCTAAGATAGTTTCTTTTTGTTAATCTTTATCTAAAATTCTACAATTTGCAGTTTGATAATATGACTATACGAAATTTCATGTATTGCAATATTTATTCTGCCCATAGCATTAAGGGCATTAAAGCATTATTAAAACGTCATATTTATAGCAGGTAATTTTACTTATTTATTTGTAATTAGTTAGACGAATAATATTCAAGTTGAAATTTCAAAACAGCAAACTCATGCAAACGATTTTTTATTAATGGCAAAATTTAAAACGTATATTGCTAGAGTGAATTTTGCTTTATACTTGTTACAATTAAGATATGTTAGTGTTGTAGCGTACCGTTGAAGGCTTCCAAGATGAATGCAGCGAAATAACTTGCATGTAGTTTATTCACACATATATTATTCTAGACAGGTTACACATAACAAAGACGCGACACCACATTTATAAATACTAGTTTGAGCTCTTGTTCTAGGTTAATTTTTGTTACAATTAAAGTTCGTACCAGGTCACGTTACAGTTAATGTCATTATACCACATCTCCCTTTCTTTAAAGATTCATTTTCTGCGGAGAACGAACGACTTGTCCACTTCTGGTGGTATATAGATTCTGGCTCTTTTTTGGAGACATAGAATTACTTTTACCATTGTTACAGGATGGATGCGGATTCTGAAAGCTTGGCTTTTTTGGGCTAGGAACACTCTGTGATATTGGTAACTCATTACGGGAATTGTCTGGTTCAAGGTCATCCACATCATCAGCCTCTGGTTGGAAGTTAGTTGATGGGACAAGATGCATTCTGTTTCGTCGATATAGCTTTTTCCCAGATTTGACAATATACGATCGTGGAGAATCTAATCTCTTCTGAACTGTACCAGTAGCTCTCTTGTCCGTGATCCACACTCCATCTCCAACATCGAGATTTTTGAGGTCTCGTACTTTGTGACTTTTGTTATAGTTATCTCTTTGTCGCTCTATTCTCTTCTCTTCCTTTCTTTGAAGTTCATCCCTGTTTTCAATTTTTGGTTCTAGTTGAGATCTTGCAATTGGCAAAGTTGTCCTAATCCGACGATTCATAAGAAGCTCTGCGGGACTGAGGCCATTTTTTAATGGTGTTGCTCTATATGCCATTAAAGAAAGGTAAGGATCTTCAGCTTTTTTGAGTCGCAATTTGATGATTTTTACAGAAGATTCAATGAAACCATTGCTTTGTGGGTACCTAGGACTTGATGTGATATGATAAAATCCATAAAACTTTGAGAATTTTGAAAATTCAGATGAGTTAATTGGCTCAAATTGAGGACCATTATCAGATCTGACGACATTAGGAATCCCATGTCTCTCAAAGATTGATTTGCAATGGAGAATTACTTCCTCAGAAGTTAATCTTTCCAGTTTTGCGATTTCTGGATATCGTGAGAAATAATCTGTCACGATCAAGTACCAAAATCCGTTAAGCTTAAAAAGATCCATTCCCACTGTTTCCCATGGTCTTTCAGGAAATTCGGTAGGGATAAGAGATTCATGGCGGTTAGTGAACTCCTTGATGCATTATGTGCAATTCTTTATCATTTCTTCAATTTCTTTATTAATTCCAGGCCAATATACCAACGATCTTGCTCTCGCACGACATTTCATAATTCCCAAATGTCCCTCATGAATTTGTTGAAGAACCTTTCTTCGATCATTTGCAGGAATAATGATTCGACATCCCTTCATTATGAGTCCATCTTGGATCGATATTTCATATCGATGATTCCAATAAGGTAAACAACTTGGCTCAAAATGTTTTCTTGATGGCCATCCGTTGAGGATTAAATTTTTCAATTCTTTGCATGTTGCATCAGACTGTTGTGATTGGCACAATTCTTCTAACCTGTTGCATGAAGCGGGTAATGTGGAAATTACCATACGGATATAAGCATCAATTTCTTCTTCCAACTCTTCATCTTTTTCTCTTGTTTCTTGTGGTTGTCTTGATAAGGCATCAGCTGCATAAAGTTTCTTTCCTGGTATGTGATATATGCAATAAGAATATCGCATCATCCTCATCTTCAACCTTTGTAACCGTGGAAATAAGTCTTCAAGGTTTTTCTTTGAGAATATTGGAATTAGAGGTTTATTGTCTGTTTCTAATCTAAAGTGAGTTCCAGTGAGATAATCTCGAAATTTCTCGCAACTCCAAGCTAGAGCAAGTGCCTCTTTTTCTATTTGAGCATATCTCTTTTCAGTAGGAGTAAGAGTTCTGGATGCATATGCAACGACAGAGATTTCCCCGTTCTCTTGTTCTTGCCTCAAGGTGGCTCCAATTCCATAAGAAGAAGCGTCTGTAGTGACAATTGAAGTTTTCTGTGGATTATAAACTTTTAAAACTGGTTGAGATGTTAAGACATTCTTCCACTTTTGAAATGCTTGTTTTTGAGGTTCGTCCCAGACAAACTCATTCTTTTAACTTAACATAGATGTTAACGGTGCAAAAATTTCTGCAAAATTTGGAACAAATCTGGCTAGAAAATTTGCCATACCTAACATCTGCTTTAATTTCTTTTTATTCTTTGGTGGTGGATATTCTTTTACTGCTCTAACTTTCTCTTCGTCAGGATGAATCCCCTTATCATCAATAATATGCCCCAAGAATTTTATTCTCTTGACTGAAAACTTACATTTCTTGTCATTTAGAATAATGCGAGCTTCCTTAAGTTTATTTAGAACAATTTTCAATGTTTGGTCATGTTAGATTGATCTTTACCCCACATTAAGATGTCGTCCATATGACAAATAGTACCCGGAATATTTTCTAGCAGCTGTGACATTCTGCGTTGAAAATGTTCTGGAGCAGATGAGATTCCAAAAGGCAATCTTAAAAATCGGTATCTTCTAAAGGGAGTGATGAAAGTTGTGAGATATGACGAAGATTCATCAAGCAGAATTTGTCAAAAGCCTGAATTAGCATCTAACTTCGAAAAAATTGTAGCACCTGTTAGAAGATTTAATGAATATTCCACTGAAGGCAATGGATGAAATTCCCTTTCCACACATTTGTTTAATTGGACAAGATCAACACATAAGCGAACAGTTCCGTCACTTTTAGAAATGATAATGACTGGTGAACACCATTTCGTTGGCTTCGTCACAGGAACTATAACTTTTTGGGCAATCATCTTCTTAATTTCCATTTCAGTTTTCTTCAGCAACGGAATAGGTATCCTTCGTGGAGTTGAAATAGCAAACGGGACAGAATTCGGCTTTAGCTTAATAGTATAACAATCTTTCAGTAGCTCCAGGCCATTGAATAATTCAGGGTAATCTTGCTTTGGATTTACTGCATTAATTTCTAAAATGTTTGGTCCTAAACCAAAAGCTAGTATTGCAGGTTTTCCCAACAAATAATTCTGTAATCCTTCAATTACATGGATTTCTTCAGTTATTTTCTTTTCCTTGTATTGGATTTCTTCAAGTTTTCCCTTGTGTTTTAGTATTTTCCCATCAGGACCGCAAAGCTTTTTGTCTGGTTTTAAAATTTTTGAACCCTTTAAGATTGGTGATGTAGCTGGAATAACAGTGTGATCTGCTCCACTATCTATTTTGAAACGAATGGTTTTACCTCTTATTTTAATAGGAACTGACCATAATGAATCATTACTACTATTCGAGTTAATTGTTCCTAAGAAAGAAATTTCAAATTTACTTTCATTTTTCCTACAAACACGAGCAAAATGCCCTAATTTGGAACATTTTAAACATTTGGCGTCTTTTGCTGGACACACTTTTCTATTATGCATAGACTTACCGCACCATTTGCAAAGGTCAAAAAATTCTGTATATTCTTTTTTCTTCCCATTATTCCTTTTATCAGTTTCTTTAAACTGTGGATTTTGACTGGCTATCCCTTTCTTAAAATTTATCTTTGTTTTGCTTATACCCGAAACTCTGTGTACAGAAGCGTTATTAGAAGTAAGAATCTCTTGTTGCTTTTTAATTGATTCCGATAACCTAACTTTATCTATAGCTTTGCTCAAAGAAAGGTCTGGATCCAATTGTAACTTCTCACTTAATGATTTATCTCTAATACCAACAACTATTCTATCGTGTATTAGTTCATCATGAAGAATTCCGTAATCGCAATGCTCAGCCAACGAATAAAGTGAAGTTATAAAATCATTTACACTTTCCCCTTTGTTTTGAATGCGTTGATTAAACTGTGCACGCTCAAAAATTGTGTTTTTCTTTACAATAAAATGGTCGTCAAAATGCTTCATAACAATATCATATTTCTGTTGGTCGTCTTCAGACAAATTAAAAGACATAAAAATATCTTCTGCTTTATCACCCATGAGATAAATAAGAGAATTTACTTGTTCTATCTCTGATTGATTTTTTAAACCTGAAGCGAATCGATATCTTTCAAAACGTTGCTTCCATTTTAGCCAAAGTGCCGGCCGTGAAAAACTAAATGATTCCGGCAGTGTAACCTGATAAATATTTCTAAATTCTTTCTCTTTAGGCATTTTAAATAATAATAAAATGAATAAAAATGTGTCGTATAACTATGCAAGAAAAAGGAAACTTCTTACTTTAAGCTTGGATCCGTTTTCAAAATATCACTGTATTAAACATCCTTTTTTTTTTTCTACAGCTGCCACCATGCTTTATACTTGTTACAATTAAGATATGTTAGTGTTGTAGCGTACCGTTGAAGGCTTCCAAGATGAATACAGCGAAATAACTTGCATGTAGTTTATTCACACATATATTATTCTAGACAGGTTACACATAACAAAGACGTGACACCACATTTATAAATACTAGTTTGAGCTCTTGTTCTAGGTTAATTTTTGTGACAGTTAAAGTTCTTGACCAGGTCACGTTACAGTTAATGTCATTATACCACAAATTTGGTTCTAATTCTATTCTACCGAAATTAAATATCTTTTAAATAATTGATCGCATAAAATTTATATAAATAAATCTTATCAAAAATTACATAAAATATCAAAACAATTTACGAAACCAAAAATCTAAAATTCCAATGTCTTTATAATATTTGAACTGTTGCCAATAAGTGTAGTGGTTGTACTGATTAAATAATAATAATAATAATTAAATCTTTTATTGCTTTCTTGCATTTTTAAAAATGATACTTGCCTATTCTCATGCGAGGAAGCTACACTTACCAACAATGTACCACTTACAACTTTTTTTTTCATTGTATTGTCATATTTAATCTTATATAGATCCCATAATCAACATAGTTGAAAAAGCATTCGTTATATAACACCGGTTATTTAATGGCCTTGATTTTTTTTTTTTTTTTTTGGTATTATAATGTGTCTTGTTTCTATATCATACTTATTTCATTGCATTCATTATGTAAAATTTCCTATTGAAAAAATATTTGTGCCATTTGAATAAATCTAGAAAATTGTCACTTATAATCTTGTGCCAAATGAAAATGTCTGCTACAAATTATGGGTTATTTTAATCGTGTTTGTACCAAAACAGTCATTTTGTTTCTCCCTTTTGCATCCAAATTTAATTTCTTTGCACCATTTCAGGGCCGAAACTAGGGGGGCGGGGGCACGTGCCCCAGGCGCTACCAGAACAGAAGGTGTAAAGGTGTATTAGGTATAGGGTGCCAAATTAAGATTTCGTTTGATCAGAATGTTATCAAAATTATATCCTCTTCTATGGATAAATTTTCTAATGTTTTGTTATGTAGAAAGAAACCATGCATTTTTTTTTTTTTTTTTTTTTTTAAAGGAAGAGTGGTATTTTTATTTTTATTTTAGGGCAATATATTTTAATAATTTTGTGTTTGAATATACTTCATTTTTACCATTAAATCATCTACAATATATACTCACATATGAGTCGATCCCCTAACTTATGTTATTAAAATTAAGGGAAAAATCAAAATTCTCATATAAGTCAACTTCCCTCTAAAAGTAATAATAAAGCTTTTCTTTTCCTGATTTTTTGCATGAGGAAAATTTACTCAAATTCTATTCTTTTAATTATTAAATTAAAGACTGTGAATGTGTCAACAAGTTTGCTTTGCAAGCAAAGAAGTATGTTGTAAAAAAAAATGAAAAAAAACCCCTTTTCTTTTCAATACTGTACAAAAAAAAAAAAAAAAAAAAAAAAAAGGATCTTTTTTGTAAGCTGACTGATTTCTTTCAAATTTTCTGCAAGTTGAAATAATAGTAAATTAGCCTGTGTAACAAATTTTTTTTTTATGATATAATCAGATATTACAAAATTAGAATGCCTGACAAAAATGCCAACCTAACAGACACTGTAAAGTAGAAAATTATCTGCTGTTTGTATTTGATTATTCAATTCACTACCTGAAATTGAAAGTGGAATGTTTATACAATCACATTATCAAGTTTGGGTTTCTAAATAAAAGTTTTTGCTATACAGAAAAAAAAAATTGCTAGAATTTTTTTTCAACTAGAAATTAAAAAAATAATGCAAAATATAAAAACATACCATCCAAAATAAGCAGTTTACATTTTAATCTGCAAGGCTTAGGAAATTAGTAATGAAATTTTTTTTCAAAAAGGGAATTTGTTGAAAATTGATGAGGGAAGGCTTACATCTGGGTGGGGACGTATTTCAGAATTGTATGATAAATAAGTTATCAAATTATTTATAATATGCTATAAGTGATCCGTTAAAATAAAGTAAAATGGAAAAAAATATTTTTTAATTTTACATGTTTCGTGTTACTCTGACGGCAACCTTTTCAAAAACAAAAATGATAAAATAAAATTTTTGCTAAAATAGTTTCGTGGAATCAATAGAAATCTCCATATGTAGAGACAATATTCGCAATGAATTTGCCTCCAAGGAGCTCCCTAAAATTTGGAAGGAAATGCTGCAAAGGATTTTAAAACAGTAATTTCATGTGCAGGTTTTACAAACTTTTATTTATTTTTAATTTTTTCCATTGTATTTCACTAAGCTTATGTTCATGTGATTTATGCATTTTTGTTTATTTTTAATTTGAAGCTATTTTAGCAAAAATTTTCTTTTATCATTTTTTGTTCTTGAAAAAGTTGCCACCAGAGCACACGAAACATGTAAAATTAAAAGGTATTTTTTGCCATTTTATTTTATTTTAATGGATCACTTATAGCATATATAAATAATTTGATATTTTAAAGTGATATTTTATACTATATATAAATAAGTTATATGTTTCTATAATAAAAACAGGGCGGATTGTATTGTTCAATCATCAAAGGATTGGAACAGACGGACGGATTTGTTCATTATTTATAAAATGAAGGAGAAGGTTATCTTTGAAAAATCAAAATTGGTGATGCAGTGGAAATTATTGGACATGTTTAGTGTGAGAAATATAGAGAAAATTAAATTTGTTACCAAGAATTTGTTGTAATTCAGATATGTTCTTGTTTACTTTTATATTAAAAAAAATATCAAAAATATTTACTTCAGTTTTATTTATTTTTTTTTTTTAAAGTAGTATCTTTTTTTAGTATTTTAAACATATTTCTGATGTATATGCGATAATTCACAGGAAAAAAACTGGATAGATTTTTTTTAACCTATTAAAAAATTTTCTAGTAAAATATCTGCTTTAATATTGTCATTTTTTAGTGATTGGAAATGTGCCCTCAATATAAATCACATACTTTTTTTGTATCAAGGAAGGAGGGTAGATTAATTTTTTTGACAAATAAATTGAAAATGATTTAAGATTCAGAATTGCCAAGATCTAGAGCATTCCAGACTTCTGATTTTGTATTATACAAACATAATAAAAGTGCCTCACCACCGATATTTTATTTATTTATTTATTTTTAGGCCTTGCATATTAGTCAATACTTTCCCTTTGAAGTTTTATTGTCTGTTGTTTGTTGGGATTTATACGGTACATCTTCTGCTGATTTTCATTTTCTAGTAACCAGCTTTAGAGGACTGCACAATACTAAAATGGGGCTTATTTTCATTCATGCCACTCAGTTGAGCCTAGGTCTTTACTTTCTTTAGACAGGCTTTACCAATCAAAAATCAGCAATATTTTTTTTAGTCAATGTTATCATTTAGGCAGTCAAAGTGAGAAAAACTGACAGGCAAACAAAGGTTGTCAAATTCATTGCTATAGTGTGATGTCAGTTCATACTGATCTATTGTAAACTCATATGAAAATTGGCTAATATTGCATTGTTTTTTTTTTCTTGGAACTATTTATTTAATATTTCAGTTCCTTTTATTGAATAATTAGCTACATTTCAATCTTTTCTTAATAGAAAATCAATATGTTTTTACTATAGCTAATAGAACAAATATACAGTAAACTCTGTCAAATTCGCACGGTTTGGGACCAGAGATTGTGTGTATTTTAGAATTTTGCAGATTTTTGTTCATTGCTTTATTTCAAGGTTGTTTTGTTTAAAATGTTTTTCTAACTTCTTTTTCTTTAATGTTTTAATTTATTTTACAGATTTTTGGAAAATCGAAATTCATGTTATGCAGAAGCTACAAGAAAAGCTTTAGAAAAATGATGAATTAATATATTTGTAACGTGACAAACATTTTTAATCAATTAAACTTTTCATATAAGCTCTAAATCTACATCACAATGTAAGTACTCTTTCTAAAGTTTGCTGGAGAGAAAAAAATCAAATAGTTTTTTTTCTTTTTCTTTTTTAACTATTCAAAATGGCAAATTCGAGCTAATACACCCATGGTAAATGGGTGCATTCGGGGGGGAGGGGGGCTTATGGCGCCACAGCCCCCTCCCACCTGAAATTTTCTAGAGTTATATGAAAAAAGGATGATTTTTTAGTTTGTTTTTTGGAAAAGAATTAATTTTTTTCTATTATACAGCAGATTAGCTATTCTCATTAGTCCCATATTAGTCCATATTCACGTAAAAGAAAACTGGTGAAATTACTCCCCCCCCCCTTCCCCATTTATCCAGTCAAAAATTAAATGAAAAATGTAATTCTTCTTCCTTATTTTTATATACAGGCATGAAAGAGTTCCTCCTAAAGTAGCAATTCCACATTTTTTAAAGAAATTTTGGACATTCTCAAAATTGTTGCAAAAAAGCAGAGAAAAATTTGGAAGGAAAATAAGGGCGGGGGGGGGCTTAAAATTTAGTAATAGGATATTTTCTCTACTCAAACCTTTGAAGTTTAGGTCTTAAATCATTGTTCAAAAGAGGCATAAATTGAAAGGTGAACTTTTCAAGTAGTATAAGTATCATAGCATATCATAGCAAGTCATAAGTATTTCAAATTCGTTATATAAGTGTCTTTCAAGAATGAAAGTTTTTTTAAGCTTTAAAAATTCAAAGTGAAAGGAAGTTTCTTTTTGGAGAAGAGTAATTTTTACTATTTATACAACACTTTTGAATTATTTCTGTGATACATTTTTTGAGATGTATTTTTGAAGCAAATAGCAACTAAGCAAGGAGATTTTTTTTTAAGAAAACAAAAAGAGGGGGAGAGGGATTTAACAGCTAAATCATTAAGAATTAGATTTGTGTTTGAAAATTAATAATTACTTCACAGAAGTTGGTCAGATATATTTCGATTTACACCTTTTAGACCTGCTTTTTAAGTTTAAGCAATCATCCATGCAGCTACATTTAATTTTATTGCACGAGTAGCTGTTAAAATGACATTTAAATTATAAGAGTTTAGAGCCACTGTATAGATGGAAATTTTTTTTCACCCTTTTTCTCATTCCCCACTTTCATGCCTGCATATATTAAACTATTTTTTTCTGCTGTCATGCAGCAAAATGGCCATTCTCGTTCATCATACATTAATCCACATTAAAATCATGGCATACTCAAAAATAAGGAGGGGGCTGATTGAACTAAACACTGCTCCTCTCGAAATAGTTCAAAATGAAATAGAATACTGCTGTTTTTTTAATTTTTGTTTGAGAAATTTTTTTTTGAAAAATGAAATTTTTCGAAAACTTATGATTGCAGGCTTACATTTGGATTGGGACATATTTCAGAATTTGATGATAAATAAGTTAAATGCATCTGTAATTAAAACAGGGCGGATTGGGTAATTAAATGATTAAAGGATTGGAACAGCAAAATATTATTACAGGATAGGTGCTGTCCGCTTATAAAATGAAGGAAATATTTTAAACACTCCATTATGGACCCATCAGTAGCATCATAGATCTTTAATCTGATGTTTGATTCTTTAGATACTTGCAATATCCGATTCTTAATTAGCTGTGCTTCCTCCCTCCCCCCCCCCAAAAAAAAAAAAAAAAATCTGAAGAAATGTGTGCAAATATAACGCTAAAAAAACTTGTCAGACTGACTAAAGATCTTTGTTTTATTTCAACTCTATTTGTTTTTTTACTTAATTTCTGTCTATCATTAAAAAACACTAAAATTGAAAAAGACTGATATTTTCAGAAAAATAAATTTTTACTGCATTTAAATGATTAATAAATGTAAGAAATGATTTATATGCAAATAAAATGCAGATAAATATGGACCCCATCTCTTTAATATTACTGATACTGTCTTTCCTCTTATCAACCACAAACTAGATCGATGACAAATCCACAGGCCCAGAGAAAGATACAGAAAAAATGTGTCTGTTTGGTATTAAGAAGCAAAAAGACATAAATCATTTAAAATTTAGCCCATAAGTTGCAGTGATGTCACTTGTATTTACCCCACGCTCAAAAATTTCTGTTAAAGCAAATTGTTATTTAGTCACTGGAAAGACGTCACTGGAGTATAGACTGTTTCACAAGATTGTTCCATTATACATGCAACGCACAAATGAAAATAGCAGCAGATTTGTAGTTCAGTAAATCCAAGCAATAGAAATTCTGTATAAAATATATAATATGAACTTTGAAAAATTCGATGCTCTTCTTAAAAGGTGATTAAAATAAATAAAGAGATGTTAAAAGTTAAAAATATACGTTTTATTTTAAATTTCTTAATATTTTCAAACTTATCCAAACTCTTCATCAGAGAATATTTTAATAACTAATTGTTGTTTCATACCTCATTCCGTTTTGAAAATGAGAGAGCCAGTTATTATTAGAGTCAAAAGTAGAAGTAGCAGTTTCTTGAATTAAACTTAATAAGAAAAAATATTTATCAATTGCATTTCCATTTATTGTATTACATCACTCAATTCTTATCCTTCCCTTTTCATTTTAATTACATAGCCTGAAAACCGAAGTAGCACTGTTTCGAATTAAATTTGGGCAGAAGAAAATATTTAGCAGCCATACCATAAATTTAATGTGTCACTTTGCTCAAGTTTTTAAACATTTATTTTCAAGATATTGAACCATAAACTGGGATATTGTAGTTACATACTTTATTCTTCTTTTCATAGAATTTTTATGGATTTTTTTTTACATGGATGCATAATGATTGGATATTGGGAATATGATTTTTGAGATATTCTTATTGTCTATTGAGATATTCTTATTGAAACGTACACGAGAGAACAAAATTTGATGGTCTTTTATTTTTTCCTTTGATCATTCCGATATAATTCGATTAATCCATTATTATCAGTTCTCAAAGAAAGGGCATATACACAAGATAATTTATTGTTTGCTATTGGATCCTTTTTCGTTCAAATTATTTTTTTCAATTTTCTTAGTGAAGAGACTATTAAATTTGTGTGTTTTAGTAATACAAATCTTATTTTTTCGTACAGACCAGAAAAACAGTTTAACATTTTGTAAATCATTTCTTTATAGTTTTTTTTTTATTTTGATATTTTCATGAAAACTTAATTCATCGATAAGTTTATTACTGAAGATTGATGAAAAACGTTTTCTTCAGAAATATTCCTGGTGGTATAAAGCTCTTTTTCTACATATTTTTCTGAATTTGTTTTTATTTCAAATTTGTAATGCTACAAATTGTCAAGAACATTTATTATATTTCATTATATTATTTCTAAACAAATTATTGTTTTCCAAATTTAGTTTTTTTTTATGCTATTACTTGACTTTAAATTAATCAAGAATATACTTTGATAATGATATTTAAGGTTTAAAACTGTGTTATCCTACAGATGACATTGTTGATGTTCATTTATTACTCTAAACCATTCATGTTTTTAAAGATTTATACAGTAGATTCCCTTAAATATATGCAGCTTGGGATCAAAGATTGTGCAAGATTTTGTGTATTTCTGGTAGTTGCTTTGTTTGAATTTTTTAAACAAAAATTTGAATGTAAGAATGCAATCGAAATTTTAATGAATGCTGTCTAGAATTATAATATTGCTCTTTTTCTGCTGCAAGCCATACATGTTTTTAAATGTCAAAATATGTAAACAAAGAGTTTCAACTAATTTTTCTTATCTTCATTTTGTAATTCTGTAAATTATTAAATTGTTTGAAAATTGATACAATGTACTGATCTTTGCAATTAAAGTTTTTATTATTTTTTTTTTCACCTTAGATTAAAAGGAAGATAAATGACATTTTTTCTTTTGAAGATTTAAAGCATTTTTTGGCAGAATTTCATGAAAGCATCTTTTTATGCAGATATTTTACCTTCTGACTTCTATAAATATTTTCCGTGAAGAAAATGTCAGCGCCTCATATTCAAGTAATAAATATGACTTTGTTTTGTGAAATATGTTTCAAAGGCTTTTCAAAAAGTGATGAATTGAAAAAACACTTGCGTATCCATAAAACAGAAAAAACTTTTGTTTGTGAAATATGTTCGAAAAGATTTTCACAAAGTTGTAATTTGAAAGACCACTTGCGTATCCATACAAAGGAAAAACCATTTGTTTGTGATACATGTTCGAAGAGATTTTCAAAAATTTCTAATCTGAACAAACATTTGCGTATTCATACGAAAGAAAAACCATTTGTTTGCGAAATATGTTCAAAAGGATTTTCAGAGAGTGGTAATCTTAAGGAACACTTGCGCACCCATACAAATGAAAAACCTTTTGTTTGCGAAATATGCTCCAAAGGATTTTCACAAAGTAGTACCCTCAAAGTGCACTTTCGTACCCATACAAAGGAAAAAAGTTTTGTTTGTGAAATATGTTCAAAGGGATTTTTAGTGCGACAGCATTTAAAAAATCATTTGCGCATCCATTCAAATGAAAAGCCATTTGTTTGTGAAATATGTTTTAAAGGATTTTCACAAAGTTGTTCCCTGAAATCTCACTTGTTTACACATGCAAAGGAAAAACCTTTTGTTTGTGAAATATGTTCCAAAGGATTTTCACGAAGGGATAATTTCAAAGAACATTTGTTTACCCATTCAAAGGAAAGACCTTTTGTTTGTGAAGTATGTTCCAAAGGATTTTTACGGAGAAGTCATTTAAAAGAACATTTGCTCACCCATACAAATGAAAAATCTTTTGTTTGTGAAATATGTTCCAAAGGATTTTTACGCAAGTATTACTTAAAATTACATTTGCTCACCCATTCAAAGGAAAAATCTTTTATTTGTGAAATATGTTATAAGGGATTTTCACGAAGGTGTCATTTAAAAGCACATTCGTTCACCCATTCAAAGGAAAAACCTTTTGTTTGTGAAATTTGTTTCAAAGGGTTTTCAGTCAGTAGCAGTCTAAAAAAACATTCCCTTACCCATAGAAGTTGAAATACTTAATTTTTTATGTATGTTCTGTTGAATTTTTCCGAACTGGCCATCTAAAAATGCAATCCCTTGTTCACACAGATGAAAAACTGCATTTATGAATTGCTTCATTCTAGAGGACTTTCTTAAAGTACAAGCAAACATATAATAAACATGGTCTCTTAAATGCGTATATTTCATGAAGTACGATATAGGAAATTGTTTGAAAATTTTTATAAAGACCTGTATCATCTCATGTAAAGTAACAGCCTTTCATATTTTGATTGTTCTCTAAACAGCTGTCCCAAGATGATATTGTAACGCTTTTACTGTTAAAATCATTTTAAAAAGATGTAACTACCAAAACTTCCATTTAAAAAATATTTTATTTTATTTATTGAAATGTTCCGATTAATGCTCATTTCATATTGTTTCTAAATTGAAATTTCTGCATTAAAACATTTTCAGATCTGACTTTCATGTGCAAAGCAAAAAAGACTCATATTGCAATGTGATCAATTTTAATGTGAATTGTATATAATTCATAGAGTGGTTAGTGTGTTAAAACGTATTCTTACTTATTAAAAGAAAAAATGAGTTTTATTAGGGCTAGTAGCGGTCTTATATATATGTACTATAAATTTGGAGAAAATCCTATTTTTCCAGTATTTTCCAGCCCCTCCATCCTCGCGATTATCATTGCTTATTTAGGCCGAGAAGTTGAATATGGATGCAACTTTTTCAACGAATATAATTTTGATTTTCTGCCAAATTCCACAACATTTTTATTTTGATAAAACCTTATTTTACAAACGTATGCAAAAAATGTCTTAAATTTCTTCATTTTATTACGGAAACTTTGCATCAAATTGCTAAAATAATCGTGAATTTCGTCAATCAGTTTTTTTTTAAATTGTGATCCTTAATGGATCTCAGAAAAAAAATTGTGGATTTTGCCAATCGCTCATTGAAAAAAAAAATTTAATATATTGCTGATAAAATTCCCAAACTTATTCTATCAACTGTGACCAAAAAAGTGGGCATTCTTGAGTCAGTCGAGGCAATAAATTGCAAATTTCTTGAGTAAGTCGCGTTAAAAGTTCATTGAGTTTGTCAGTCTGTTATAATCTATCGAAAAATTTGTTGCTTGGTCGTTTATAGAAATCGTAAATTTCAGAATTCATTCGTGGAACACAAACATTTCGCAATTCAGTTGCGGTCAAAGCTCGCGAATTTCTTCAATCAGTTGTGTCAAAAATAGCTTTTTTCGTCAATCGGTCGTAAAAATGCATCACATAATTTCACAATGATTCGTTATAAAAATTGAAAGTTTCGGCTATTGCTCGCTGTAAAAAGAATCTCAGATTTCGTCAATCAAATATGGTAAACATAATTATGTATTTTTTAATCAGTCGTGGCCACACTTAACTGATTTCGTTAGCCAGTTATTGAAAAATATAGTATAATTTGTAGATTGTTCCTTGATAAAAATGTAAATTTCGGCAGTCGCTTGCCTTTAAAAAGAAGTTGATTTCTTGAATCAGTCACGGAAAAAAATTCGTGAATTTGGCAGTTTGTCGCTTTAAAAATTTCGATATCAGTGTGTTACAAAAAAGGAGCTGGCAAAAAATCACTAATTTCGTCAATGTATCTCAGAAGAACATCAGTCGGTCATTGAAATAGAAAACTTAGATTTTACCTGTTTGTTGGGGAAAATATCAAGAATTTCGTCAATCATTTGTGGCAAAAAAATCGCAAATTTCTTTTCTCTGTCGCACAAAAAATTGTGAAATTTCTCAATTGATCATTGATAAAAATCTTGAAGTTTTTCAATCGGTTGCAAGAAAAAGTCACATAATTTCACACTAAGTTATTGATTACAAATTTTTGCTCTATAGCGCTTAAAACAAATGTAATTCATTTTACATTAATTTATTACAACAAAAGTATTTATAATAAAAAACACAATTAAGTAACCTTTATTTCAATTTTGTTTCTAACATATAATAGAAATACTATAAGCGATAATGATTCAGAAAATAATTCTACGTAACTCGAAAAAAGAAAATGCGTAAAACTAATAAAATGCTAATAATACTGAAATGGTCCTTAGGAGCATTAAAAAAAGTAGATTTCTTTAATCAGTCATAAAAAAAAATCTGAATTTGTCACTTAGTTACTTGAAAATTCGGTATCAGTGAGTTGCAAAAAAGGATCTGGCAAAAAATCAGTAATTTCGTCAATGTATCTCAGAAGAACATCAGTCTGTCATTGAAATAGAAAACGAAAATTTTCCCTATTTGTTGGAAAAAATATCAAGAATTTCGTCACTCATTTGCCAAAAAAAAAAAAAAAAAAAAAAAAACGCAAATTTCTTTGTTGCACAAAAAATTTTGAAATTTCTCAATTGATCATTGATAAAAATCTTGAATTTTGTCAATCGGTTGCAAGAAAGTGTCGCATAATTTCACACAAAGTTATCGATTACAAATTTTTGCTCTATAGCGCTAAGACAAATGTAATTCATTTTATATTAATTTATTACAACAAAAGTATTTATAATTAAAAAAATAGAATTCAATTAAGTAATCTTCATTTTAATTTTGTTTCTAACATATAATAGAAATGCTATAAGCGATAATGATTCAGAAAATAATTGTAAAAAAAAACATAACTCGAAAAAAGAAAATGCATAAGACTACTAAAATGCTAATTATAGTGAAATGCTCCTTAAGAGCATTAAAAATTGCAGAAATATTCAGGAGGGAACTTTAAACAGTTTACTGATACTGCCTTTGCAATATTTACGTCTATGATATAACATATGCACGTGAATTAAAACTTGTGTAGGTGGTTTTGCATTTAAATAAATAACCCTATATTTTCTTCAAAACAATTCCTATATTTTCTATAATATTTTTGATTAAACTTACCTCTAGGCCTGATTTTATGTTAAATAAAGATTTCTGTAATGCGAAGAATGTGTATATAAACATGGGTTTTCTTATATCCATACTATGTCAAACATTGTCACTTGCTATTTAAAGGACATGAGTACATTATTTAAATTATCAATCGTATAACCTTGCAAAATCTTTAATTTACTATTTTTTAATTAAAAATATTATTCAGTTATAACTTACAACTGTTACTGATCGATTTTACCATTTGACAATGTCTTGATGCCAGTGACACTCTCATAAGATTTTTTCAGAACTTTCGAATTATACTTAAAAAATTTTGTTCAAGAAGCCATGAATGCTTTCTTCATTCAGAAAATGAAATGTTTATTGTAATGTTAAGAAATATTTACAATTTCATGTCTGCAGTTGAAGTTGACTTTCATTATTTTATTGTGTAATACATATTTATCCTTTTATATTTAAGTGTAGATTTGCATTGATTTAATAAAATAGTTTTTGAATGTGGGTAGTTTTCCGATATATTTCTTTAAATAATTTCTTTTGTAATAATAATTTTTTTTACAGAAACTGAAATGTGTAGCAACTACAACATATTGCAAAATTATCGGAATGATCATGTAATTGTCTAAATAAAATTGTAATTACATTAATCCATATATAAACTATATAACTTTAATTTATCAAACAAATTAGTCAATATAAACATAAAAAATTGTTATAATGTTAACATTGGGTGATTGCAAATGTAGAAAAAAGTTTAAAAAAAGTAACCTAAAACCCTCCTACGTCTATATTAAGACTCTTGCGCGTAAGCGCTGTAGCTGATAAGCGACCACGAATAGCGTCAAAAGTCTTTACTTACGACGTGAATGCCTTAGAGTCTAAATAGTAAAGGGAAAAAATGAGACAAATTGAAACCGGACAAATTTAAAAGAAAAAGTAGACAATTTAAGACAATGAAAAACGGCTAATGGGTGGGTGGAGCGATGAAACTAGCGATCGCCCCAACCTACTTTTCTACTTTTAAAAAGTTAAAAGTAAAGGAAATTTTTTCGGATTTTCTAAATGTCTCTCAATTGATTTTTTGCAAATCTGTGATGATGTGCTAAAAATCTTGGTTTTCAAGGAAATATTGAAACTTTTTAAAGATGCATTTGTATAGCTTACTTAAAACATCGTTTTGGAAAAATGTTGACACTCAGGGTAATATTAAGTGAAGTTATGTTGAAGTTTCTCCCCAAAGATCTGGAGAAGCCTGTAAGCAATTTTTAAAACTGAATTTAGTCAATAATTTATTTCAAATTTTTGGTTATGTTTTATTACCAATTTCATTAAAATAAATGTACTATAGTGTAATTTAATTTCAAAATCAAGTTTTATTTTGTCATACATTTAAGGTGATTTTTCTTGTACATTTTTTTAACTCTATAGGGACCATAAATGCATATATGCATCTTCCAGTCAAGTAAAATTTGTCTTATTTAGTTAAGCCATTTTCTTGATTGATAAAGCAAATTTAGTTATTTGACAAATAGTGGTGTCAACCAAATAAAATTTAACTTTAACACTCCATATAAAATTAAGTATATTCTTTAGAAATTTTATGAAAGTTAAGAAAAGCAGACAAATCTTTTAGGAAGTATATACAACAAATAGGAGTTAAAACTATTAATTTCTCGAGAATATATTTTAAATATACAAATGCATGAAAAGCCTACAGACTTTACTTTAGTAAGCGAAATTCGAAAGCTGAGTGTCCAGACTCATTAATGACTTGAGCAGCTAACATTCCTTTTAGAATTCTAACATCATATTTCCAGAAAAAATCATGCATAAAGTAAAAATCAGGTGTTACTATTGCAAATATTAGAGATGATATAATTTCAGCACGAATATGGCAGTCAAAGCTCATTCCAAAATTAAATCGAAGAAGTACACAATTTGTAGACGAATGGCTATTCCTTTTCTTATCTGTGACAATTTGGTTGTTTAAAATGCATGAGATATTGTTTTATTTTCATCATCATCATCATTCTACCTCTTCTTCTTCTTTTTCTTCTTCTTATTATTATTAGATTTGTTTTGATTTTGACATTGCTTTGAGGCGTATAGCAGCTATGGCTTTCGCCTCGAATAATCTAATAAACACAGAGGCAACAACAATTCAGGACTCTTATTTCGCGTCTCCGTGACATATTTACTTTACCAAAAAAGGACATGACACCTATAAAGTCTTACCTTGGATTCGAACCCGGACCCCTATGAGTGGCATTTGCTGCCATTACTGATCACAACACTTATTATTAGGTTGACTGTAAAATGCTACACCTGATAGTAATTTTATGCTTTTTTTCCCCTTCCAACAATGGAATAAAAATAGAGTTTATGATGACGAAAAAATTTAATCATTTTCAAGCGATAATACAAATTTCAACAATAGTTCGAATTTTTTAAATTTTTAACAACGAGTTTGTAAGCATAGTTGGGTTTTTCACATATATTGTTGAAGAGAAACTTTTTCGGATTTTCTAAAAGTCTCTTAATCGATTTGTTGCAAATCTGCGATTATCTGCTAAAAATTGGTTTTGAATAAAGTATTAAAATTTTTTTGAGATTTATTTGTATTGCTACGTTAAAATATCGTTTTGGAAAGATGTTGACACTCGCGTTAATAATCCGTGAAGTTATGTTAAAGTTTCTCCCGAAAGATCTTAAGAAACCAGTTAAGCAATTTTTAAAACTGAAATATAGTAAATAATTTATTTTAAATTTTTGATTATTTTTCATTACCAATTTAACTAAAAGAAATGAGTATGGTGCAGTTTAATTTAAAAATGCTGTTACTTTTGTCATATATTTAAGTTTTTTCTTCTATTTTTTTACCTTTCTTTAAGGCCTTCGTAACCATGCGTCCTGAAAAGATGCTTAAATCCCTTCTTTTGTATACCACTGAAAAAAAGAAAAGTAAAATTTGCCTTTTTTTAATTAAGACATTTTCTTGATTGATAAAGTAAATTTAATTATTTGATAAAAAGTGGTGTCAACCAAATAAAGTTTATGTAAAAAATGCTGGTCCGAACGGATTAAAGAAAGGCTTTTATTAAAAAAATGTAGTATTAGATTTTTAACTTTTACTCTGTGTTTAGGAATTCATTATTTTTTCATAATTATTTTTTTTGACGAAAACAAAGCTTAAAGTAAAAAACACAGAGACGTTTTCTGATGCTCTTTCACCTCATTGATTAAAGAAATATATATACACGAATATTTAATCTTTATATATATAAATCTTCTGTGCGTGTGTTTGACACTGAACTCCTTCTTAATCGACTGGACCGATTTCGTTGAAATTTTGTGAGTGTGTTCCAGTGGATTCGAGATTGGTTTAGATTCACATTTCATCGAAATTGATTCAGTACTTTTTTAGGAATTAGGCAAAAACTAATAGTTAGTGATTTTTTGCTAATTAAAAGTGTTGAATAAGTTCGCTGAGTACAGTGCGGACGGAATGGCCAAGCGGTCTGATGCGCCAGCTTTAAGTTGTGCTTTTTAAAGAAAGAGATCGTGTGTTCGAACCCCGCTACTGACAAACGTGTATGATTTGTTATATTATTTTCTAACTAAAGAAAATCGTTAACTTTTAACTAAAAAGAGAAAAATAAACTTTTCTATCAAAAATTGAACCTACTTCAAACACTACTGCAAAGTGAAAAATAATTTTCTTATACATAATTGTAATAAGAAATTAAATTAAAAGCGTAGTATTTATCGTGCGTGTTATTATATTTACGTACATTTATTTGATTTTGAGGAGTTAGTGCCGGGACAACGTGGACAACGTCTGTCGGTGCTAGGACAACGTCTGTCGGGTCTGCTAGTTATGTATATTTTTTGAAAGTATATTTGTTTCCTTTTACTGATACTGATAAGAGGAGCATGAGAAAGTTTGATGTGAAAAGGCATTTTGCTTTGTATAATCAATTCCAACATTTTCTTTTTCATTTAATATTTATCAATTTTCTTTTTTGTCTTGAATTTTGTGCACTAAAAGTAGAGGACGAGAGTCTTACTTTTTGACTAACTTTAAACCAATATAAGTGCCAAAACGCTCATTTTAAGAAAATTGATAAAAAAGACAAGGAAACGTAATAGAGACTTTGCATTATTAAATACCGTATCATCGAACGTATGTGATAAAAAAAAATCTCCTCTGTGCTTTCTATGAAACAAATTTTCTTTATTGATTCTCCATTTTATTTAAAAGAATTTTGTTGATTTAGAGCCGTGGCAACACAAAATGTGTTAAAAAGTCTACAGTTATAAATTTTATTTTTTTTTATTTAAGTTTATAGTGAAATTTTTTGTTAACCCTTTCAGGCGCGAAGTAAATCTTTTTTGAAATAATTAACTTCCACCAGAATTTATGAACGAATTTATTAGAAAAGATGAACTTGCTCATTTTCAGTTATATTTTAATAGGAAAATTTTAATTAAATAGACTTGATACCAGTAAAATAAAAATTAGATGCTTTTTCTTTTAGGCACACGTCACCGGAAGAGGATAATGGTGGCTATTGCTTTATTACGTTTTGAAAAAAAAATTATTTAATGCGTTTATCAATACTTTATTTACTTAAAGCAAAATAATATGTCTTATACTATATTTTTGTTGTTCTCCATAAAATATTTACATTTTTTAATGAAAAATATTTATTAATGTCGATTGCTTCCATTTTGAGAAAAAATTAAAATGGAAGAATGGGAATTCTATTATATTTACAATGCTATTTTTCCTTAAGGAAAAATAGTAGTTATTATATCTTTGTAGTTACCGTTTTCTCAATAGAAATAGAAAAGTACTTATTACTGAATGCATGTTATTCAAAATAATCAGGTGATCAAATGATCCGAGATAAATGACTGCTTTTAAAAAAATAAACATCTTCTTTAATTTCATGAAATTTTATCTCTTCTCAAGAAATTATAATTCTGGAATTGGTTTGATTCCCTGTTTCTCATATTATAGCAAATGCCTCAATTTATGACCATAATCCTATTTGACTTAACCTTTTGACTCAGATTTCCCTTTACGTTGCAAAATTTCGTACAGTTCTATGGGCTTTTACTTAAAATAAAGCGTAAGCACGATTCTAAAATGAATCTAAAAGAAGCATAATATTTTTTTTTCAGAGTGTATCAGCCAGTGATGCTGAAGAAATTGTGGTTCAGTCAGAAAGGGGAGAAATTTGTGTTCCGCCAGGAGTTGAAGAAATTGTTGCTACATCAGAAGTTATTGTAAGAAATGAATACAAACCTAATTTGGAAAAAATGGTAAAGTAATTGTTTTAAACAGAATTCATTATTAAAATTTTTCCAGAAATTAGTCACTATAGTTAAATTGATGTGACTACGTTGGCTATTTGTACAAACTGTATGTGAACTAAAAATAATGATGCAGTTTTTTTTTAATCAGCAAACTTTATTTGTGCCGCAGACCTTTATTTCTTCTAATGAACCTTAAAAAAACTGTAAGAGAAAGAAATCCGAGAACATTTCTTTATCTGAAAAATATTTGCAGAATTTTATTAGTATAGCATAAAACCTTAAAAAAAGGATTTAAGGAAGTGTATTCGTACATAATAAAACCTTTTTTGTATCCCCACAATTAAAACAAATGTCTTTTTTCCTGTACGTAAATACAGAAGAAAATCTTTAGAAACTCATTCAAAAGTAATAAAAATGATTTGAAAAATAAAATGAATATTTGCTGAATAATTTTATGACACTTCTGATTAGTTTATGGATTGTAGCTAGAATTAAAAATTAATTTTATTCAAATATTTTATTTTAAAATGAAAACTTTATTTTTACAGGTAAAAATTGTAGTATTCCTCTTTAACACATTTTATGACATTTTTAAAATGAAAATGCAGGCAAATGTGGATATACTGAAACTGTTGAAATTCTTTAAAAATGAGATTGGTTACATATTTTCAGACATTTTTCAGACATATCTAATAACAAGTCATAATATACGGAATACCAACGTTAAATATCACTTCGACTATGAAACTCGAATTATTGTTGGTCTTAACACTGCTGTAATAACTTTAAAACATTGAATGATATTCAAAAAGAAATATGTTTATTCATAAAATCATGTATTCGAAGCTCCGTAAAGAAAATAAAAAGATGACATAAAGATTATTTTACAATTTATTAAAGAAAACTAAAGTTTTTATTAAGGTAACAAATGTAATATATTACTAGAAAAAAAAAAACGATTTCGCATTCTTCAGTAAATAAATTATAAGACTGAAGTTAGCCTAAAATTGTAGAAAAGTAGGGCAACACCCCCAGTAATTGGCATGTACCAGTGATTGGCACATTTTACAAACATGTCCTAAAAAAAGATATATATCCAGTCTTTTAAAAATTCAAGACCATATATCAGTTATATGCTTATTTACGTTAAAGATTATAACTTTGATTTATTTTACAAGATGACAATAGAGCCTTGGAAAGAGAAACAAATCTGGCTTGTATCAAATTAGCCATTTTGTTGCAAATTCTTGTTCTTTGGCTTAAGGAAGGCATGCTTTTCAATTCATTATTATCTGATTTAAAATATATTTTAAATTTTAATTGACAACAGTTTTGTTTAGTTAAAAAGGGTTACTTTAATTGTGTAAAAGTATTTTCGACACAAATATTTGGATTTCTGAATTAATGGTAGTTGCCAATTAATGGTGCTTCAATTTTGCTAGTTCCGAGTAATTGGCACCTGTTCCAATTACAAGGAATTCGCAAGGAATTTGAGATTAAACCATTTATTTTGGAAGTATTTTTAAAATTATAGACTAATTTTGTTTATTATTTGTTTTTATTTGAAAATATAAATTTTATCAGTAATTGGAATCCATTAAAGATTCATATGACAATTACTGGGGACAGCATGACAATTACTGGATATTAATGTAAGTATATTGTATTGTTTTAAAGTGTTCACATTTCAGATTAATATGCTGATTTCTTACTCTCAAAAACCTGAAATATGGCATCTTCATCTACAGTAAATTAATTTAAAGCGATTAAACCCAATGCAAAATGTACATTTTTTAAAAAATATAAACATATGCCAATTACTGTATCACAAGGTGTCATACATTGGTGCTCTAGGTGCCAATTACTGGTGATTTCAGCAACTTTTTATAAATATATTTTTATAAAAATACTTTTTCATTTTTTTTTGCTTTTAGTGGGCAAAATAGATGCACAGATATGCATTCTTTGATTTAAAAATATTTCCAAGTAAATAGCTTATTTCTTTGTAATGAAAATTTAAGTAAGTTTAACGACAAATTCTTAATGTGCCAATTACTGGGGATGTTACCCTAGTATAACCTGGCTCGACCTGGAAAAAATTATCCGGTAGGTTCACACTTCGGCCAATCAAGGACCTATAAAGAGCTCTAGGAAAAACATCATATTAAATTTTTTTTTTTAGATTATCTGCACATAAAACATATCCAAAATGCTTTGAAAAAATACAGAATATGTTTATGAAATTATAATTTTTTATGCGTTTCTGCAAGTTATTGTGTACAACATGAAAAGTTTTTTCTTAAATATATTTAAAAAAGTGTAAATTGCGAATTAAAAATCTGTTAAGATAAAAAAAAAGATAAATAATAAATTTTGGAGAAAAAAATTAGAATGATTTGACTTTAAATAAAGCGTAAGCATGATTCTAAAATGAATCTAAAAGAAGCATAATATTTTTTTTCAGAGTGTATCAGCCAGTGATGCTGAAGAAATTGTGGTTCAGTCAGAAAGGGGAGAAATTTGTGTTCCGCCAGGAGTTTAAGAAATTGTTGCTACATCAGAAGTTGCTGCTCTATTTTTAATAAAGGGAATAGAAACTTTTTAAGTAAAAAAAAATTCTAAAGTATTTTTTTCATTTTTATCTGTTACTTTACTTACAATGAGGATTTTTAAATAAATAAACTAAACTATACATTTATTTTGATAGCACAGCTGTGTTAAACGGTCTCCGTAAATTAGGTGACATGAGTCCAGTTTTCACACATTCATGATTTTAACAAAGCATATACTAAATTTAACCCTTCAATACACGATTATTTCTATTTTTATGATTTTTTGTAAATCAACATGGCGAAGAAAAATTGGGGAAGAATATTAAAAAAAAATTCAAATTTTCATCTATTTTACATTAAAATAATTCATTTTATCTGTTTAACACTCAGCGATTTTTTTACATTAATACTTTTAGGTATTGTGTAAAAATAGTGAAAGTAAATTTTATCGTAATAGTTTGATCGATATATATAGATATACATATATATATTTTTTTCAGGAGAAAAAATTGTATATTTTAACTAATTTAGCTATCTCAGATAGACAAAATATGTGTTATTCCAATTTTTTGGATTCTTCTTAATCAGTTACATATTTCAAATTTATACCACATAAATTTATTGGACATGTCAAATTCATGGAACATACGAGATATTCTAATGTTTTTCGATATGTAATTGATATGTTACGTGGTGCAGTAGAACTTTAAATCTTGATTATGTTTATTTTCAAAATCCTTGATTCCACTTATTTTTATTATTACCTTTATAGAGAAGAATTACCGTCTCCCCCACAAATCGTAGAAGAAAAGAAACCATTCAAGTACACTCCATTCTATCTTACCAGCAACCAGGAAGGTTATTATGAAAATCTTCACAGGCAGTTTCAAGAAAATATGTAAGTAAAATGTTTTTACATTTTGACATTCTTCTATCTTTACATGAAGTTTGTGTTGGATTCGTCAAAATTTTCGAATTCTATTTTTCGACGGATTTACACGTTTTAGGGATAAGAGAACCCGATAAACATAATTTTACAAAATGTTTTTCCGTGGGCATGTCTGTATGTCTATTTGTATCTGTGTGTGTGACGCAAATTTTGAGGGCATTCTATGCGAAGAACTAATGAACGAAATTCAGTAAGAAGTTATATTCATTTAGTCCTCGATATGAATTGGTGCGAATCAGTTTTTGGTGTAAATCGTTCAACATGTGGTGCTTCTATTCAGCATTTTCTCCGACTTTTCAATAGCTTAATCTGAAAAACTAATGAATGTATTTTCATCAAACTTCATGTTCAGTTAGTCCTACACATGAATTGACGTTTTTTACATTTTGACGTAAATCACTCAATATATGGCACTTTTTCTCACTATTTCCGCAATAGCCTAATCTCCAGAAGTAATGCACGGATTTTTACTAAAAATTTAGATTCAGTAACTGTTAAAAATAAATGAAAAAGCCATGATCCAGATTAAAATAGTGTATTATAGAGGATAAAAAGAAAACATACTCATTTAGCTGTCATGACACAAGCGCAAGCGAGCGCGGCAGAGATCAACAAGCGACAACTGATGCCAAACGGCAGAGACAAATTTCAATGAGAAGATGGTTGCCAATCTACAACCAAATAAAAATAATAATAATAGTGGGGATGGCATATTTTAACACGCCCCTTTGCCAGTTACACTATTACAAAACATTTAAACAAAACTTCCACACATATCTTCGAACAAAATAACACAGAAATTATATGCATGTACACAAATAAAAATAGTATGCTTCAAAAAAAAAATCTAGATATACAACATTTGTAAGCATCTATATGCAGATAAAAGTTAACTACACGTGAATTTCAAAAATTTGAATTTAAATGGTATTAAGAAATCAAACCTTTTACTCTTCTACTAAAGTCTTATGAGTCTTTATCATAAAAAAAGTAAAAAAATTGAGTCCTTGCAATCACAATATTAGGAAAGTTCAAATTTATATGTCCTTACACTTCACAAATAAATATCAGGTGGAGTTCAATTTTTCAAGATAAGTCCTGCCATAATTTGTACTATGTAAGATACTCTTCGACACTTTTTTTGTTAATATGTCAGCAAGGTTTTCACTAGATGGTACATGCTCGAAAGAAATAATTTGATCCTTCACCAGATCTCTTAAAAAGAAATATTTTATATCTATATGCTTACACCTTTCAGAGGTCACATGATTTTTAGCTAAAAAAACAGCTCCCTGATTGTCGACAAACACTCTCTGCGGTGAAGATGTCAATTCTACACATATTTCTTTCAGCAGGCAGTTAATCCAAAGAACTTCTTTGGCGGTATGACACATTGCTACAAATTCGGCTTCAGTTGAGGACAAGGCTGTTGTGGTCTGTTTCTTGCTTGACCAGGAGATTGGGGCATCAGCGAGCAGCATTATGTATCCGCTATAAGATTTGCGATCGGTTCTGTCGCCCGCCCAATCTGCGTCAGAGTAAACTTGTAGTGGTTTACCTGTTCTTTGGAACTTCAATTTTCTGTTTCGGGTTCCCTTCAGGTATCTAAAGATGTGCTTCACGCCTCGCCAGTGTTCTTCACTATGTCTTTCATTGAACTGGCTCATGTGGATTGAAGAGTAGGCCACATCTGGACGAGTGCCACAAGTCAGGTATAAGAGGCTTCCAATGGCTTGTCGATAGGGAATTTCCTTGCTTCTCTCCTTGATTTTCTGCCACTGTTCATCATCTACCTTATTGAATTTCATATTTGGATCCAATGGTGTAGCTGCACATTTTGCTTCAGTCATCTTGAAGGTTTCCAGGATTTCATTCACATAAACAGTTTGGTCTAAAGTGTAAGATCCATCAGCTTCTTTCTGAATTTGCATTGACAAGATTTGGCTTGCTGGGCCTAAGTCTTTTGCAATGAACCTTTTCTTGATGCTTTCTTTAAATTTGTTTACTTCTTCTGTATGTCCAAGGATCAAGAGGTCATCCACATACACTCCAATTATAAGATTTTTCAGATGGCAAAAATAGATGCAAGGGTCTGCATTTGATCTTTTGAGGCCACATTCAGTCAAGAATTTATCCAAACAAGAATTCCATACTCTGCCAGATTGCTTAAGACCATATATACTTTTCTTTAAGTGACACACTAGATGTTCTTTACCTTTTTCCACACAACCTACTGGTTGGGCCATGTAGATATCTTCTTCTAATGTTCCATTAAGATATGCGGCTGTCACATCCATTTGATGGACTTCAAAATTCTTTTCTGCAGCTATAGCGAGTAACAAACGTATGGACTTGAGCTTGATGACTGGTGAAAATGTATCTTGGAAATCTATACCAGGTACTTGAAGATAGCCCCTTGCCACTAATCTGGCCTTAAACTTCACACGTTTTCCATTCTCATCCTTCTTCTTGCGAAACAGCCATCTGGAGGATATTACCTTAACACCGGGTGGTCTGGTAGTAAGCTCCCATGTTTGGGCTTGCGTGAGGTTTTCTAATTCTTCATTCATGGCCTTTTGCCACATGTCTGCTTCGGGGGATTCCAGGGCCTCTTTTACTGTCATTGGGTCTTTCTCATCAGGCTGGTGTATCTCTTGAGCATTGTAGAGATAGAAATCTTCAAGGTGTTTGGGAGGTTTGACAGGCCTTGCTCCTTCACTTCTCTTGATTGTACGAGTAGGGTTATCTGTCATCCCTTCAGCTTCAATGTTGTATCCGTCAGGCACTTCTATGTCTATAGCTGATTTTGGAATGTTTTCAGGCTGTTGGTAAGAACATTCTTCAGGACATGGGTCGTCTAACTCCTGGAGTGAGTCAGGTAATTGGTTTAAATCATCGGTGTCAATATTAGATTGCTCTTGGAATGAATCTTCAACTTCTGCTTCAGATATGTACAGGTTGTCCTCTTCAAAATTTTCAATACTTAATATGACTTCTTCTGTGGTATTATGAAAATTAACAGTCTTCAGTGGAAAAACATTTTCTTCAAAGATAACATCTCTGCTTACAAAGAACTGTTTTCTCTTCAAGTCATACAACTTGTATCCCTTGGTTCCACTAGGATAACCAACAAAAACACATTCTGTTGCCTTAGGATCAAGTTTGCTTTTTCTTGAATGTGAGCGCACATGGCTCCAGGCTCTACATCCAAATATCTTGAGATGATCTGTTTTGCTTCTGGAATTTGACCATATTTCTTCAGGGATGTTGCCATTTATTGCACAAGATGGTCTCTTATTATGTAAATATGCTGCAGTCGCTATTGCTTCGGCCCAAAATCTGTGTTCTGCTCCTGATTCAATGAGTAGGCATCTTGTTGTGTTTACCAGGGTCTGATTCAGCCTCTCTGATTTACCATTCTGCTGCGGAGTTTCAGGTACACTTAGCTGCCTTTGGATTCCATGCGAAGCGAGATACTTGTCAAAATCTTCATTCCTGAATTCTCCACCATTGTCACTTCTCAGAAATTTTATCTTCTTGTTATGAAGAGTTTCAACCATTCTTCTGTACTCGTCAAATTTTTCCAATACTTCACTTTTGGCCTTCATAGTGTACGATGTAGTGTAGTTCGAAAAATCGTCAGTGAATGTCACAAAATATCTTGAGCCACCAAAGGACGATGGGGAAATTTTGCCAACGACATCCGAGTGTATGATTTCAAGGAGATCCTTAGCTCGAGTATTGGATGATTTTGGAAATTTCTTCCGCTTCATTTTTCCCTGAATGCAGGTAGTGCATGGTACATTTGGTAAAACTGGTAATTCTTCATCTCTGTCAACTGACTCCAAATTTCTTATTGCATCATAATGCGGGTGACCAAGCCTGCGATGCATCAGTTCAATGCTTACACAAGCCATTGATGCCTTCTCTTCAATAATGTAGAGTCTTCCTTTCTTCTTGGCTGACAGGAGTGTTTTGTCCTTCTTGTCAATCACTTTGGCCTTACCGTTTGCAAATTCAACTTTTAAGCCTTTCTCTTCAATTCTTCCAATTGATAGCAGGTTTCCTCCAAGTTTTGGGACATAAAGAACATTTTGGATTGTAATGTCTCTTTCCTCATTTTCTTCATGTATTTTGAATGATATATTGCCTATTCCACTGACATCTATTCTTTCTGAGTTTGCAACTTCAACTTCAGATGAATGCGGTCTAAGACTTGAAAATTTCATTTGATCTGAGGTCATATGTTCAGTTGCTCCACTATCAAGGATCCAAAGGTTTTTCCTCTTTGACTCATCTACGTCTGCTAATAGTGCAACACTGGTCTTGGGATCAAATGCTGTTTTGGCACTGTTTTGATGTTGTTGTCTAGCTTCTTCACAATTTCTTGATATGTGTCCCCACTGGCCACAGCAAAAGCATTTCGTGTTTTTTCTTCTATTAAATTCAGCTTCTTCGTTGGCTTTTCTTGGTATGAATTTCTTCATCGGTTTTGCTGCTGGTCTTCTCTGGTTTGATGTGAAACTTTTGGTGTGGAGGGCTTGTTCTTCATAGCATGCATTAGGCAGACAGTCATTTCTTGCAATCCTTTTTTCTTCAACTAGCAGTCTAGACTTAACAAATGTGGTTGTCAGGTTTGCTTCATCCTTTTCAAGATTCAGGATCAGCGATTCATAGGCCTTGGGTAGTCCTAACAGCATCACTAGAGCCACTTCTCTATCGGTAAATGCATAACCTCCATTGGATAACTTTCTTTGTAAATCCATCAATCTTGCTAGGTATGCATGCACAGACTCATTAGGCCTCATTACGATGTTAAAAAATTCTCTCATGAGCTGTAGTACATGTAACAGTCCAAACTTGGTATGCATTTCTTTGAGGGAGTTCCAGGCGTCTCTGGCTTTAATGCAGTCTCCAATGTCATCTAGAAAGGTATCTTCGACAAGTAGAAATAAGAGAGTGAGTGCTTCGTCATTTTTCTTTCTCTCGGCTTCATTCATGTCAGCTCCATATCCAGGTTCTATCGCTTCCCAACATCGCTTCTGGACTAGGATAGCTCGCGAGCGAATTTGCCAAGTATGATAATTGTCGCCGTTTAATTTCGGCATTTTATACTCCTCAGAGGCCATATTTTCTGCCTTTAAACGTTAAAAATTGAATAAAAGTCCACCAGCTATAATCTTCTTCAAGCGGTAGGGAAGTTTACTCACTTCGGCTTAAAACGTGGTTAGGCTTAACATTGGCCTCGTGCTACAAGATAAAACAATCTTTCATACTGGATCTCTATCAGCTTTCTAAACATGAACATCGTGCTGATAACGTGTTAAAAATAAATGAAAAAGCCATGATCCAGATTAAAATATTGTATTATAGAGGATAAAAAGAAAACATACTCATTTAGCTGTCATGACACAAGCGCAAGCAAGCACGGCAGAGATCAACAAGCGACAACTGATTGCCAAATGGCAGAGACAAATTTCAATGAGAAGATGGTTGCCAATCTACAACCAAATAAAAATAATAATAATAGTGGGGATGGCATATTTTAACACTAAAAGTGTATGAAGTTATACATTAAAATGCTTCTTGCTTTTGATGCCAGCATACAACTTTAATTCTTCTGTTATAATGTTATCTTAATTTATAGTCACAGTACTTAACTTTTTGCCCTGTCCCCAGAAGCAAATGGAAGATCTCAAGATACAGTAAAGGCTGAGGATGGCAAAGGGGAAAAAATCAGCTCTTTCTTCTTCTTGATTGCACTCTAATATTGATTAGAGAGTAAGAAATTGTATTCTATGGATATAATGATATTTAACAAAGATTAAAATAGATTGAGGCAATCTATTATAAAAATGGATATTTGATATTTCATCTAGCCCTAAACATGAATAAAAGCATTATAAATTGCCATTATTTATATCTAAAAAACAATAAGTTAGACATTCTTTTATTCAGAATATACTGTGTCACCAGCAAAAACTCAGTTAATTCCAATAATATCAATATTTTTCATGTTCTAGAAAAACCAGTAGAAGATTCAAATTTTGCCAAAATATTTTATAATTGTTAAGATCGCGGACAATAATCCAGTTTCATATTGTAGTGATACACCTTGTATTTCTGATGGAATAAGTTTATTCAGATGTTTCTTGTTAAAAAGATGTGTTTTGTGGACCACATTATCAGTTTGTTCCAAAATTTTAGGACCAACTTGAATGTTTATAACCATAGAAAATGATTGTAGACACTATTATTTCATGCATTTAAAAACTTCTTAGCTTGATAAAAAGGAACAGGAACCTCTTAAATTCTTTCTGTGATGATACCATTTAAAAAGATTGTATTATTGTACTTTTTACTCGTTTGTTTTAATCTGCAAAAGAAACCATAAAATTAAAAATTTGACAAAGTAAAAAAAAAAAAGTTTTTAATCCACTTGTTCCTTAAAATAACTCAAAGCAAAGAATTTTTTAATATAAAGTTTATTTGTGTAAATTTCTTATTTATCAAAAGAAGCAGGCACATTATTTGGTGCTCACAAATTAACCAGTTCAAGAGATACATTGTCAAAAGTGGTTACCGATCTTCTTTATTGTTGCCAATCACATTCAAAACAGTAATTTAACATAGTTAAATATACATAAAATTGTTAAAAGATGAAGAGTAAATTAATAAATAAAATATAATAAAATGAACATAATAAATAAACAGCAAAAAAAAATATAAATGAATTGTTAGCTCCCTCTCTTAAACTATAATACATAAACTATATTATCTATTATTATCATTACATTCTAGTTGTTATTAGCTGTGCTATGATATAGGGGAGAGACTGGGGCACAATGGACCACTTTTACAATTTACATTTTTTTTTATCTCTTTAATGTAAAGTACAATCTGCCTGAAAAAAATCTTGAACTTTCCTACATTTTTATGTGCTTTAGAATTTTTTCTGAATATCATTTCAAATACATTTTATTGAAAAAATTATTTATGTATTCATAAAATGAACCAGTGTATCCCAGAAGTGGGAACACTGAAGCATAGTTGTCTACTATTAAGTATTATTTTAAATACAATATAACTTTGTTTTATGTTAATTTGAGTTTTTGCTTTATTTCCCTTTTACCTCCAAAATAACATAATATATGTATATATGTTTTCTAAATAATAACAGATTAAAATGCTAATAAGGTGAAGTAAGTAAAATAAAGTCAGCATCATACAAATTTGAAAATAAAACTCCCAAAATTCTCATGAGTTTGAAATTTTTCCGCAACTCTTTTGGAGTCAAGATCATTTTTACGACAACATTGATATAATCAACTGATTAATAACCATAAAGTTTTGAATCCTAATTTATTTTATATTACATCTAAAATGAGTTAATAAAATTTCAGTACCTGCCAGAAATTGTTTTAGTAATAACAGGCTACACTCAGTAGGTAGGATACATGTGTTTTTTTTAAAAGAAGTAAATATAAACTAAAATATTTTTTACTATGTTAAAAAAATTGGAATTTTTCTTTGTTTACTTTATTTTATAGTCAAATAACTACTTTAAAACAGCATTTCTATGTGGAGAATAAACAGTTGTTAAGTAATTTGAAATTTCTGCATTACCGTAACAGGGTGGATTGTGGACCATTGTACGCCAGCAGCGGGTGGTCCACTGTGCCCTATTTTGAAGTTCTATACATTCTCATAAAATTAGTATTTAAAGTTTTCTTTTTAGCATATTAATCTGAATATTAAATAAAAACAAATATTTTATCTTTACAAAAAAAAAAAACTTTTTATTTATTTTTTTTAATTTATCTATAACCTACATTGTCGCTGCTACAAACCACTGGTCGAACTGATAAAAAAAGTTAATGGCCCCAAATACCAGTAAGCATGAGAGTTTACTGATCCACAGTCATCATCAATGGCCCGATACATAAAATTCTGTTAAGCATCATTGAGTGACACTCCCCACCTCCTACTAGAATATAAACTAAACTTCCTTTGCAGTTACTCAAATAAAATATTAAATAATAATTTGCTTGAAAAAAACATATTACTTGGTTGTCTCATTCACCGAAAAACTATCGTCAAACTATAGGATCAAATGCCAATAATGGATGATTGTGAATGCCGCATTCAGTGACATTAAACATGATACATATGTTTAAAATATCATCAGGTGATTTTTAATTCCATTTTTCAATTATATTTTTATTAATGTGTTACAAATTTGTTTGTATTTCTGTTGTTTAAGCTAAGAATTATGTCAACATGTATAATTGAGTTATTAGTTTGACGATTTTTATAAGATAGAGAAATGGGTTGATGGAATAACATAGTACCAAAAAAAGTATACAGTAGATAAACAAAAATTATAAAATTATTTATTTTATTTCCGATCATTTATAAATGACTGTAAGGATTAAAACAAATTTTTTTACATTTGTTTTTTCAAATAAAATAAAATTTTGTGGCTTGTGTTTGGTTTGATTTTTACAGGGAGAGAAAAATTATGTTTACTTGTCAGAAAAAAGCAACTGGTCCTGTGTACCACTAAGGATTTAAAATTAGTGGTCCCATTTAATTTTTGATGGTCTTGAATCAGCAAACCAAGAAGGATTTTTAATGCTGCACAAACTGATATATCCGTTCACTAAGCTGCAGGTTTCATAACAATAGAAAGATTTTTAAAAATTAATATGATTATACAAATATAATGCATTTTTAAAAACATTTTGTTATGTTTGATGTTCTTAAGACTTATATTTCATTACATAATTAATTATTTTATGGCATGTTGGAAAAAAATTATTTTTTTAGCATTTTTTATAAATTATAGAGGAAACAACATTACATTTTTGCCCGGTCAGGGGTTGAAGAAACATATGATTATGAAAAAATTTGCATTTAGAAGCTCAAAAAACCAATCAAGTTAAAATGGTTAATTCTGAACTAATGATGTGTTTTGAAGGCTATAAGTAATCAGTCTAATTAGTCTTAAAAGTATAAAAATAAATAAAATATAAGGGATGGTCCACTGCACCCCACCCTCTCCTGTAGTTGTCATAAATTTAGGGTAGTATAATTGGGAGTCACGCTTAGCACAATTCTACTTAATCTTGAAAGGATAATAAGTAAGGACTCTGTTATACTTGTAGAGTTACCATCATTTAAATTAATCATATTATTTATTACTACAGTGATTCTCTGATATTTGACTGTAACTCTGTTGAATGTAAAATTATTCTTCCGAATTTCTCTTTTATTTTAAAACATTTATTTTAGAATATAGAAAATATGTTCACAAGCATGAAATTAGAAAAATTAATAGCTAGAAAAGTTTTCTAAAGTAATAACTCAAAGCATAGTGTTTTATAGTGTACTTTACTTACAGTGTATGTTAGTTACTTACCTGATACAGTTGAACCTCGAAAATCCGGAACCGTTGGGACCGCGGCGATTCCGGATTTTCGATTTTTCCGGATTTTGGAGGTTTATTAAAAAATCTTTTTTATGGCTATAAAATATCGTAAAATCCCGTTAATCCGCTCTTCCCGATCAAACGCCCCCTCCCCACTTTATAAAAAATTTGAAATTTTCAAAAAATCCCGCGAAAGCGCCCTCCCTCTCGATTCTCATAGGCGATTGAGAGTGAGACGAACCATTATGAAATGAATGAATCATGAATCTTTGATGAAATGTGTGTTTTTCAAGATTTTTTAATTGATTTCATGCTTGTTTTGGCTTTCTTTTTTTTACAAATTTCTCCGTTTTTTCTGCATTTTTTCGACAGAATTTACGTTTTTTTTTAAAACCCAAATTTTTTCAAGTATCAAAATTCATGATTAATTCAACGATTCATTCATTTCATCATGATTCATTACTGTAAATTTTGTTGAACGCTTTTTAACTTTTTAATTTTTGTAATAATAAAGTCTTTAATTAACGGCAAGTCATTGCAATATTAACCAGAATATATCTATCTATATATATATATTTTAGTATAGTTATCAGAATTTAACTGCAGTTGATGAAAATTACAGCTATGTCTTATTTTAAAAATTAATAAAACTGAAATCGGAAAAATGTCCGGATTTTAGAGATTTCCGGAATTTGGAGGTCCGGATTTTCGAGGTTCAACTGTAGTTGCTATTCGACGAGCCAAGCATTCAGTTTATCAGCGGAATATTTTAAACGACTACAAATGAAAGTTGTGACACATAAAATATTGTGTCATCATACGATCAAATCAAAACTTGTAAAATTTTCAGTAGAACAAAAACTAAATAAACATCTCTCACCAATAATTTATTTAAGTAAAGGAGATAGATCAGTAAAATGATTTAAAAACTTTACAATTTTTAGAGATTACGTTCATTAAAAAAGTACAGATGCCAAACAAAGAATGAATCACAACGGACGAATTTCATTCATGAGTAAAGAATCACTCATTCATTCATTGTAAAATTTTATTTAAAAAAATAAAACATTTATTTATAAAAAAGGAGTTAAAAGCATAAATCAAACGCGAATCTAACACTAATATTTTCTATGATATAAAATTCGACACAATTTGATTTTGAATAAATCATAAAAATTAAGCTTAAATTCTTTGGGATAGCTTATTTCGGTTAACGGCTGTATGATAGCCAATATATAATCAGATATTTTTTTTTAAAAAATACTACTCATACTGCCTTTGAAGCAATTTTATTAATAAATAATATAATTAGTCAAATACACTGGAACTCACCATTCTCGGTATCATTCCCTTGATTGAATGAATCCTTTTCAATGAGTCATGAATAAAAAAATCCACGATTTATTCTTGGATTGGCGTCTTGTGTTTCGTCCTGTTTGTAATATCAGGTAACTTTTAAAGTGTTAATTTATTAATCTTTAGTCTTTACTAAAATAAATTAATGCTAATATAGTTTCTTTTATAGTTTTCTTCAACTAAAATTATATAGTTCGCGGTACGATAACATGACTACAAGAAATTTCCTCTGTCGCAACTCCCATTCTTCCTATACTTATTTAAAGCGTTATTAAAATGGTTTACTTAGAGCACATAATTTTAGTTATTTATTGTAATTTCGGCGAATATTATTATAATTGAAATTTTGAAACAGCAAATTCGATTGATTTTCTTTAACGTTTAAATTAAAAAATGTTTGTTGCTCATAGACTGAATTTGGTTGTATTCTGTTCAAGTATTGAATGTATACCGTAAAATACCGTTAATCCGCCCCCCCAAACGAAAAGAAAAATCGTACAATAGTTAGGGGAGGGCGCTTACACGGGATTTTTTCGCGATCGTTCAACAAATTTAAAATGAATGAATCATCATAAAATGAATGAATCGTTGAATGAATCATAAATATTTATACTTGAAAAAATTTGGGTTCTTTTCCTTTTTAAACGTAAATTCTGTCAAAAAATCGCAGAAAAAAGGAGAAATTAGTAAAAAAAAAACCAAAACAAGCATGAAATCAATTAAAAAATCTTGAAAAAACGCGCATTTCATCAAAGATTCATGAATCGTTCACTTCAAAATGATTGATCTCGCTCTCAATCGCCTTTGAGAATCGGGAGGGAGGGCGCTTTCTCGGGATTTTTTGAAAATTTCAAATTCTTTATAAAGTGGGGAGGGGGCGTTTGATCGGGAAGGGCGGATTAACGGTATTTTACGGTACATATCTATTATATAATTATTATAGCATATAACAATAATTAATGTAATAATATTATATAATAATAATTATATTATATTATTGTTAATTATTTTCATAATATTTAGATAAAATTATAATATTTTTCACGATAAATGTAACTTCTTCTATAAATACAGAAAACATTTGTTAGACGGTCACATCACTGCACATATCGCAAAAAACATACATACCGAAAAACAACAACAAATAAAATAATAATAACATACCAGCATCATCTCACGTTCATTGTCTGAAGAAAAAAAAAAAAAAATACATGGCGTAGTGGGAAAATGTCTTTTAAACAAAAAAACAATTTAATTATTGCCATACAATTTCACTTACAAATTCCTCCTTTCACATGTCAATAATCCTCAGCAATGTCTAGACTTGTAATATTTTTTTTCATGACATCATAACTCAAATTCTTTATCATTATATCTGTTTCAATTTCTCCTTTAGCTCTTTCATCTTTTACAAAATGATATTTTCATCTGATATGTTTGTTACAATTATTCACTCTTGGGTTTTTTATCAAATCAATTATGTACTGACTATCAGTACTGATTTCTATTGGACACTTTACCATTTCTTCTTGGTTTAATTCTTCCAAGAGACCCATTTGCCATTTTCCTTCACAAACTGCATCACACAAATTTAAAAGCTCAGATTCCATTGTTGAAAGCGCAACCAGTTTCTGCTTATTATTTTTCCATCCAACTAATGATTCTCCTATTTTTACAATATATCCAACAAATGATTTTGAATCTTATGTAGTACACCAGCTAGCATCAGAACAAAGTGATAATTGACCCTTTTTACCTTTAATTCGAAGCTTGTAGTTTTTTGTGCCTTGGATATAACGCAAAACTCTCTTCACTGCCTGTAAATGAATTTCTCTAGGATCTTTTGCATATTGAGAAAAATTACTTAAAGTGAAAGCTAAATCTGGCCTTGTTCTTCTTACTAGATATCCTATACTTCCAAGCATTTCTTGATATAGTGTTTCATCAATTTTATTTTCACCTTCATACTCATCTAAATTTATTCCGAGTACACCAGGAGTTTTCACACTTTTCCAATTTTCCATATCCAATCTTTCTAAGATCTTTTCTGCATATTTAGTTTGCCCTAATGAAAATTCTCCGTTATTTTCTCCAATATCAATACCAAGGAATTTGATATTTTTCTTCTGCTCTTTAATTTTCGCTTCTTTATTCAATTGTTGTATGAATTTATTTATCAAATCTTCGGATTCACTAACGACTATCCCATCATCTACATAGATTCCAACTGTAATAAATTCATTATCTTTTTTATTGACAAATACACAAGGGTCTGCTTTGCATTGTTTTAATCCAATTTCATCAAATATTTTAACCAATTTTTCATACCAGCATCTTCCTGCTTCAGGCAATCCATATAAATTTCCTGTCACTAGTAATATCTTCCCTCCTTCAATTTGTAGGCCTTCAGGTGGATTCATATAAACTGCAGCTTCTAGATCTGCATTTAGATTAGCTGTTTCTACGTCGAAAAATCTAGTTTTGTAGCCTTTCATTGCTGCAACTGCCAATAAAGTTCTAAATGATTCAGTTTTCATTACTGGACTGTATGATTCTTGATAATTTGTTCCAAATTTAAATCTTGATCTGTCTGCTACTAACCTAGCTTTATATTTTAGATCTTCACCACTTTCTTTTATATTAAAAATCTATTTGTTTCTCAGTGCTTTCACATCTTTTGGTTTGTCAACAATTTTCCATGTTTTGTGTTCTTCTAATGAATGTAATTCCTTTTTGATTGCTTCTATCCATTTATCCTTATTTTTAGAATTTAATACATCTTTGTAATTCTTTGGAACTTCCTCGTGCATTAGATTTGCTAAATACTTTGGATTTGGTTTACTAATTCGTGATGATCTTCTAGGTTCTCCAGAAAACTTATTTTGATTACTTTCTTTTTCTTGTTGTTCTTCATTTTCACTAATTATATTATTTATTTCATTTTCCTCTGTCTCAGGAACATTCGTATAATTTGTCAACCTAATTGTTTCTTTTTCCTGATTTAATTCTTCATCATTTTCATTGGAAATTTTCTCTTCTTGTTCATCTATTATTTTCTTATTACTGATAATATTGATGTATTCAAATTCATCAGTCATTTCTTCTTTATTTACTATATCTTCATATCCCATTTTTTCTTCTATAAACACAACATCTCTGCTTTCACACATTCTCTTTTCCTTTAAGTCATATAATCTGCATGCTCGACGATCTCTTGAATATCCGATAAATACTGCAGGTTTTGTTCTTGCATCAAATTTCTTTCTATTGATGTCATCGTTGCGATAAAAAGCTTTACATTCAAATACTTTCATATGTTTTACTGTAGGCTTATTACTTGACCACAATTCTAATGGCATTTTCTTTCTTGCAGCCGTTGGAGTAACATTATATGTAAACTGCTGTTGACACTGCTTTGGCCCAAAAAGATAAAGGTAGCTTTGCTTCTATCAGCAATGTTCTTGCTGTATTAATAATTGCATGATTAGCTCTTTCAGCAATCCTGTTACTTTGAGGACTATGAATTGTTGTTCTTTTATTCTTAATACCCTTTCTTTTATAATAATTCATGAGCTGTTCATTAGTAAATTCACCACCATTATCTGATATCACTGCTTTTACTTTCTTGCCGGTTTCATTTTCTCTTCTCTCTATTATATTTATAATTCTTTCTTTTGCTTCATCTTTATTTCTTAAAAAATCTGCAAAATATCTTTTACTATATTCATCTACTACCATTAACATGTATTTATTTCCTTCTAATGAGTGTACTGTCATTGGTTCACATAAATCAACATGTAGCCACTGTAAAATACGTGTTGTTCCTTCCATCACTTGATTAAATGGTGTTCTCGTTAATTTTCTTTGAATACATGTTTCGCATTTTGTTTCTTTACCATCTATCTCTTCTAATCCTCTTACAAGATTTTCTCTTGACATTCTTGTCTTCTATGCCATAGTTCTTTCTTATATTCCTTTGTCTGTAAACAAGATTCGTTTCTATCTTCAATTATTTCTCGTACAGCTAAATTTATTTTAAATGTATTATCTTCAAAAGTTCCTTGAGCAATTAATTTGCCTGTGTTCTTTTCATTAATGGCTGCTCCTTCATTATTAAATATCACATATTTTCCTTTTCTGACTAAACTTGGAACTGACATCAAATTTTCTCTCAAATTAGGTACATAAAGAACATCTGTAAGTTTTATATTTGATTTGCCAAATTTCTGATCACAAGCAGTAACATGAACATTTCCGCGATAATTTTGCTTGTATTGATCGCTCGCTGTCAGCAGTTGCAATTTCTACATCTTCAGGTTTTCCTTCTACAACGATATCTTCTCTATGCATCATATGCAAAGTGCAAGCTGAATCTAACATCCAAGTTGTTTCCTTGTTATTTTCAGATTCTTTACACTCATTTTTATGAATTCATCTGAGTGCAATGCATGTTCATTTGTAAAACATGTATATTCCTTTATTTTCTTGTTTGAAACATTGTTATTCTTGTTAAAATTCTTATTGTTCTGTGAATATTCTCTCATATCCTGAAATGCTTTAACTTTATTACTAGAAAAATTTTGAAAATTTTTGTTTGGTAAATATTCTCTATTATTTCGCGAGTGTGTCATATTCGATTTATTATAACAATTCTGCGCTACATGATTTGGTTTTCCGCACGCGAAGCAATAAATTCTTTTCTTTTCATTAGCCTTAAATGCTTTAAAATCGCTTTCGTAAAATCTATCATATTTTCTTTCATATCTCAATAAAGTTTCTCGCATCATTTCATAAGTAATATTTGGGTTTAACGATATCGCTGTTGTTACTTCATTATATTTCTTTGGGAGGCCTTCTATAATAAATCCTATTAATTCGCTTTCATCAATTTCTGTACCCAATTCTAATATTTCGTTTGCGATACCTTGAGCTCTTATTAAATATTCTTCAATTGTTTCCCTTTCATTTTTTTCTATTCTCGCCAGATTAATTTTTAATTGAATTTTTCTTTGATTCTCTATTCCTGCATAACGCTTTTTAAGTAGTTCCCATAATTCTTTAGCTTTCTTAACTCCTCTAACTGCCATTGTTTGTTCTGCTGACAACGTTAATATAATTATACCATATACTTCATCATTTTTCTCTAACCATGTTTTATGCACTTTTAAACTAGCGGGATCCTTTTCATTTTTTATCGGTTCATCATTTTCGATAACATCAAATAAATGCTTCGACTTAATTAAAGCTTCAACCCTCATACTCCATAATGTATAATTTTTACTTGTTAAGGGTTCTATTCTAGGAATTCCAAACAAATTTGACTCAGACATAGTTAAAATACTTTATCTTCCTGAATATTTTAAGTGCATGTAAAATTCTTACCTCTTAAATTTATCCTATTGGCGGTTATTCCAATCGGAGAAATTATTTTCTTCCATTAGGCCTAATTCTACTCAATTCATATTTTTATTTTATTTATTTCTGTACTCAAAACACAAACATTTTTTCTAAAACCACCGCTCTTCTACCAAAATGTTGATAATTTTCGTAATATTTAGATAAAATTATAATATTTTTCACGATAAATATAACTTCTTCTTTAAATACAAAAAACATTTATTAGACGATCACATCACAGCACATATATAGAAAACATACATATCGAAAATACAAAGAATAATAATAATGACATATCAGCATCATCTCACGTTCATCGCCTGAAAATAAAAAACCTAATACATATAGTCATGAAATAATGTCTATTGTCCAAAGTTCTTTTAAACATAAACAATTCAATTATTGTCATGCGATTTCACTTACAATTTTAAATATTCCCCTCACAGGTAAACCAAATATTTTGCTAGCCAAATAGTAATTATCAGGCGAAAGATTTTATTATTTAAGAATTTAAAGTTGTTAAAAAATTAAAATTTAAACAATATTTCTTACAAATTCTTTCATTTACATAAAAAAGTATACTCTATAAGTAGCAAATATGCTTAATAAGTAACTAATATACATTACAAGTAAAGAAAAATTATTAAAACTATAAGTTAAGCAAAATGTTTTCTGCCGACCTATTTTCTGTTTTATGTACACAAGCAGTTTTTTCAACATTTGTATAGTTTTTTAATATGAAAAGGCCATTTATTTTTTTTATTATGCAACCTAAAGTAAATTGTATATAAAAAAGAAATGTAGTGCATACACGTATATGTATGTATAAATGTATGCAAAAAAGTGTGTAAATAAAGAATTATTATATTTATATTAATGTATATACATATATAAACATTCATAAGCATTCATTATGTTTGTTTTTATAGCTGTTTGCATCATTTGGCAATAAATCACCTTTTCTAAATCTCTAATTGCACCGAGTAACAAATAGCTATAAAACAAAATGTGAAAGACTCTAGAATGAAAAAATAACATTTTTTATTCTTTCCACTAATATTGTGAATATAATTTATTATTATATATATATTAAATGGGCAAGAGTTTTCCCGATTATGGATGATGTTGTAAACTACTAGATCAATTCCAACAAAACTTGCCTCTTATATTAAATCGAGCATGAGAAAAAGGATCTGGCTACATCTGGAATTTTAGAAACTTAGTATTTACATGGTAAATCAAACATTATGCCAAATGATCTGCTTGCTATAGATAAGACATTTTTATGTTGATTTCCATGAAACAAGTTTTCTATACTAATTAAAGCATGAGGTACTCGTCTATCTAAGTTTCGAAATACTCATCTATCTAAGTTTCGAAATTAAGGAAGTTCATTTTGGCTGGTTAAAACTAACTCAGGTCTGAAAATGTTAACATTTCTGAAAAATGGCTCTAACGATTTTTATGAAACTTGACTTCTATACCTATTTAAGTACAAGAAATCGAACTGCCGCTAATTCCAAAAAAATCATTTTATATGGTTAAAATGGAACTTATGCATTATACAGGGATGTCAGATACAATTTGGCAAAACTTGACGCCAGTAGTACTAATTATAGTAATTTTTTTTGTGATACTTTGTTTTCATGATTTACTTATTAATTATAATTTGTAGTTTTTTTAATTATAATTTATACTCTTATTATTTATTTATTTGATTTTATTTGTTATAGATGGTTTACCTTTTTTATTTCAATTTGATATTATTTATACTTTAACATTGTTATGTTTTTAATAACAATAAATTACTACTTTGAACTTGATTGACAATCGTCAGCTATTTTTGGAGATCTATCACTTGGAGTTTGGATAATACGTCAGTATTTTTAAAATAAATTAATATCTAAAAATGATGTTAAAAACTGAAAATATTCCTGACGATTTTTATGAAATAAAATATCTAAGACTCAATTTTGGATTTTTATTTTTTTGATAGGTTTAACTGTTTTTTTTTTTATTTAATCATGCATAATAAAACACCGTGCAATATTTTTGCCTATACTATTGATCATCAACACAATAAATTTTAATCTGCTAGAGGGCGTCAGTGATTTGCCTTCTATATTAAATCGGTACACAGATGTCATATATGCAGTGGGTTGTTAATTCCTGCCAAAATGGCATAGCACAAATGTCATTTACGCACCACATTGGTGAATTTTTTCTGATGCCAATTGAGCAAAAATTTCCTTTTCAGATATATTTTTTTATTATGTTCTGTTATTTTAAAAAAGAAATAACATAAATAAAAAAATTTAATTAATATTTATAGTGCAAAATAATTTATATAATTTTAAAAGAGAAAATAAAAGTAAATTAACACTTTGTTGATAAATAAACAACACTAGCCGGGTTACCATATGTGACATGAAATCACCATTATGTTGAAAACATGTCAATGTGGTGCGTATATGACATGTGTACCAATGGCTTTGTTTTGTTTCACATGGTAACCCAGATTAATAAATGGTCTATTTGCTTATATTTTCTTTTTTTAAATTATTTAACCACCAACTATTTGATTGGACAACAGACAGTTTTTGAATAATGATAATTTTAGTTTTTATAATGGGAATTGTAGGATGTACATGATACGTTATCGCATTCATATAAGAACTTTATTTATGACAAGCCATATTTCTTGCTTTATAAGATTTTTTGGTATACCACACAATGTGTAATTGCCGGTGATGGCACTCATGTGGAAAATGTTTAATCAAAATAAAGGTTTTAGTCAGGGTTGGGTTTTTGACGTCAAAAGGTGGTTTTTGACATGACATGTCGAAAACCTGTCTAAAAGTGTCAAAAACCTTATATACTTTTTTTAAAAATTAATCATTAATGATATTTTATATTAAATAAAGCTAAAAACTGGTTACAATATAATTTATATATTATGTAAATAATTTTTATTTAGTTATACTATGAGTTGTAATAAAATTATGTATCACAATTTAAATTATGTGTCAATTGTTATGTATAGGAAAATAGCTAAAAACATTGAAGCTACTGTACATTTTCCAAAGTACTATTTATGTTTGTATCTTTTTTACTATCAAGTGTTCAGTTTGATGTAAAACATTTTGTCTCATTTATGCTGCTTAAGGAAAAAAAAAAGCTTGTGTAAATCTAAAGTGATCGCTATTCAATGACTGATTATAAGTTCCTTCTTTTTTTATTGGTTCTAAATATTTGTTTTCATACATAGATATAAACCACAATTGCAACACAAATGTTCTAAGAGTAATTAAATTCTGCCTGGTTAAGAGGCTGCTTCACTCAAATGAAAAGACTCGTTCGCTAATGCTAATCCTATGGGAGAAATTTATAAAGATATCTTGGTTGCATTTTAATATTTTTAAGTGATTCTTTTTGCATTGGACAACTCAGATTGATCTGAATGGAGGTTGTTTTTTAGTTTTTCGATTTTGGTTGCAGATATTTTTTATGGGGTTGCTTTCGCTTTCCAAACCGCTTCCGAAAATGAAAGCGTCCTCATAAAAAATAACTGTAAACAAAATGAAAAAAGTAACTAATGGCATGCATACAGATCAATCTCAGATATCCAAAGCCAAAAAATCATTTAAAACTATTGAAATGCAACCGAGATATCTGTATAAATTTCTTCCATAAGATTAGCATTAGTGAATGGGTCTTTTCAAGTGACTGAAGTAGCCCCTTAAGTCTATTGCAAGACACTGTGAAGCCGCAGCTTCCAAATGAAACTTGCTGGAATAGCCAACTCACTTGTATTGACACTTTTATCAAAAATAGGTCAGCTTATGTAAAAATTTGTGAAGATCATCCAATTGAATCTAGAATAGTACAGCTTGTGAATAATTATAGCTTATACCAACAAGCAAAAGAATTGCAAATGCAGTTAAAATCTTTGGCAAATATGCTTGACAGGGTCCAAAGAGATAATGCAATATTGGCTGATGCTTGTTAAGCTTGGCTTTCTTTAGCTGTAGACATAAATCTGGCTCCATACTATGATGCAATTATGGAGCGTATGGAATCCTATCTACAACTGTTTTATTAGCTGGCGTACATGACGCATCCAGCATACAAATGTGCATTATTAAACGATGAACAGAGGGAAGCAGCTCGGACATGGCTGCTTGAAAGGAACCCAGATTTTCTCAGATTTATCATTGCTTTTGAAGCTGAATCTCCTCCATACCCTAAAAGTTTCTTCTCAGCTCAAGATGTTCCAGCAGCAGTATGGTGGAAAGGCTTGAAGAAAAACATTATACCAAGGGAATTCATACACCTCATGGTGCGTTTGCATTCCAGTCCATGCAGCTCAGCCTCAATTGAGCGAATATTTTCAAATTTTGGATTTATCCACTCCAAATTACGAAACAAACTTGAAGTACAGAAGACATCAAAACTACTGTTTTGCTACCGCATGTTTTGTCGAAAAAAAGATTTAGAATGGGATTAACATTAAAATAAGATAAAAATATGTGTATTATTTATATTGTAATTTTATATGTTAAATTATAAGTATTTTCACCATGTACTTTCATTTTTTAAAATTAAAGCATTTAGTAGTTTCATTAGTTTATATTTTTAATGTAACAACTAATAATGCTTCTGATTATTCTTTATTTTATACTAGCTGACCCGCCCGGCGTTGCCCGGGTCCGTATTAACAATATTAAATGAACTTGAAATTTGTATGATTTTATCATTAACTCGAAACATGCAGAAATGCATTGTCTGAAATACGTGGCTACTGACTGTGTGAAAAATCGGTTTAAAAAACAGCTAATGTTAAGTTCTAAAAATACTCAAAATGAGCGATGAGTAACGCGGGAGGGAATATGTATCCAACGACTGCGTGATTTTCGTGTTAAAGTGTTGATATTTATCAAAAATCACTGTTAAGTCACGTAACTAATTTTTTTTTTTTTACATAGAAATCCCAAGAGAAATATTTTGAATTTCAAACTAATTATATCACTCTTAAATCCGACTATACCATGAATGAAATCGATACTCGCTGGTAGCTAAAATGTGGTATGTAGTATTATAATTTCAGAGCCATTTAAGAAAAGTAAGTGTTATTTTTAATCAAATCATGCGTAATGTTCACTCTATGGATAAATTCCTAACCGTAAGCTTTTGTACCGTAACCATAACCTGCCTGTAACCTAACTTTGAATTAACAGTACCTTACCGTAAATTAAATATAACATAAATGTAACCTAGCCTTCACTTTATTGTAACATATCCCTATTCTAACCATAACATAAATGCAATTTAACTTTAACCTAACTTGAACTTAACCGTGACCTAACGGGAAATTAAATATAATCAAAGACTTACCGTAATGTAATTGCAACCTAAATGTTACCAAACCATATATTGGTTTCATGTCCATGGAAATTATTTTGTCTTGTTCGGATCTGGTTATGATTCATTAGAACATTTTTGTCGGTTTCAGATTTCGTTCGGTTCAGATTTTAGGTATTTTTTGATATTGAGTTTTAATTTTCGGGTCGTATTCATGTCCATGGAAATTATTTTGCCTTGCTCGGATACAGTTATGGTTCTTTGGAATATTTTTGTCGGGAACAGATTTGCTTCAATTCAGATTTCGGCTTTTTCTTCAAATGGAATTTTTGGGTTCGGGTTTTCTTGCGTGTTCACGGAAATTATGCTGTCTTGTTCGAATAAGAATATGCTTCACTGGAATATTTTTTTCAAGTTCAGATTTGGTTCAGTTCAGATTTCGTGATTTTTTCAAAGAAATTTTTTATGTTCAGATTCGGTTCATGTGAATGAAAAATTTTGTCTTATTCAGATCCGGTCACGATTCTTTGGAATATTTTTTATCAGGTTCCGATTTGGTTCTATTGAAATTTCAGGTATTTTTTCAAATAGAATTTTTAGGTTCGGATCTCGTTCATGTCCACGGAAATTATTTTATGATACTCGAATCCAGTTATGATTCTTTCGAATATTTTGGTCGAATTTAGATGTGGTTTGGGTCAAATTTCAGTTTTTTTTTCAAATCGAATTTTTTAGGTTCGAGTTGGCTTTATGTCCATAGAAATTATTTCGTTTTGCTTGAATTGGGTTATATAGTTCTTTGGAATATTTTTGCCAGGTTCAGATTTGGTTCAATTCAGATTTCGGGTTTTTTCTTCAAATATAACTGTTGAGTTCGGGTCTTCTTGCATGTTCACGGAAATAATTCTGTCTTATTCGAATAAGGACATGCTTCGCTGGAATATTTTTGCTAAGTTCAGATTTCGTTCAGTTCGCGATTTTTTCAAAGAAATTTTTTTGGTTCGGATTGTGTTCATGTCATGGAAATATTTTGTCTTGTTTGGATCCGGTTGCGTTTCTTTGAAATAGTTTTGTCAGATTCAGATTTGGTTCGATTCAAATTCCAGGTATTTTTTTGAATGGGGGTTTTAGGTTCGTATCGGGTTCATGTCCACGGAAATTATTTTGTCTTACTCGAATCCGGTTATGGTTCTTTAGAATACTTTGGTCAGATTTAGATGTGGTTTGGGTCAAAGTTCAGGATTTTTCAAACGGAGTTTTTTAGGTTTGAGTCGGGTTTATCACCATGGAAAGTATTTTGTCTTTCTGGGATCGGGTTATAGTTCTCTGGAATACTTTTATCGGTTTCAGATTTCGTTCGAGTCATATTTCGGATTTTTTTTAAAGAAAATATTTTAGGTTCGGGTCAGGTTTCATGCCCGCGAAAATTATTTTTCCTTTTTTGAATCGGGTTATGCTTCACTTGAACATTTTTGCGGGATTCAGATTTGGTTCGGGTCAATTATCAAATCCATAGTTTTTCCAAACAGAATTTTTAGGTCAGGGTCGGGTTTATACTCACGGAAATTTTGTGAATCACGGATCGGAGTGTGGTCTGTTTTTTTTTCTGGTTGGGATCGGGTTATGTTTAAATTAGTCTAAACATTACGGTTATAATCAGTTTTGCTACTACTCTTTTTATGGCTATTTCTGATAGATAATTTAATTTGCTATTTGATAATTTATTATGGTGAATGAATCGTTTGCGGATACAAACAATTGTACGCCAAACAGCTATTTTATTTTTGTTTTAAAAACAAATTAAAGCCATATTACAATTTTAAATTGAATAGAACTCATTTAAATTTAATCAATGATTAAAAAAAATACTCATAGAAAACTGTTGTGTAATGTTTTTTACTGCAACACAGCTAATGACTCATACATTCTAATGTTCTAAATGCCAAAAATATGCGTACAACCATATAGTAAAAAGAAATTAATAGAGTGGCAGTATAATGTCTTGGGGTGACTCAAAAAAATGTAACTCTAAAATCCGCTACATTAAGTCCAAATAAGCACCAACAAAATCAAGTGCTTTGAAACTCCGATCAATTCAAACTGGTTTAAACCAGTATTTCTTTGTTTTTGTTTTTTATCTTTTAAATTGTTATTGAATAGATGACTAAAATTTCGTTTAAAAATAACGTTTTGTGCCATTATTGCCTGTAATACACGATCAGAATGCATGAAAGATACAATTAGATCAATCATAGGCAAGAATTATTTGATTATTTTTATCATATGACTTTGAAATATCAATATAAAAGCATCATTTAAGACTTTGCTTGAAAAATCAACATTCTTTCGTTAATGTCTTAAAATCGTCTGCACTCTGAAATCTAGATTTTAAATTAATTTTATTTAAGTGTTCATGCATGATTTTAAAAGAATATTTTCATCACTATATTTTATATATTGACATGGAATTATTAATATGTTCTTAAATCATAAACATTTTTCATCTACGTTATAAAGTAATAAAAATTTCTGAAAAAAAAAGAGAAAACTTTCAGTAATACAATTTCTTACTTCAAATCACATGTTTTCAATATTCTATTTAATTTTGTTTCGACATTTAATTATTTTTAGTTTTCCAATTTCAGTTATTAATAGAAAATTTTTTCTAAAAAATTACTATTTCTTCGTAAAATATGCTTCAGCTGTAATTCATTTCTTCCAATGCGTCTTATTAATACAAAATTTCTTCCTCGTGCTTTATTTTGAGACATTAAAATTTCAGCGATAAATGGTTTCATATCGCAAACTTTTTTTTCGGTTTACTTCGCCACCACCTATCTTTTTCCCCCCATGGCGTACAGCAGCTGTGATTAAAAAAAAAAAAAATTCCTCATTTAAACTGACAGTTTGCCAGTCTATGAATTTTAAAGGTCAGTCCCAGTTTTTAAAATTATTTCTGCGAAAATTTTATGCAACCAACCAACCATAAGAGAATGAAAGGGAAAAAAATGCGATTTTTTATGAGAGTGAGGTTTGGAATTTAATTAATTACTCAGTTAATAAATAGAATTTCGAAATTCTGAGCGTCAGGTGCATCAGGAGAGATATTGGGCTACTTTCAGAAAAATTTTGAGCTTCGTACGTACCGGAGTTTTCGCTAACTATCGCAGACACACACGCACACACACAGAGGGATTTGTTATTTTATTAATATAGATTTATAGCTTACAGTTAATTTCTATTTTCTAAGCAACTTGTATTAAAACTGTCAAAAAATTTATTCAAGTGTCAAAAACTAAAAATTATGAAAAATTGTAAATTTAATGTTGTTCTAAAAATAATATTAAACAGTTTTTGCACTCAATTTTAGGTTTTTGACACTTACTGTCAAAAACTATGTCAAAAAGGGGTTTTTGACATAAGGGTTAAAACTATGGTTAAATCCGGATAAAACCGTCACACTGTCAAAAACTTGCCAACCCTGGTTTTAGTTTGTCCGATCTGTATTGTAATCAGAGATTAGTGTACTGACTCTGCGTCATACGCAAATTTCCTCCTTGTGTCCCAATCAAGTTTTTTTCTATGGGGGGGGGGGGATTCTCAGAACGGTTTTTTATGCGTGCTTAACATGTCTGTTTCTTGTGATACACGTATGGTTCCAATGCCTTTTAGGGTTTTTGCATGTGCTGAGCATTTTGCGATTAAAAAAAATGGGTGTTGCCATTGGAAATTTTCGAGTTTCTGTAACTGTAACCGTGAGTGCCACTTTGTTGTCGCTCACAGAATCTCGAGCTCATACCTTTGAATAGCTATATCTGAAATTTCATTTCGATCGGTTGAGCGGACTGACCGCTAGAGCTCTGTGTATTGGCAAAGTTTTTTTATGACCACCCTGTATATTTTAAATTATTGTTAATGAAACGTTTTGTTTAATTAAAGCGTTTATCTTTTTTTAAATGCTACGTGAACGACGTCACGGGTAACAGCTAGTACTCTATATGGAAAAGCCTTTTGAATTTCATCTGAATATCCTTTTGCAAGAAACTTTCAATTGAAAATGTGTTGATTTCTATAAAATTGACAGTATTTCTTTGGGGAAAAAAACAGTTTAAGTATAAATAGATATTATATATATATACAGATATATATATATAATAACTATACTATCACAGGCAAAATAACGCCATTTTGATGCCAGTTGGATATCCTTGTGCGTATATGACATCTGCATCAATTTTTCAACCATTTCCTTTTGACATACACCTTTAAAATTAGGAATATGTATGTATTCCTGGGAACAATACAAGAATTGGACATTATTCCTTTTAAAAAATCAATCCCTAAATGGGGCAATGGGGGGAAATTTACAGTAAACCTTTAGACATGTGTCCTTTGCTTAGTTCTTTTACTGCTAGTTTTTCAACAAAAAAAAAAGTTAGTAAATGAATCACGAAAATGTTTTGATTAAATAAGGTTAATTTTACAATAAAAAGTAATTGGTGGGAAAAGTTATGCATTCTGGGTACCTCAAGTGAAACATATATTGGTCACTTGTCACCAAGGGCTTAGTGATTACGTTTTATTGCCAGTGGAGAAATCAGCATTAGGTTCAACACTAAGTATTTGTTGAAAAATACTCATGACATACTTACTACAATAGCACCAAATTTAAGCTAGTTTGCGAAATAGTGACAAATTTGGCATCAAATATAAGTTACCGTATATGAAGCCAACTTGGTGACAACTAGTTAATTTGGCAAAATTCACATTAAAATCTTATATCTTCCATAATTGACCTTGAAAATTTAATTTTAACTACTTGCATTTAAGGGTTTTTTTAAAACAAGTTTCTTATTTTTAGTGCATTTAAAAACATTTATATTTTCTACATTTTTGTTAATTTTAATGAAATCAAGTTTTAAAAAATACATTTTTATACATTTATTTATTTATTTTAGCATTTAAATTAAATTGGTAAAAAAAGATACATTTATTTTTTTCTTTTTAGAATTTTTATTTAATTGATACTTTTAAAATATAAGGTTCTTGGCGAAGTAGAGAGAATGGGTTTGGCGAGACAAGTAAAATTTTCTTGCAACCTACTCATTGTTTCATACCCAAGCAATTTTTTAAATGTTGATACAAATTATTTTGCATAAGTAAGCCACTTATCTATTTTTATAAGCAATAAGTAATAAATTGTATATAAAAAAATAGTATTATGTGTGTATATAAATACATATATAACATTTAAAAAGATGCCATGTAAGCACCAAGTTTGGCGTGATTTTTTTAATGCAAATTTGGTGAAATCAGACTTTTCGAATACCAGATAAATATACCTTGCTATAATAGCACTTTATTATTTTTTTTTTTCATAATGAAAACAAAATAAAATGATTACGAAATATTTTCTGTTATTTGAAAATTGAAATAACTCTCAATAAATGATAATAATTGTAGAACAAAGCAATTTAAAATTTTTATTGTAACTTGGTCACACAAATATACGTTATTTTGGCGCCAATTAAGTATCTCGTGCGTATAGAATATATGTGTCATATTTATTTCTAGAAATAAGCATAAACGTTCATAAGGTTAGTTTTCATAGCTGCTTAAATCTTTTTGCAACAACGCGCTCTTTTTAAAACCAACACTGCACAAAAATTAAAATACAATAAGTCTTAGATATATTATAAATGTGAAAGTGTGTTCGGAAATTGGAATAAAATTGGCTTCAAAACGGATGCATTAATGTCTTTGAATCTTTGCGTATAGATAAATTATAGCCCGGAAATGAACATAGGCTATGTTTTATTCATTTTTTTCAAATATTTTTCTTAATAATTTAAAATTTCATTATTAATCATACAGAATCAATAGGCATTTTTTAGATAAAATTTAACCATTTTCCTTTCCTGTTGCCAATAATATAGAAATCTTGAATGATAATTTCTCAACGGCAATAATTTTTCAATTGAGCAATTTCCGTGAAAAAAAAAAAAAAAAAAAGAAAAAAAAAAAGAAAAGAAGTTTGACGTCATTTTTGGAATAGAATATTCTTTGTTATATATTAAACATGCATATTTTTTTTATTAACAAGAGCTTTTCTGTCAAAAATGGCGACATAATTAGAATTTAAAAAAGAATGAAAAAGAATAATATTTTCAATGAAATATTTCACTTGGAAAAATGTGTCGTCATAGTTGAAATAAAACTGTCTTTTTTAAGTGCACTTTTCTTTTTCATATCCACTTTAAATATATAATGTAATATTTAATTAAATAATGTGTATAAGGATCTGTATAAGTGTTGTGAAAGGAACTATCTGTGAAAGAAGTGTCATAATTTTAATAATGAGCTACAAGGGAAAATAAAAAAAACTAGATATTTGAGACCAACCTGCATTGTAATACTAGAGTGTCTTAAATAACTAAGTATGTAACATTTTCTAAAGCCCAATAAATAAAGTCACTATTATTTATTTCAAATCTGTTTCTGCCCTTTCATATAAAATTCTATAACCTTGCTCTTAAAAAGGTATTGCTCCTTCTCAACATAAATAACTGCAACATCATTAATATTAAATTTCATATTTTTGATAATTTTTATTAAACATACTGAACGTTTTCTTGATTGGTTCATTTCTAAATAAAATATTTCTTTTTTTCCGTACCATCTGAGTTTCTGTATTTACTCCTGTACTCTCTGCAGACTGTGTTATATAATACTTTATTTTAAATATATCTAACAATACTCTTGCCACAATTTATAATTCAACTTGCATAGAAAGATCTATAAATGTATTCCAAAGTTTTATTTTAAAGCTAAAAATATGTATTTTGTTTTATTTATTATATAACACTTTTAACATGATATAAATACTAATAAATTGTTCAATTATTGGTATGACGACGATATTGAGACGTAAATATATCTAACAATACTCTTGCCACAATTTATAATTCAACTTGCATAGAAAGATCTATAAATGTATTCCAATGTTTTATTTTAAAGCTAAAAATATGTATTTTGTTTTATTTATTATATAACACTTTTAACATGATATACATACTGATAAATTGTTCAATTATTGCTATGCAATGTAAATTGAATGTATAATGCAAAATATTTTCCTTAATAATCATTTATTCTAATTTAAAAAATCCTTATATCTGGAGGAATTTTGACTAAATTCTTCTAAATATCATAGTTCCCCTTCCGTAAAATTAAATTACCTTAATCAAATTGTTTATATAATGTATCATTGTTTTCACAGACGATATGAAAGTATAAAATTTTCTCCTTAAGTTATCTTAATTTTTTATTCATAAATATTTTTAAAAAACACTTTCATTTCTAAGTGCTTTATTAAAAAACATTTGATTTATTCTTCATTTATGCAATTTAATACTAATTTTTATTAATAATGTTTTCCTTACGCGAAGTTTATTTTATGGTGGCAATTATTTATTTTATTTATTCCAAATTTAGTTATAGGTAAAATTTTTATGCAATTAAAATTAATCTGCCCCATATTTGGTTCTGTGAACATCAAGAATTTGAAGTTTATTTCAATTCGATTTTATGCGTTAATTTAATATTTCATAAAACGTTTATTTTTTGTAAATATTCTTTCATGAATCTTAAAAGGTGATTGATTGTGTTACTTTTATTTATTGCAGATGCAAAAAGCCATGAATGTAGATGCACATCACATTACTCGAAACTGTCTTTAAAGTGCGAAATATGCAGCAAAATATTTCTTTACAAGAGTCTTTAGGAAAATTAAGTTCTGAATCACAGGAAGGAAAGCTGTTTGTTTGTGAGGTATGCAGCAAAAGATTTTCTCGGAAGAGAAATTTAAGCGCACATATTTTAATTCATACTGCTGAAAAACCTTTTGAGTGTGAGATATGCAACAAGAAATGCTCACGAAAGGCTGACTTAAACAAACATATGTTAATTCATAGTGGTGAAAAATCTTTTCTTTGTGAGATATGCAATAGGGAATTCTCTCTGAAGTCTCATTTAAGCAGACATCTGTTAATTCATACTGGTGAGAAACCTTTTGTGTGTGAGATATGCAACAAGAAATTCACTCAGAAGAATAATTTAAGGAAGCATCTTTTAATTCATACTGGTGAGAAACCTTTTGTATGTGAAATGTGCAACAAGAAATTCTCTGAGAAGTCACATTTAAGTTCACACCTCTCAATTCATACTGGTGAGAAAACTTTTAGGTGTGAGGTATGCAACAAAAAATTCTCTCGAAAGAGTAGTTTAATCCCACATCTGTTAGTTCATACTGGTGAGAAATCTTTTCTATGTGAAATTTGCAACAAGAAATTTTCTCAGAAGGCTCATTTAAACAGGCATCTGTTAATACACACTGATTAGGAACGTTTTGTTTGTGAAATATGCAACAAGAAATTCTCTCTAAAGGATAATTTAAACAGACATCTTTTAAACATACTAGGGAGAAATATTTTGTGCGAAATATAGAACAGGAATTTCTCTGAAAAGGAAGCATCGCCCATTCTATATTATTGAGCCAATTTATATGAGATATAAAAAAATCTCAAAAGAGCAAACTGTTTGTTTTTGCTTCTATAATTTGTTAATCGCGATTAACTAATTTTTATATTTCTTGTATTTAGAAACTTTGGCACATTCTAGTATTAAAATAGTATTTTATTAAAAGTATTAGAGAAACTAAAATCAAATGACGACCAACCAATTTTTTTTTCAATTTAAACCAATAAATCAGCAAGTTAGAAAAAAAAATCTCAAAAGAGCAAACTGTTTTTGCTCCCATAATTTGTTAATTCCGATTAACTAATTTTTATACTTTTTGCATTTAGAAACTTCTAATTAGCAAATTCTAGTATTAAAATAGCATTGTATTTAAAATATTAGACAGGCTAAAATAAAACGACGACCAACCAAAAATTCTTCAATTTAAACTAATAAATCAGCATGTAAGGATCTTCAAAATCATTTTTGTCAAACCATATTTTATATTTAATTGATTTTATCTCTATATTATCTAAAAAACTTTGCAATTCTCCCTTTTTTTGACACAATATAGATTGATAAGTCTGTAAAATTACCCTTATGATTGAGAATATTTGAGTCAAAAGAATTGTTAAAAATAATTTATCATAATGATGTTATGCTACTTTAACACGGTCTCTGCCAATGTGTATCCGTTTAAAGATGCCTAAGTGAACATTTCTGTTACATTTAGTTATTGTATTTTGGTTTCGAGAAATAAATGATCCGTTTCAGTACGACAAGTTTATTGTGTAGTTTCTTTCTGTGTCTTAAACAGCTAATCAATGCTCTTTTTTTATGCAATACTCGTAATCAGTGGCGCACCCAGAGAGGAGAAAAGTATTAGAAAATATATAAAGTATTTACGAGATCAAAATTCGGTTTTTTTTTTGTGCGTTTGTGTAAAAAAATAATTCGACCCCATAAATACGCGGATCTGCCAGCAAGTCTCCACTCTCTAAAAGTGGAAGGAGTGAAAAGCTCACTTTTTGAAAGAGCGATAGGCATTTTCACTCTTTCTGGAGTGACTTTTGTAAAAATACACTTCCAAAGGAGTGGAATTTTCCACTCTATAGACAGAAGTGGAATTTTCTACACTATAGAAAGGAGTGAATTATTCCACTCTATAATCGAGAGTCACTCCACTGATGAGAGTGACTGTCCACATATGTGGATTTTAGTATGTCCACATATGCTTAATTAAATATGGAAATTAGATAGTTAATTAGTGTCTCTTTGTAGTTTTCTATTATAATCACATGTAGAGAAATTTTACAATCAAGAAATTTTACAATCAATTTTATTTTGTTTCACTGCTAATGCTCGGCCCCCTCCAAGATAAAATCCTGGGTGCGCCACTTCTCGTAATCGTAATTTAGATAAGGATATCAATAATGAGTTATCCCGTAGCTGGAAAGATAAAAAAAAGTTTACTAACTGCCAATATTCTCGTAGTTGGCAGTGAATATGTTAAAATTGTCTTTCTTACTTTTAAGCTGAAAATAACTGTTCTTAAGGGGTACTATTGAAAATAATATTGGAAATAAAAAAAAGAGTTTGATACAGTGATTATTATTTTAAAAGTTAATGACAATTCTGATGATGTTTGAAAATGTAAATACAGTTCCTAAATGTGTTTTAAAATTATGCTTTCCTAATCAGGATTCTGTATAAAGAAAATACTTTTCATTTGATTACGATATCATTACTTGTTGTTATTAAATTACTTACTTTCGATATCTTCTAAATTCTGATGTAATTTTGATATGCTAATAGAAGTTTGTAAAATGTGTTTGAATCGTTTGTTTACCTCATCGTATTCGATCTTCTTTTAAAACTTTCCAATGTACTTAAAAAATAATAATAATAATGAAGAACAAATTTTGAATTTTTTTTAAATACAATGTTTTTAAGCGCAAAAATATACAAAATTTATTTTAATTAAATCCACATTACAATGAAATTTAAAAACCCTTATAAAATTAAAAGTATATCAAAAATACTTGAGATGTCCTTCCATCTGCTTTACAATGCAATAGATATTATAAAATAATTATGAAAATGGTTATTAGTTATATTAATCTAAAACTGGAACATAACTCTGTTTCTAAACGATCCACGAAGTATTGTCTTGGAATATAGTGTCCATCTCTGTTTTCTTGAGGTTCTATACAGCATATGTCCCGGATGGGTGGCCAGCCTGACGTGGGTCCCTCGGTGTTCAGACCACGCACAAATTTAGAACTGATACGAACTCATTTTATCAACCTCGAATGGATGTGAAGTCAGTGTTGTATTCAGATTCTTTTCTCCGCAGGGGATTTCTGTGGCGCCGGTGGGTGGTCATTCTAGAGTTCTGGGGGGGGGGAATGCATTTTTTGACCATTGAAAACCCCAAATCTTAAATTTTCCGGGGAGAATGTCCCCTCCCAGGCTACCCCCTGGATTCAACACTGATGAAAGTCTGAGTGAATCTTAGCGAATAGGCTGGAGTATTCTCAACTTGCAGCATGGCAGTCAGATTCTCTGACCACTAAACCACTATGCTTTAATAAATTATTTTGAAATGAGTGATTAAAAAGAAATAGCAAGTTCCTTTGTGTTCATTTTCTTGTGGGCGCTAAATGAGAATATGAAATATTGTCCCACTTTGTTTTTAAAAATAAATTACGCTAGAATAGCTACAAATTTATATTAAAAAAAAAATCAACTTCCATTCGGCATAAAGCCTAATACAAAACTAATGCTCTAACAGTTAGGATGTAAGTGCAATGACATACGTAAATACTGAATTTGAAATTATGTTTCAAAATCAAGAAGTAGCGAAAATGGTCGAATTAACTTAATTAAGAGAATTTTCACAATTTTTTTATTTATCCTGTGATCGGATATGTTCTGCTGTTAGTTTAAAGTTTTTCGAGTCTAACCTAAACAAATTCTCTGAATGAACTCTTTGATGAACAGAATAAATAAGGAGTTGAGCAAATAAGGTTTCATCAGATCAACGAAACCCCAAAATGAAAAATGAAACAAATAAGGCAAAAACACCAATGTCTAATTGAAGACGAATTTTCAGCTTTTAGATAGTCATTATTATTTCGTGCACATTCTTGTCATGATGATGATTAAAAGAAAACAAAAAATACATGAAAGAATATTTTTGGTTTAAACCTTCTAACCGGTGGTTCTCCTGTGCTTCATTTTTCAGGAAGTATCAACATGCATAAGATAGAGGAAAGTTTTGGGATTGCCATATCTGACTAGAATTTAGTTAGTATTTGATAATTTGGCGCTGATTATATTTTGGTGCAAATCGCTCAACAGTTCGCGCTGCCATGGTGCCTTATTCCTGATTATCGCAATAAATCTATCTCAAGAACTAATACACGAAATTTTCTAAAACTTTAGATTCAGTTAGTCCCTGATATAGATTATTGTTGTTTAGTTTTTTGGTGTAAATCGCCCTATAGATGGCGTTGCTATGTTGCATTTTTCATGATTTCGCAGTAAATGTATCTCCAGAACTAATGCATGGATTTACATCAAACTTCAGATTTAGTTAGTACTTGATAAAAAAATGATCTTGATTAGTTTTTGTACATCACCCAACATATGTTACTATTATGCAGATTTTTTTTTAGAGATTTTGCAATAGCTCTATCTCAAAAATTACTGCACGGATTTTCATCAAATTTCAGATTCAGTTATAAGTTGTTGCTGACTAGATTTTGGTTTGAACCACCTAACCGGTAGCGCTGCTATGCTGCATTTTTCAGGAACTATTACCGTGTATAAGATAGAAGAAAGTTTTGGGATTGCTACATTTGACTAGTTTTTTTATTGTTGCAACTTGTGCTTTTTGTTTTGTTTGGAAGCTTGCGAATTACCCTATTTCAGACTAAAGTAAGCAAGTAAAATTTATTTCTTATCATTGTTCCTCAAATTTATTTATTATAGAATTTTATCAAAGATATTGTTTTTTTTTTAATTAAACACCAGATTGCCGATTAGTAACAAATTGTTTTTTGCCGTAAACCTTACTTAAAACAAAATAAGATTTCTTAAAATATTTTTTCCCATGATTTATTCAAAAAATGAAAGCTAAGAACTATTTCACAGAATTTCCTTACCTAGAACCTCCATAATGATCATAGATTGCAATTTACTTTTGACACAGTGATAGTGAATTTTTAAGTTGTAATATGCATGAAATAGAACAAAGTTTTGAGATTGTCACATCCGAAAAGTTCTGATTATTTTTTGCAGGGTTTGGTCCTGATATTTACGTGGCTTTTTTGCTGGCCTTCTTAACTCTTTTGTTGTCCATTTCAGTTTCTTTTTTCCTCAGTTTTACAGCTCTCCCTCTCTGTTTTAATTCTTTTTGTTGCAATGCTTATTGTTTTTTTTTTTTTCATTGAAAGTCTTTTTTCTTCTCGTTCTATCTTTACGATGTTAGGACAAAAAGACAAAACATCTCCGATCGCTTATTTCCTTTTCTTTCAAGACTGTACGAAAATCGGAAGTTTAGAACTTTTTCAGCAACCATTCACCAAAAAAAAAAAAAAAAAAAAAAAAAAAAAAAAACATTCTGTGTGTGAAATTGCGATTTAAATATAGAAGCCAGGTCAAATTAAAATTTTATATCCTGAAATATAAACGCTTTCAATGCGACGTCAGTCATGACGTTTTGCTTGGAAACTGACTCCAAACAAGCGGTTGTTATATTTCATATCTTATAAAATATATATCGTAGAAAATATTAATATTGCATATAAAGTTCTGAAACATATATCTGCGAGATATAGTTGCACGATATAGCTATAAAATATATAAAGATAGCTATATAGATATAAAATAGGCTATAAAAATAGAAAACACACCATAGCAATCGAGTCAGTATCCAAGCAAAACGTCATTTCTGACGTCACGACTGAAAGCATCTATTGCATAAAAATCGTAATTCTATCGAAAGAGTTTTTTCTGCATTTAACTTTTTTGATTTCTTACGCAATTGCTCTTAGAGAGCATTTACACCTTACAAGTTACCATCAATTCAAAATTCAATATTTTTATACCCAGCAAAATTTTAAAAATGTACATTTTAGAAAGATTTTGCTTTTGAATTGCGTTGGAGTTATGATGGGATCATAAAATATAGCCTATGATTAAGTACAGTGTGTCATAAACCTTTTCCCAACAGTACTTTTGAATGGTTCAGTAGTTTCATAGATTAACTCCTACAAAAATCTTTGTTATAATATTAATCAAAAAAATATCTAAAAATACGGATCATTACTTTTTTCTATCTTTACAAGCAGAAAGTATTGCATTCGTGGAAATTTTCGAATTCCCGTTTTTGACGGATTCACACGTTAAGAATGTCCCGACACAAATTTTTTGTGGGCTTTCCACCTCAGAAATTAATAAACGAAATTTAATAAAAATTCACATTCAATTAGCCTTGGATATAAATTTCTGCTTATTAAGTTATGGTGTAAATCGTTCGTCAGGTGGCGCTGCTATGCAGCATTTTTCACGATTTTCCCAATCGCTCAATCTCCAGAACAAATTGACGGATTTTGATCAAACCTCAGATTCAATTTGTTCTTGATATGAATTGACATTTTTTTTTAACATTTCGGTGAAATTTGCTCAACAGTTTGCGCTTCTAGGCTGCATTTTTTGCGACTATCTGTAATAGCTATATCTCCAGACAGGGCCTTAGTTAAGAGGGTGCTATGGACGGCTCAATCACCCTCTCCCTAAAATATTTTGAGCCTCCTTTGGAAAAGAATCCAAGGTCACACAATGGATTTTTATTTCGAAAATTCAATGAATTTTTTTTAAAAAAATCTAATTTAATTTTCAGACCTTTTCACAGTTGTGCAAAATTATTAAATTGTATCTAAAATAAGTTTTTCAACACTCGCTCATCCTATTTTCACGTATGAAGCTAACACTATGTTTAATATTGCACTAGTTATACACTCGATTTTTTTCATCATAATATTCTTTTCTTGGAATAAAATGAAGTTATTACAGGAGTTTAAAAATAAACATAGCATCTACAATATGAATATGCACTCATTTATCTTTCTGCGTCAGAGAGAGAGAGAGAAATTATGATTACCCACAACTTTTACCTGAGCCCCCCCCCCCCCCTACATTCTCTTGAGCCGCCCCTATTGTTCACTTCTAGCTACGGTCCTATATTTAGAATTAAGGCACGGAATTTCATTAAGCTTCTATTAATTTAATCCTTGTCACGATTTCACATTTTGTTTCCTTTTTGGTATAAATCGCTCAACAGTTTGCGCTGCTAGCTGCATTTTTGCGATTTCCGCAGTAGCTGTATCTCCAGAACAAATGCATAAATTTTCATTAGACTTCAGATCCTGTTAGTATTTGAAATAAATAGACATTTTTTTATATTTTGGTGTAAATGTCTCAACAGGTGATGCTGCTATCATGCATTATTTTACGATTTTCGGAGTAGCTGTATCTCAAAGAATTAATGCATGAATTTTCATTTAACTTACGTTCAATAAGACGTTTGATTAAATTGCTGCTGATTACGCATTGGTGTTAACAGCCTAATAAGTGCCGCTACTAAGCTGCATTTTGTAGCATTTACGCGATTTTAGCGACAGTTATATCACAAGAACTAATGCACTGAATTTCATGTCTTTAGAATCTTCATGATGGGCGTAGATTTCCATTTAATTTTGGTACTGTGATAGCAAATTTTGCTGTATTAACGCATATGAAATAGAAGAAAGTTTTGGGATTGCCACATCCGACTAGTTAACCCCTTAATAGTAGCATTAAATTACTGTTTTAAAAAATCAAATTCATTATTGCCACCACTTTTTTGAGAAAAAGTATATTCATCTTATTTAATTTCAAGTAAAATGATACCAGATCAAAACCAATTAAACTATTTTATAAAACTGGTGGGAATCAAAAAATTCTGTACAAAAGCGGTGAAGCTTATAGCCCGTGAATGTCTCGGTCGCGAAAATTAAGTGGTAAACATTATTTAGAATTACTTCTATAACTTAATTAAACATATTGAAAAGAAAGTTTTTTTCTACAGTTTTGCTAACAATATATGAAGCCCAGGCTAGATATGAATCCCATTTGAAATAAAGTTAATTATTGGTAAAGTCAACAGTAAAATTCATGGATACTGTGGGTAGTAAACTGAATTGTATTAGTGAGGGCGGGGGACACCACGCGTATCTATAAAATCCAGTTTTATAAATCAAACGACTGCTTTAAACTGCCATGTGGTTATGATGTATAACGAATACAGTTGCGAATTAGAAAAAAATGGCAGATATCAAACAGAATCTAACCAAAACTGCATTGTTGACATGAAAAAAAAGGAATCAATTAAGATTGATTTTGAAAACAGCCGAATCATTCGGCTTGTAACCAGAAACAGTTTTCTTAGGGAATGTCTTGCCAGAAATAAATAACAGAAAATTTGTAAAAAATGATAAAAAAAAAAAAATGCAGTTGGAAGATTGCGGTGATAAGGCCGATTCCACTACAGAATTTTTGATGTCGATACAACTAAAGAATTGCTACAGAATATTTAAAGTCTATACAACTACAAAATTACTGCAATATTTTTGAGGTTGATACAACAACTAAGTTAATGCTGTATCAACCTAATGTAATTTTGTGTATGCTGTAATTTTGTAGTTGTATCAATCGCAAAATTCTGAAGTGGAATCGGCCAAATCACAACTGCATTTTTTTCTGTTGATTTTATACAGCTCATTTTCCGCTGAGTGTTTTCAAAACTTTTTACATTTTAATTTTCAGCCATAAACAAAACTACACATAACTGTTAAAATCATAAAAAATAATTATAGAGCTGTGCAATGTGACGTCACAAACAGGTATTTGTTGCTGCTGTAGGACAACTAGCGCTAATTTTATCAATGCTTTTTGTGTTTGTGTGTCCTACAGCTTTCTTCATTGTAAAAGTCACGTGATGTGAACTGCTCTATCCATCTTCATTCTTCGTAATACATCACCCAAGTCATAACTCATTGAAGAATTATAAGTAAGAACGATTAAACTAGAAAGAACATAGAAAATGATATCACAGCTATAACAAATAAATACATATGATAAAACAACTAAAATTTTGAAATTAAAGTGAAAGCAATATATTTAAAGGACTACAAATATCTTTTAAGAAAAGTTCTGTTATCTTTTTAGCACTGAATTGGTCTTTTTTTTTTGACAATAAGTTGTTAATTAATTTATTTAAGAAAAGTTTTGTTATAAAGAAAGAAATATTAAAAAATGAATTAATGAAATTGAAAAAAAATCCTCTAAAGATCTTATTTTTATCAAATTATAAAGAAAAATCTAAAACAGTGAGTACCTAAATCTTACAAAAATTGTTTTATTCCCAGAACTTCCCAAAGAAATATAATTTTTATATCAGTAGTCCAAAAAACTGATGATTTGAAAAAAGGAAATGTCATCCATCTGGATTAGCTACTTATTTCTTAACCCTTTGGGAACGACCGACCGATATAAGTGCTACTAATAGCTTTATCCACACGGGGAACGATAGTACGGCAAACATTTTACAAAATATGATTGTCCATCTTGCTGCATGTTCGGTAAAAAGTTTTTCGATCTTTTTTGTGGGTTATTTAATTTCTCGCTCCGCTCTTATTGGTCAGTTGACTAGCGCTAAATGAATCGCCAACATTTTCTGTGCTACACCGGATACGCTCGGTGAGCAAGAATAATGAAAGGGCATGTTTATAAACAAACACTTCTGTCAACCAATCCACCGCTACGTTATTGTCATAGCGATTATTCTAGGAATCATCTTGACGACATAGCTCAATCATATCACACTTACTTATACATTAACAAACTTAGATAAATCAAATTTCCGGAGCTCACCCGTACAGTATCAGTCGTTAAAGAACGGACAGGTTTTCATCTCTCATCCAGTGTAATTTGACCACAGTGACGTCATCAGCCCTTTCCTTATAGTGAGTAAAACTTTCCCCTTCATCAAGGTCACGAAACTTTTTCTGAGTATAACGCGGTGTAGGGAAAAAAAAATCTGCGAAACGGGTTCGTGTGATACAGCTATTACAATGATCAGAATTGTTCGTTATTCTCACCTGTTATTTTTATTTGTAAAATTTACCTTATTTAATCAGAGCATTTTCGCGATTTAATTACAGAAAAGGTTTTGTTTTAAAAAACTGGTGGTAAAAGATTGAAAAATTAGCAAGGGGCTCATGTCCCGAAGGGGTAAAAAAAAAGTGGTACGCGCAAAAATGATAGTAGTGTTAAATAGTAGATAGTATGGTCTTTCAATAATTATTCTACTCTTTGTGCAATGCGCATACATTTAACGTCTGAATTTAAAAAAAAAACTGTTAAAAGTTTAAATAATATAAATTAAGAAAGACTTGAATACATTTTTAAAAATAAATAAAATTTATACACAAAAAATTAAAACACTAAAAAACATTTAAAAATACAAAAGTAAACGTTTTGCCAAGTTACACACAAGGCCTCGTCAGTACAAATAATAATTCATTGCAAAACAAACATTGGAACAAATCAAGACAGTTAGTTATTATTTTTTTGAAAAAGATAATATTCATTTGGCACAGCACGGTCCTCATTCAAAGTTGGCGATTGCCATTATTATTAGCATTGACGAGGCCTTGCGTGTAGCTAAGAGAAGCGTTAACTTTTGTATTTGAAAATGCTTTGTAGTGTTTTAATTGTTTGTATATTAATTTTATTTATTTTTAAAAAGTATTCAAGTCTGTCTTAATTTATATTATTCAATATTTTAATATTTTTTATTATTCTACTCAATTTTCAGATGTCTCACTCGAGGATAATAAGTTTGGCTTTAAAATCAACTTGTATCAAAACTCGTTTATAAACTTTGAAAAGCAACAAATAAATTTTTCATATTTATGCTAAATTTAATAAATAATAAATAGAAATACAGTAATAGGATAACGTTATCGTTAGCAAAGCAAAACAAAAAATATATAAATACATGTAAAAAATATGTCCATCAAACTAGTTTTCAAAATAAGAACAGCCAGTTTACCGATCTAGAAAAACATCCTCAAAACAATAATGTAAGGAATAGGAGTGAAGAATTATTATTTTTAAAACCGATTCCTTTTACATAGAAAAGTATCTAAATTGAAATCAATTTAGATACATAAGTAACTTAGAGAGACAAATACATATATCACTAGTAATTTTTCAAGTGAATGAAAAATATACAATCCAAGATTGGAACCAGAGATCTCTTGGCTGATGAAGCCAATGCTTTGCCAATTGAGCCATTCTGGACGAATCTGCAGAATAATATCTGCAGATCCTAATCCGCATCCGCCAAACAAACCTAAATGATCACAGCTCATTGTCTGATATCTGAATTAGCTCAACAGAATAAATCACTGGTTATGAAATTTGGGTAAACGCTGAATGTCTAGTTATATTCTATTCGTTTTTGACACAATTACACAATTAGTAAATAAATCATATGAGTTGTATGTTACATACATTGGAGTGGAAGTGGAAGACAGGAAAAGTTATAATTTTGGGACAAGAGAATAATTTATGCAATTGAATATTTATTGTCATTAGAGATCAACAAATAACATAGAATTTATCTTTATACAGAAACAAAGATTAATTTTTTTTCAAGTTCTTTGTATGTTGTCAGGGCCTGACTAAAGAAGGGGCATACGGGACAATTGCCCAGCCTCCCCCCCCCTCTTGATCTCCCCCAAGGACATACATACGTTTTTTGTTTAAAAAGTGTCAAATGATATAAAATGACCAAAAGTGACTAAAATTCTTTTTTTTTAAAGTTTTAAGGGGCTATCTTCTCTTATCCCCTTTGTTTCCGTACCCCATGTACCTTTAAGGCCTCACATTTATCCTTATATTCCTGTAACCGGAAAAAATTGTATTCGATAGTTTCTTAAAGTTACCTTTCTTCTGTTATTATACATATAGATGTGAACAGTACTCGGTACGAAATTTATGTACACATACAATAGTTATGAATTTTAGTTTTATTTACTTCAGTTTAATTTACAAAAACAAGAAATAAAATAAAATAAATAAAGATAGAAGGGAGGAACTTATAATGTTCGCCCCAGGGACCCTTCCCCCCACTGTCTAATTCGGGCCCTGTATGTTGCGAAGAAGAAGGGCGGAACATAAATTTAATACATTCAGGGGAGTATTTTAGATGCTTAAAGATTTCTTGTTACTAAATTATAAAAAGACTTTTAAAGATATGAAACTGTACGATGCAGAAATATTAGGCAGGTGGCATGTGAAGCATGTCATACAGCATATTGCTCGACTTCATGAAAAGAAAAAAAAACAGGTTTGAAACGGCTTTCGTCAATTTTTTGACCTGTTTCTTTTCTTAAATCGCAATTCATCTTCCTCATGTCGCCTCAGTGTGAAGCTTGCATTAGACAGAATAAATTCAATTTACATAACTAACGATTAATCCTTTATTGTAGAAATTTTCTGGTACTACTAGGTTATACCGTCGACCAAAAAATTATTGCCAAACTATAAGATTAACTGCCAATAATGGATGATCGTGAATGTCACATTCAATGACATTAAATACGATTGATTCACGTATTTAAAGTGTCATTAAATGATTTTTATTTAGTTTTTCTTATTTGAATTTTTATTAATGTTCTACTAATTATTTGTTTTTTCGTTATTTAAAATAAAAATTATGTCAATATGTATAATTTGTCTATTATTTTGGCGATTTGTATATTTTGGCGAAATTGGTCGACGGGATAACAGAGTAGTACCAATTTTCTCTCTATATATATTTAAATCTATATATCGGGCTAATAATGGGAAAAATTGTAAAAAAAAATTAATTTTCAAATTTTCAGATAAAATTTTATATTGTATGGTATGTGCCACATGAGCACACGGATTTTAAAATATCGCATTTCTCTATTTTTCAACTGAATGAGCTTAAAGTAATTAATTTTTTCCTGCTTAACACTCTGCAACATTTTTTATATTAATATTTTGAAGTATTTAGTAAAAATAATGTAAGTAAAGTTTACCTTAACAACTTGATAAATTTTTCCCCTGACGAACACATTCCAATGCTTTGTCTAATGCAGCCATCTGATATGGACAAAATAATTTTTATACAATATTTGGATCGTTCTTGATCAGTTACATTGATCATGTTAGTGAAATTTATGGCACATAATGAATTACTTTTTGCTATGTGAGAGACATGACAGATGGTGAAGTAAAGGGTTGATTTATCAACTCTAGAAAGTAGCAGAAGCCAGATGTTTTATGCAGTAGAAAAAAAGACGACTTTGAATTCTTTAACACAGCAGTTCCCAAACTTTATAGGTAAGCGACCCACTTTTAAACAAAAAATTTTTTTCGCGACCCACATAATATAAGGATGTATATCAGTGTGACAGTGCAGTGGTTATACCACGTTTAAGCTGTCGGTTATCATATTCTACAACAAAAGGCAATTTTTCGTCATTATTAACTAAAATAAAAATTGATAATCGCAATGAGTGTAAGTAGACTAATTATTAAAACAACTCACAAACTGCAAAGATAATTAAAATATATTTAATTGTTATCAAAACATAACTTTATGATCAGTTAAATTTAAGCAGTAATGTTTAACCCGTAACAGGTACGGTGAAATTTTGGTACACTACAAGTCGGCAAGGTCTCCCAGACCGCGCTTTATTTTGATTTTTTAAAAAATGTTATAAATGAAATATTTACAATAAAATACGATCTATATATTTTTGAGAATGTGTATTTTCAATACAAGTTATATTTATACCATTTATAAAAATATAAATGCAGTATAGTGGAATTTATTTCAATATTATAATTTTTTTGATCAAAAACCACTTGAAATGAGGTATGTACATAATGAATAAAAAATATTATATTTTACTTTACTTTTATATGTTATTCTGTTACATAAATGTATGATTAATGAATTAATAGCAAAACATTAAAGGTTCGGTTAATTATATAAAAAATGACACAACTACAAGTTAGCGGCATGGGTGCAAGTTTGAAATTTTGCCAGGACTGAAAATATTTTGAATCATCCCCCCCCCAACCGAGTGAACAAATATACACGTGCATGATTCATGTTTTTTTCATGACCGTTTAACGAAATTTGCTTTTTCCCACGATCTTTTGACAGAAATCACGTCTCTTTAGCAATCCTTTGACAGAAATCGCGTCTTATCGCGATCCTTTGACCTAAAATTGCGTTTTTTAGGATCCTTTGACAAAAATTCGTGACTTTTTCGCGATCCTTTGACAAAAATCGCGACTTTTTAGCGATCTTTTGAAGAAAATTCGCGACTTTTTCGGGATCTTCTGAAGAAAATTCGCGATTTTTTCACGATTCTTTGACAAAAAATCGCGATTCTTTTGCGATCCTTTGACAAAAAATCGCGTTTTTCAGCAATTCTGAAAAATAGCGTTTTTTTCCGCTATCATTTGACGAAAATCGCGGTCGATTTTTCGCGATTCTTTGAAAGAGACTGCGTCATTTTTGCGATCCTTGGACAGGAACCTTGGTCAGGACGATCCTTGGACCTTTGCCATTCTTTGACAAAAAAAGAGTCTTTTTTTGCGATCTTTTGTCAGAAAAAGTGCTTTTTTTCACGATCTTTTGACAAAAATAACGTATATCAGCAATCTTTTGAAAAAAATCGTGTCTTTTTTTCACGAAAAACAGATTTTCCTCGATCTTTTGACAAAAATCGCAGTTTCTCTGTAATTCTGATAGAAATAGCGTTTTTTCCTCGATCATTTGAGGAAAATCGCGTCTTTTCTGCGATTCCTTAACAGATTCTTGGACGGAAATAACGTTTTTCTTGAAATCCGTCTACAGTAATCACGTTTATTCCGCAATTTTTTAACAAAAAACGCGTCCTTTTGAGATATTTTGAATGAAATAGTGCTTTTATCTGCGATCTTTTGATAGAAATAATGCCCTTTTCCGCAATCATTTGACAAAAATCACGTTTTATTCATAATCTTTTGACGAAAATTCGTGTCTTTTTTAGCGATCTTTTGGCAAAAAACGCGTCATTTTCGCGATCTTTTTTCATCGTCTGAGATTTTTCCGTCCCGCTTCCGTCCTCGGGAATTTTTAAAAGACGGAAATCCGTCCTGTGGACGGAAAACTTGCACCCATGAGTTAGCGTGAAATTGGTGCCAGAAAAAATATATACTTACGTTTAATGCAACACTGAAGTTACTTTTGAAAACTTCTTCCACATTCATGACATAGTTTTCGTGTGCATTCTAGGCACACAGGTTTTTGACAGCAAATGCATAGATATGCTGTTTTTCTATTTTTTGTTGAAGGGCACAAATGACATGTTTTTCTTTTCTTTAACTTTTCTTCACATTTTACTGATGTGTCTTGAGGCTCGTTTTCTTGATCGCATCCTAAAATTCGCTTTATTATCATTCGCAATTCGCGATGAATATTTGGAGTTTCAAGTCTGCTTTGCATATGAGGAGTAACCAGTTCTTTTGCCAGTTCCTTTAGAAATTGCATTCTGTTCATGATGGGATCTTTTGAACTTTGATATAAGATGAATGCATTTACAGTTGACATATCCAGTAACCTATAAAAAATAGCCATAGGCCATCGCCTTGTTCGTCTGCTACAAGAATATACAGTACACTTTTCATCTAAAGAATCAACTCCACCTTTTGTTCTATTATAGAGCGCAATAATTTCTGGTTTTTGAGTTTCAGGGTCGATTTCTTTACTGTGGTGCATTGAGGACAAAAGTACTACAGCTTTTCCTTTTTTCGGCACATGAGACATCAAAGTAATATCCTTTGTAAAGCCATATAAAGTTGACTGGACTTCTCTTGATTTATTAGGAAGAAACTCTTTAGGAATATCTCTTTTATTTTTATTAACTGTTCCAACATATGTCAGGCCATTCTTTTTCAATTCTGAAACAACTTCGATCGAAGAGAACCAATTATCGGCTGTTATATTTCTATTTGATTTGAAAATAGGCTTACTAAGTCGTAAAATTGATTGAGTTGGTTTCGTAAATTTTTTTAAGCTGTCATCCATACCCAGACAGTCAGAATCTTTGCCGCAATAAATATATGCATTGTACACATAGTTGGTTCGAGCATCAGTTAGACACATTATTTTTAAACCATACTTAGCTGGTTTTTTTGGCATATACATTTTAAAACGGCATCTACCTCTGAAGCTAACAAGCATTTCATCAATGCATGCATATGCACCAATCGTATAACATTTTTGCGAATTTAAAATGAAAGAATTCAACACTTCAGAGATAATAGCAGCAGGGTCATTTATTTTTCGAACATCTCTGTCATCAGGATTATCAAATCTTAAACAAAGGAGTAAAAATTTGAATCTTCTCATTGGCATAACAGCTCGAAAAATATCTCGACCAGTCCCGTCTGTAGCAAAAATACACTCAATGTTTTCATTATTTGATTTGAATACAGACGTGTATATAAGCAATCCTAGAAAAGCTTTCAGTTCTCTCAAATTTGTATCAGCGATTTGTTTACTTGTTTGGTCAGAAAAGTTTGCCCTCATTTTTCTTATTTTTATATTAGTCCAAGTTATAATATTTTGCAGCATTTCATCTGTAAAAAGTAGACTCCAATATGATTGTAAATCTGCTATATCCGGTAATTTTGCAAATGAACGTACTGCAGGAAGGCGCACAATGTTATGAGATGGAGTTTTGACATTTCTGGTTGGTTCAATAGATGACCATTTAAAACGATTTTTGCCATAGTAATACTGAGAGCACCTATTATTTGAATCACAAGTATCTTCGTTGTCGGATTCAGAAATTTCAGTGTCTATATTAATATTTCTAGGTCCGAGTTTCAACGCCATTCTCCGACACGGCGGCAAAAATTCCCTACGTTAAGAGTACGGCGCGGTCTGCCAGACCTGTTTCACAGAAATAACCTTAATAAAAGAAAAAAATACGCGCGAAAACTTTTAGCCAATAAGGGAGATTTTTCAAGGTCGCTAAAGAGGAAGATACCGGAAGAATCTATTCAATCGCTCCAAAGAAAAAAGAGGGGTGATCGAATAAATATCACTAAAGGTCTGTGAGACCGGCAGTACCTGTTACGGGTTAATAATGAGACCATAAATATCAGGGTTGAAACTGGATAATTTTAACCTTAAATCACTTTCTACATGCAGTTCGTTTCTGCACTTGTTACTTAAAATCAACAAAGTAGAAAAAGAATGTTCATGTAAGTATAATCGTTTGACCCCAATCAAGGACCTCAGATTTGATTTAAGTATTTCTGTATTTGCTGTTCGTATATGCATCCAGAAGAAAATTAACGATTTTCCCTAGAAATTTTATTTGCTGTTATATTGAAAGCGCTATATTTTTAAGCAAATAAAATAAAATATATTTTTGTGACAAACCTTGATTGTTCGCGACCTATAGATTGGGAACCGCTGCCTTAGCATACTGAAAACAAAGGATTAGAAAAACCTCAAAGACATACTATAGCCAAACAAGGCTATTTTTGATGAAAACAATCATGGTCAAATTAAAAAGAAATAATGAGAAAATTGCTGTGGATTTAAATGTCAGCAAAGTTTCTGCCAACCAAATAGTAAAAATGTCAGTTTATTCGTAACCATACATAAATTCTATGTAGTTATTTCGACATATATTTTGGCACCACTAGTGGGCGAGAGGTTCTGACCTCTCAACTGGTAGACGGCAGGTGCTGGGTTAGAATCCAATCGCGGCCGTCGACCTAACCGTTCGGAGTTTTCGTGGTTTTCTTTAAACCTTGCCTAAATACGGGTTAGGTTCCCTTAGAAAGACCCCACGAAGGGCACATGTCCCCTTGGGCCTATATCCCTTGAGTAGATAATTGGCCGACACAAAACAAACCAAACCAAACAATCGATATATATTTTTAAGAATTAATTCATTAGACATTCAGTGATGCCAGGGGATATAATGTTTGTGTCCTTAAAATGGAGACATTTCCAAAAATATGGAAATACTCAATCTTTTTTTTATAATGTATAATAATACTGAAAAAAAAACAAGTTTATTGAAACTGATACAAAAATTATTACAACAAATCAATGAAAACAAAATTTGTAAAATAAAATGTTTTTATAAATATGTGACACATAAAAGCAAGTACCAAAAGAATGAATATTTGACACTCAGCAAAACAAATAAACAATAAAAAAAGAAATGGATATTTAACACATAGTAAGCCAAATATAATATATATATATATATATATATATAATACATTTTTTAATTCAGATTAATCCAGGTTTAAGAAACAAGATGTGTTTAAGAAACATTTGTGCAACCAAGAGATTTTTCCAATTTCAAATTACTACATTTTAAAACAACGAAACAATAGTACATTAAAAGCTGTGGATGAGAATGTAAAGATTTACCTACAATTTAAAATGTTTCCATACGTATTTGACACATTACAAAATGCAATATATATATATATATATATATAGATATTTGACACACAGTAAAGCAATAAAAAAACAACGAATATTTGAGCATATGCAATTAAAATAGAGCATTTGGTGCAATTAAAAGACTCCTCCATTTCAAATCACACCATTTAAAAACAGAAAATCAACAGCATATTAAAAACTGCAGTTGCAAATGTAAAGTTTTACTTATGACTGTTTTAAACTCTCAACATACATTTAAAATTTATTCTTTCATAGTTGACATGTTAATAAATTTAAATAGCCTATACGTTGTTAGAAATTTTCCTTTCTTTTCTTTCTTTCCTCTTGTTGTTGTTCACAAAAACTTATGTTCACAAAAACGTATCTTCTGAAAATAGATAAATAATTTTTAACTTTTTAATTCTTATTTATCACCATCTATATTTTAAAGGTCAAAGGTATCTGTGCGTAAAACATACGTCATTTTGCGAATGACAACACTTTCCGATGAAAATTCACTTTTGCAATTTTCGCTATTGCAAATTTTTAAACTTCTAGACATCGCACATTTTCATTCTTATACCATTGTATAGAGAAAAAAAAATGTACTTTTAAATGCAATTTGTTTGAAAACTGTATCTATATTTGTTTTTGAGACATTAATTTTTTTTGTAGTTTTAATTCAATTTTTCTGGAGGTGGCAACTTGAGTACAAAAACTTTGTGCGAAGTAAAGGGAAAATACCCATAAAGTAAAAAGAAAGAAAAGATAGGAATTAAAGTGGCTGGAAGTGATGTAAAAAATGCAACCCTGAAATCCTTTACATAAATCCTAAACGCAACCGCGTACTTTTGCAAAAAAGTAGAAAACTTTTATTACTATAATTTTTTGTTTATTATAAAATGAAATGCTACTTTAGAATGCCTTAATATAAGTTTATCATTCTGAGTTAGTGAAAAAGTGCACAGCTGATGTTAAATAATTTGGTGCATGTTCTATGTGATTGTTTTGTATTGGCCAAATGAATGCATTTAAATGTGAGCGATAACACGCATTATATTGCAAACTGTTTTTATGGTACACTCTACCTCATGTATCTCTTTCCTCCATAGAAAATAGCAGATTACCGTATTTTTTGTTCCCATTTTTTCATGCTACATAAAAAAGATGTAATTAAAATACCACTATGTCAAGAATATCGTCTGTAATAAAATTTGCTGCATTTTGGTATTATTTTATCTTTATACATCAATTAAATCATTTTTAGTTTATTGCAAACATACTATACAAAAAAATATATATCAATTTGTCTTTACAATAGTTTATTTTAAAGACTAATTGCGTGATTTATTTGCTAAGCAATAGCTTAATTCACATCAAAAAGCAGAAAGAATATAATTTGATTAATCTGTGTGAAAAAAGATTTCTCGATTTTTGAAAAAAAATAACGATTTCTCATAACACATGGAGCTATTATAAGAAAAAAATGAAGGCATATGAATCAGTATATAATCGATATGTCTTGCTGAGCTTCTTAAATCACGAAATTGCTTTTTTGTTGGGTTTCTTATGCCAGGAGCAAACTTTTTCTGTAAATGTTGTTAAATAGCTGTATCACATGGGGAACAATAGTAAGCAAACATTTTACAAAACATGATCATCCATCTTGCTGCATGTTCGGTAAACAGGTTTTTCAAACTTCTCGTGTGGTTATTTAGTTTCTCGCTCCGCTCCTATTGGTCAGTTGATCAGCTCTCAATGAATCGCCAACATTTTCGGAAACGCTCAGTGAGCAATAATAGTGAGTAAAATTCTCCCCTTCATCAAAGTCACACAACTTTTGCTGACTGTAACGTCGTGCAGAGATAATGTTCTGAGAAAGGAGTCCGTGTGATACAGCTATAAGACTTGATCGTAAAAGTTTAATGCTTTAGCGCATGCTAAGACGTCATTATATGTATGAACATATGTTTAAAATCTTAAAACTGAAATATGTTTTGTAGAAAAGCATCATTTCCACACCAGGGATTTTGAAATTCGTCACATGTTAAAATGCTTCTCTTTTGAAAATAACATAATTGAAATCATACACTGATTAAACGCAATGTTTTAAAATTCAGCCTGTCTTTATATAAAAGCAGTAACATGCACTGTGCATCATGAGATTGGAGGTCTTTGTCCAAAGTACAGCAATTTATATTGCAAAACTAACCGATTAACTGTGGCTTGAATTATCTTCATCGAGTTAGACAATCAAACTAAGATGACCTTGGCAATATTTCTAGGTTTAAAATAATGTCCAGTTCCCCAAATTTTTGTCCAAAAGTTTCTCAACTATAGTAAAATTTCATTTGTATCCTTTATGACATTTATTCTACTGTAATTTTATTAAAATAACATAATTTGTTTAATGTATATATTTCAATTAACCCTTTCCGGCACGAGCAAAATCGTTAGTAAAATGAGAAATTTTAGACTGACACCGGAATTAGCAAACGAAATTTTTACATGTTTTGAAATCCCTATTTTTAGTTTTTATCTTAAAAGCAAAATTTTAGTAAAATCTTATTAGTGACATTTGCAAGTTTGGAATTAAAAGTAGATATCCCAGACCGGGCACAGTGTGCCGGAAAGGGTTAAACTTGTTAGAGCATAACGATTTTTTAGTTCTTTTTGTTACCTGTCATTTTACCAGAAGAAAAATGCAAAACTAAATTACTTAATTTTTAACTTCTTTATGGAATAATTATGTCTTTTATGTAATTTATTTTTTACTTTATTTTTACCACGATTTCGATTTCCAAATATGTTTTCAAAAAAGAAATATGTATATTTTTCACACAGAAAATTAATCTGAAAGAGAAAAAGAAAGATATGCACCAATATCTAAGGCTTAAAGTGCAATTGGAAATTTTGTTTGGCATGATACATAAAAATCAAGGTACACATGTTACATGGAATATACGGTAGCTTCTTTAAAGTTGAAGTAACGTCAGGCTATGATTTTGTAATTAAATTTATAAAACGAATTTTAAATTTATATAGAGTTAACTTTGGAACAAAATTTCTTTGAAAACATGCATGTGATGTCATCTCTATACTTTTACATTTTACTATGCGCGTAAGATTTTTTAAATGCACAACATGTATATTTATATTATAATGAACAAATGTGTCCCTGCGTAGCAGTGACATCATTTTGCGAAAGACAACATTTCACGATGAAATAACTTTTTTCAATTTTCATTATTGGAATTTTATTTATCCTCTAATCATCGCACATTTTCAACTTTTATTTGAAAATAGCGTATTTCGTCGTATAGGAAACCAGATCTACATTCAAATGCAATTTGATTAAAAACTTTATCTCACTTGACTCACTTATTAGGACTTTATATTTTTTAAGCATTCCGTTTTAATTTCTATTACGTATTTCCATTAAGAAATACTAATACATAATTTATACATAAGTACATACATATTGTATACTTTTCCATAGTAAAATTAAAGCTGTGTGAATAAATAAGCAATTGAACGGTGAAAAACACAGGTAAAATGATTAAAAAACACAAATTTATCATGTAATCAAACAATTTAAATTTTTCGGCTGACAAATAAGAAAAAATACTTTGAAATGTAATTTCTTTGAAAACTGTATTTGAGTTTGCTGATTGGCTGTACTTTAAAAAAATCAAGTGTGAACCCCTTTTTAATTTACCGGTACCGCATGAAACTCGATTACGAAAACAATTTGCCCTTAAAAGAATGTAAAGAGTTCGTGATTTGCTTCCGGCTAATATATTATAGCAAAATTAAAAATTCCTCGATAAATAATTATATAAAATAATGTAAATGAATACAAGTTTAACGGACACTGTGATTGAAATACGCGCTTGAAGCACTAAAATGATCAGAAAGAAAAACGCTGCCGTAAGTAATAATATCTTCGGCTGATAACTTCTGACGTGCGTCTAATATGGAAATATGACTATTTACAAATACAAAGCTTTATTTGATGCCATAATTAATATTTTCCATTTAATCCTGTAAACGACCTGCTCTTGTTTTTTCCGTTGTGTAATATTTTAACTCAAAGGCTGATTTTAGACAAGATTGAAATTAATGTTAATTTTTTAAATTGTATAAAATAAAAAAATAGATAATTATGAAATAAAAATCTTCAAATCAATATTTTTATTATATGTAGATTTCACAGTTATTTTATAAATAAAACATGAATGAAAAAATCTGCAGGACGTTTAAAGGATTAAAAACTTTTTTTAGTGTTAGTTGGCAATCTTAAAAAACATATAACATGCAGAAAATTTATTAGAGGCTTCAATATTAAATGTATGGTTTTTATCTTTACTATCGCCCGGGTTTGGTCTACTAGTAAAGATAAAGCCTAATAAATATAAAATATCGTTTGCCAGAAATGATTTTGAAGAACCTTACATGCCAATTTACAAATTCAAATTGAAAAAATTTTGGTTGGTCGTCATAACATTTTAGACACTACAATATATGGAATAAAATACTGTGTTATTACTAGAATTTGCCAAAGTTACTAAATTTAAGAAGTATAAACATTTTTCAATCACAATTAAAAAATTATGATAGCAAAAACAAACAAATCAATCTTTTGTGATTTATTTTTTATATCTTGCATAAATTGGCTCAGTAGTATAGATTGAACAAAGTGTCCTTAAAACAGTCTTTTAAGAGAAATTCTTGTTATATAATTCACACCAAACATTTCTTCCCAGTATGTATTAAAAGATGTCTGTTTAAATTACACTTCAGAGAAAATTTCTTGTTGCATGTGGCACAAACAAAAGGTTTCTCACCAGTGTGTATTAACAGATGCCTGCTTAAATGAGACTTCTGAGAAAATTTCTTGTTGCATGTCTCACAAACAAAAGGTTTCTCTCCAGTATGTATTAACAGATGTCCGCTTAAATTAATCTTATGAGAGAATTCCTTGTTGCATATTTCACACACAAAAGATTTTTCACCAGTATGAATTAGCAGGTGTTTGCTTAAACTACTCTTTTGAGAGAATTTCTTGTTGCATATCTCACAGACAAAAGGTTTCTCACCAGAATGAATTAACTGATGCTTGCTTAAACCACTCGTTTGAGAGAATTTCTTGTTGCATATCTCACAGGCAAAAGGTTTCTCACCAGTATGAACTAACAGATGCTTCCTTAAACTACTCTTTTGAGAGAATTTCTTGTTGCATATATCACAGGGAAAAGGTTTCTCACCAGAATGAATTAACAGATGTTTGCTTAAACTACCTTTTTCAGAAAATTTCTTGTTGCATATTTCACACACAAAACTCTTCTCACCAGAATGATTTAATAGGTGTGTGCTTAAATGACCCTTTTGGGTGAATTTCTTGTTGCATATCTCACAGACAAAAGGTTTCTCACCAGTATGAATTAAGAGATGTCTGCTTAAAACCTGTTTTCTCGAAAATTCTTTGCTACATACCTCACAAACAAACAGTTTTCCTTGCTGTGAGTCAGAACAATCTTTTCCTAAAGCTTCTTGTAAAGAAATATTTTGCTGCATATTTTGCACTTTAAAGACAGTTTTGAGTAATGTTATGTGCATCTACATTCATGGTTTTTTGCATCTGCAATAAATATAAGTAACACAATCTGTCACCTTTTAAGATTTATAAAAAATAAATTTATAAAAAAAACATATTATGAAATGTTAAATTAATGCAGAAAACTGAAAAGAAATAGACTTTAAATACCTGATGCTCACAGAACTAGTGGTATATCAGATTTACTTTCTAATTGCATATAGATTTAAAGTATAAACAAATTTCGAATAAATAAAATAATTTTCACCATAAAATAAAAAACTTATCATATAGAAAATATTATTAATAAAAATTAGAAATAAACATTACAAATAAGAAATAAATTAAATATTTATGCATAAACCATTTATATATATAAAAGTATTTTTTAGAACATACATAAATCAGAATAAATGTCTATAGAAACATTGATATATTGCGAAAATAATTTGGATGAAAAAAACTTATTTTTACAGCAAGGGGAAGTATAATATTTACAAATATTTAGTCGATAAATTTTTCCAGATGTAAGAATTTTTCAAACTAACATAAATGACTATTGAGAAAAACATTTTGCATTATTAAATCAATTTACATTTTATTGCAATAATTTAAACACTGATTAGTCTTTTAACCATGTTTAAAGCCGTATATAATAGATTATAGTTAAAACAAAATACATTTTCTTTAAAAATTTTAAAAAATGCATTTACAGATTTGTCTGTGCAAATTGGATTATAAATTGTGTGAAGAGTATCTGTAAAAAGATTATAACAAGAACATCTTATTACACAGTCTGTAGAGAGTGCAGGAATAAATACAGAACTTCAAACGGGAAGGGGAAAAATATTCAGAAACAAATCAATCAAGAAAACGTTCAGTATATTTAATAAAAATGATCAAAAGAATAATAACATTTAACATTGATAATGTTGCAGTTAAGCGTGTTTAGAAGCAACATAAAAATTTCTTTTCAAGATCAAGATATTAGGATTTTAGAATATTAAATGAAATTGCAGAAATAGATTTGAAAAAAAATATATATATATATATTGGTTTTATAGGTTGGATACAAATGCTTCACACTGCGTTACATACCTAGCAATTTAAGTAATTGTAGCATTAAAATACAGGATGGTCTCAAATAACTTAGGTTAAATATACCTTATATCTCCAACTCATAATTAAAATTGATATTTTCATTGCATATGCCTTTCATATCACCACTCTTATAAGTTCACATTTCATTAAAGTGGGTATAAAAAAGAAAATCACACTAAAAATTGTTAAATATCATATAATTTAAATTCATTTATCAATGAAATTGTACTTTACAAAACAATTTATTCAATTTGACGAAATTAGCAATAACACATTAGAAATGTTTACATGTATTCGTTACCTTTTATTTATAAAAGATAACAATACCCTTATATAAATTGTTTAATTAAATATTATATAATTTAATTAAAGTGAACATGAAAAAGGAAATCACACTAAAAAGAGTCCTTTCAGCCAATGCAGGGGGATACAGTTAATGTTTATATTTCTTGGTTTAAAAATTTTGCAATTTTTACTTGAAACTAATTTTACTTAAAGTTTAAGAAGCTAAAATAAGACGAACCCGATTATACATTATTCGTCAATACTGAATTTAAATGAGAATTGTGCCAAATTAGCTATAGTCAGGTTTGCATCATTACTTATTTTGAACTTATTGTTACTTATTTTGAATGCCAAATTTGGCGATACTTTGCCAAGTGTTGCCAAGCTTGGTGATAATTTAAAGCCAATGGATATTGATAATATTTAAGCATTGCACAACAATGCATGGTGCAAGTGGCCGCAATTTTGAAGCAAGAAAACAGGTGAAGCTGGTCAACGAACTCGATCGAGACATTGGTAGGAGAGAGGGGGGGCACGTTTGAACACTTTTTTAAAGATAATCAGCAAATTTTTTACTTTAATTATATTGCTTGTGTTTTAAATATTACATAATAATAAAAAAGCTTTTTTCATCAAATGAGCTTGTAATTAAATTTCTTTTAAAATAAATTAAACATGTTGTGAGGATTTAAAAAGCTGAAAGATTCCTGCCCTACGTAGTAACCTTTGAACAAGGGGCACCTTTGAACAAATGAACAAAATATAAAAATATTGAAGGTTTTTATGAAAACTGAATATCTTTTAGAAATATAATTTTTTTTTTAAATAAAATTGCACAATTATATTTAATTGAAAATGCTATTTTTAGCCAATATGCAATCAAAGCCTGAGAGCTTTTGTACCTGCCTGCTCTCTATGTATATGTGTAATGCAATAACTCATGATAAAATTATTCCATTTACTTGAAATTTTAGATATAAGTTTATTAAGATAAGGCGCTTCCCAGATTAGTTTTGGGAGTTCATGCGATAAGTATAAGTAATGAAACAGGTGCTAATGTCCCTCCCATTAATTTATATAAATGTTTTTTTCATGCAGATTTAACAGATTTCATTCAAACTTTAGACAAATGTTCATTCTGATAAAGGCACCTACATGACAGTTTTTAGATTCATTGGATAAGTCTAAAAGGGAGATGGGAGCTAACCCCCCTCCGCCCTTAATTTAGATAAAAGGTTTTTATCATTATTAGATTTCCTTCTAATTTTAGATATCGGATCACTCTGATGAGACTCCACCGTGAACAGTATTGGGTGTTCATTGAATAAGTATATATGGGGGGATGGGAGTAACCCCCCTTAGTTTATTTTAATGGGTTTTTAACGCAAAATTTACCGATTTGCTTTAAATTTTGGATAAAAGTTCATTCTAATAAGATACTTTTCTGTTTTTTTTTTTGTTTTTTTTGGATAAGTATGAAGAGGGACAGGAGAGACTGCAGCTTTTAACTTAGATAAAAGGTATTTCATGCAGAATTAACCAATTTGCTTCAGTTTTTGGATAAAGGTCAATAGCGATAATATGTTTGCCTGATTAAATGTGGGGTTCTTTTATTAAGCATAAAAAGGGGTACGGTTGATTACCCTCCCCCTTACATTAGAGAAATGGGTTTTTATGCAAAATTATCCGTTTGCTTTAATTTTTTATGTAGGTCTGACAGGGCGAATCTCTGAATAGTTTTAGAAGTTCAATGGTTAAGTATAAAGAAGGGGGATAACTCCTCTAAACTTATATAAATGAGTTTTTATAAATGAGAATTATCCTATTTGCTACGAATTTTGGATGTAGTTTTTTTATATGATAAAGCGTATCCTTGATTAGTTTTGGGAGTTCAATGATTAAGTATAAAGAGAGAATTTGGTGCGATAATTCCCCGTTATGTTTCCTTTTTGTTGTTGTTGTTGTTGTTCGAGCGGCATTATTCCTTAATTATATAAGACTCCCTGTGAGCTCAATGTCATCAGTTTAACTGGGCATATTACTTTTTTATTTTATTATTTAACCAAATTTATATCTTTTGTTCGAATTTGATTTCAAAGCCCATTTTTGAAACAGCACGGAGTGATCCTTCAGGTTTGTTTCGATGTGGCAACTTTTTTGCAATATCTTTAAAATCCACCAAAATGATATTTGATATCTCTTGAAAAAAAAAAATCTCCCTTTCACATAGAAACCTGACATTAAATTCTGTTTTGTTCTGCAACTGCAATTCAATGCGACCAATATAATGAAGAGCAGTTCTTTTTGTATGAAACTAAATTAAAATGAAATCATTCACATGTAAATCTTCTGGAGCAAGAATATTTTCTTTTTAATCTTTGGTATCAGTAATTAAATCTTCGAAGTCACATTCACCAATACATCAATTTATATTTTAAAATTCCCTAATACATATAGAGGTTGTAATCTATATGTGCAGCGAAGAGAGATTGTAAACAATACAAGTTCATCTTTTTGGCATTCTGAACTAACTCTTTTTTATATTTAAAAAAAAATTCAAAAAGTAACATTTAGATACATTCATAACCCTTTACTTCATAGTTTTAAATGTGCAATGGCACCCAAACTTTTCTGTTCGATAGTGCCCCATCACATGGAGTTTAGCATTAGAACCATTTACTCAATTCGGTATAAAAATTTGAATAAAACAAAGATTATGAACTAAAGCTAAAATCTTTCATTAAGTATTGAACAAGAAATAAAAATTTTAGGCATAAAAATTGTTAACAAAAAGCTTACAATTTTATTTTCTTAAGTTTAGATTCAAGAAAGAAAAAATGTATACATATTTTGCTTATACAGTATTGTGCAGCTTTGTATACTCATTGCATTGGATGTATAGTAATGTGCTGATATTTACATTTGAAAAAATAATTTATTTGAAGAAAAGTATGTAGAGTATTCAAAGGCGCCCCCAGTTCAAACCTGCCTCTCTCTCTTCAAGTATGTACTATACATACAGTCAATCTCACCCAGTTCAATCTCATCCATCAATTTATAAATACGAGAGTTACAACATGACGAATTTTAGATTGTTTCAAAATGTCAGCTATCCTAGAAATTTAAATTGCTACTCCTCAGCCATTTTTTAAGATAAAAACAAGATAAAATAAGCTTTGTAATCCTTGTATTAAGGGATAACTCTTAAGAAGAAAGAAATTTTCAGTCTTTAATTTATTTACACAGTTTTTTTTAATTAAAAAAATCAAATAGCAGTAATTTTGAAACAGGATGGCAGATGAAGCTGGCCAACGAACTCAGTTGAGAAATTAGTATGTACTATGGATTCAATTAATCTCATCCAAATCGGTTAATAAATGCGAGAGATATCACACAAAATGTATCCGATACAGATGAACTTCGTTAACACGAAATCAATTAAAACAAAATTACTCTTAACATGAAATGATACTGAGGTTCCATCACATAAGCCTGAAAAGCAATGTTAATTAATTTAACAAAAAATTGAATTTTAAAGCTTTTTTTTTTTTTTTTTTTTTTTTGCTTTAAAGTCAAAACATGATTCTGTGAAAAAAAAATTTCGTTATTACAAACTATGTGTTTTATTTTGTTTTTAAAAATGGATTTTTTTGTTCAGTTAGAAATTACCAGAAAGTAGAAAGGTTTCAGAAAAGGGTGAAATACGAATTTCCTGAGTAACATGAGCTTTTCTTTGATCTCTGATATGCGAAAATTTTCCAGCACTGATCAGAAGCTGGAATGCTGCTGATTAATTTGAGAGACCGAAAAACACACAATTCTTTTGGAGACATTGCAAAGTATGTTTATATGGATGACACTGTGATGGCTCTGAATGTGACAACAGACAAAGAAATAATTGCTGCATTAACTCAAATAAATAAATCAATAATAGATGTCAACATTGAAGTGTCAAACTAGAATAAAGAAACTGACACAGTATGAATAAAATTTAGTGTCATTAAATGAAGCTAGCACAATATTGGAAACTGTGTGTTTTGTTATGGATGAAAAGGATATTTTTCCAGCTTTGCACAAATTAGAGCATAGTCATATATTCCTAAACATAAGTTATCTGCATAAATTGAAGCGAAAGTCAATAACGAATCTAGGAAATAATTATTAGGAGATAAATAATTTTATTATTCACTAAAATGATAATCAATAAGTTTTATCTCTTAATTAAATTTTATGCTTCTTACTAATTTATAATTTTAAAGCAGGGATATGTTTGTAAGTTAATTTATTTAATTTTTATATTTAATATAGATGGCATCAATATTTTGATGGTTAATAAGAAATCCCAAATAACACGAAGAAAATTCACAGTCCCTTTAAGTGTGCATTAAAGAGGTTCAAGTGTAGGTGTATATATATATATATATATATATGTATATATATGTATATATAATTCTACATTTTGACGGAGAATGGTTTTGGTGTCTGGGAGGTCGTGATCAGTGAAAATATACCAGAATGTTTTGGAAGTACTTTGCTCAATACATGCGGTTTCAATACTTTTTACTATTTGTAATAAAAGTTACCTAAAATGTTAATGTCATGTAACTTAAATTCATTTAGCAATTAAATTACAAATCAATTTATTAAATTTAGTGAAACCAGCAATAAGACATAAGCAGATCATGTAATACATACTTTTTATTTATAAGAGACAACTATGCAACCTCATGTGCATGGTAAAAATGACAATGGAAGAAAGGTCAACAGGTAAAAACGGCAACATCTAAAGTTGGGATATGTCAGTTATAAAGGGCTATATGTCCAGTTTTAGAAAACCAGTTCTGTTTCAAGCAAGCAAATGCTAAACAAATGTACTAATGGTTTTTACAACTCGATTGATGAAATAAACAATACACGTGTTTATAGCTTATGTATAAACACAGTAAACTTTGATCAAGAATATGCGTTGGAGTAAGAAAAAAGGGGAAAACATGAAATGAAAAAAAAATATGCACAGCTACAGATATTTTAATACAGTGGAAAAAATGACAAAAAGAAATGAATTTTTTTTTCTTGATATATCGAATGCAGAATTATTTAAAGGAGACAACAGAAAATGAGTCAATTTTTTAGATTTGGCACAAGAAAACTCAATTTTGGCAACATGCAGCATAAATCATTTAAAATAAAAATAAATATGTAAGTAAATTTGCTGTGGTGGTTCTATTAATAATAACAAGAACTCAAAGAAACAAATAAAAAATTGTGCATACATAGATTTATATATACTCTTTTTTTCAACAAGTGAATTGCATTTTTAGTTATAAGTGCGGATTTTCTCACGATGATCTTTATCAGGTTGTCACATGCAGAAATTTTGTCGAAAACACTAATTTTGACAGCATTTTCCAGAAATCCACCTGCTTTTATCGAAAAATGAAAAACATTGTTCGACATTATAGTTTGTAAATAACATCTTCCTGCCACTTCCATGTATTTATGAACAAAACTGAATTCAGGACTATCTTAGTAAAAACCATTTTTGGATTTACAAGATATTAGAAAAGATTGTGTTATTTCTGTATGAGAAAGTGGGTGATTTGCTCAGAGTCCTTATTATGTAATGACCCAGATTTAGACTTATTTGCAGTTTAGCTCTGTATTTTTCCCTTTTATTCTTTATTTGAAAACATTTATATATTAAAAAAAATATTTCATAATTCTATTGTTAAATGTGTTTGAATAATAAGTAAATGAATGTATTAAAATTTTGCAAGGGAAAAAAAATAGATTTTGATGATGTAACTATTGGTTTTATTAGCACAGAAATGAAAGAAAAAACATTTATTTTAAAATATTTTTCATACTCTCAAAGTAAAAACTAAGATATTTAAATGTATTTGAATAAATGTATATCTTGCAGTATTATACAAGTTCAATTAAGTAAAATATTTTTTTCCCTTTCTTTCTCTTATTTGCAAAGTTAATGGTTACATAATCAAAATCTAGATAATAATTTTTTAAATGTTTCAATACATTCATTTGTTTATGATTATTTTATTCATACCTATGATATGTTATTAGCACTAATTCCTATCACACAGCAAACTCCCCTCAAATCCACACAGTTTGGGATCAGAGGATGTGTGGATTTTAGAATTTTTCAAATTTCTGGTCAATGCTTTGTTTACATTTTTAAAACAGTAATTTGGATGCAATTCACAATGCAATCAAATTTATAATGAATGCTTACAATATAACAAAACATTAAAATAAGTAATAAAATAAAAAATATAAATTAAGATAAATTTTAAAATCATTAAAAGGTGAAGTTAATCATTAATAATATATAACTAAGTATTTATTATAAAGATGAAATGTATCTTTCCTAAATTATCAATGAAACTTGCCTCATAAATTTACACTGCTAATTCACATCAAAATTATAAAATAAGGAAGTTTTATTTCAAGTTTAGCCAAACTTAATAAATAAAAACGCTTCAATAATACATACAGTGGCTCACAAAAGTGTTCGTACACTTTAAAATTTTGTACGAAAAAGAAATTTCCCTGAAATTAAATTCGTATATGAAGTCTAGAAATTTTTTATATTATCTCCAAGTTATTCTAAATAACACACAACCTTTTTGTTTAACATTAAGGGATTTTTTTTAAATCTAAAAATGAAAACGGAAGATGCCACAGAAAGAAGACGCCACAAAAGTCTTCGTACACAGAAACATTTTCGGATAATTTCATTATTAAAAACATTGTTTGTCGCTTTATTTTTATTTTTGCATTGTATTGACATCTAAAAAATCGCTTGGCTTTATATTTTTCAGAATTGGTCCGTAATATTCTATTTATTAATTAAAAATGTTTTGTAATCATAATGTCACGACTAATAGCGTTTGAAATTAGTTATTTTTCTTCATAATAGTAGTAAATCAATTCGAAATATTGCAAAATTAGTTAATTTATTCCATTCTATGGTGAAGTATGCGATAAAAGACTTTGTAGAAAAAAAAATGGATTGAAAACTAGGTATGAAAAGGTCGTCAATCTAAGTTAACGCAATAAGATCAAGTACTTACAATTAGAAAAGGGCCTTAAAAAATCCATGTTTAAGTGCTATAAAAGTTGCTACAGAATTTAATGAAACAGTTTCTACTTCATTTTCACCTGAAACTGTTCGACGAGTGATAAGCCCAGCTGCCTTATATAGGTATTCTGCCCGTAGAAAAAAATTTGTTAGGGCGAAAAACAGAAAGCTTAGGCTTTCTTTAGCAAAATCAATGATAAATAAACCCGAATCGTATTAAAAATAATGTTTTATTTACAGATGAAATCTAGTATGCCATTCTTGTCCAATGAGTGCATAATAGTATGGAGAAAAAAAAATAAGAATTTAATTCAAAGAACTTAGTTGGAACAGTTAAGCATGGCAGTGGAGTTGTCCTTGTGTGAGGGTGCATATCAGCATCAGGATTAGGTAATTTGGTATATATTGATAGCATAATAAATCACGATTTTTGATTCAATATTTCAAAAGGCAATTTAAAATTATCAGGCAAATATATGGGTAACACATACAATTTTGTTTTTTATCAGGATAATGATACAAGGCACATGGCTCTCAACGGTCGCCTATGGCGTCTTTATAATTGTTCACAAGTTCTGAAAACATCACCTCAATTGCTGAATTAAAACCCAGTAAAACATATTTGGAGATAACTGGAAGTTAGAACACGAAAACACAGAATTGATACAAAAAGCAAAGTAAAAACAGCAATGTTCGATGAAGGCATGAACTTTCATGCAGAAATTACAAAAACACTAATTAAATCTATTCCCAGGTGTTTGAAAAACTCTTGTGGATGCTTAATAATATCCTATTAAGTACAACTTTAGTGAAATATTACAACATTTACAAATATACAGCGATTTTTTTTAAAGTGTACGAAGACTTTTGTGAGGTAAATTTTATGTTATTTTTTGAATAGTGATTTTTTCAAAATAAAGTTTTGCTATGTTTATAAAATATTTTATGTAGTTTTGTTAATAATGAGTCATAGATCTTACTTTTAAATACCCATTCTAAAATATTAATTTTAATTATTAGATAGAGCCCTACTTCATTGAAATTCCTAAGTGTACAAACACTTTTGTGAGCCACTGTAAATATATTTGGTAAGATGATTGTGATTATCAGTAATAACAGCAGTATCTTGAATTTTTTTCAGAAATATTTTAATCTTACTTCATGACAAAACAACAAATCAGTAATAAAAACGAAAATTACAAATAAATGTATGTATGGAATTGATATAAAATTAAAAATATCTAGTTTTATCCTTATATCTGAAATGAATGTTTCATTGTTCACATTCATAAATTATGTGCAGATTTTAAAGAGTTGTGGATTTTAGGATTGCAGATTTGAGAGAGTCTACTGTATTACCTTTGTGAGAAAGCAGTATAAAGATTTAACTATTCAAGATTTGTATATAATGTGCCAGCAATGTTGAATTCAGCTGCTTTTCTTCGGGAAGGACTTTTGTAGCTCCGAGGGGCGGGGGAGGCATTATAGAGATCTGGGAGGAAATTGCCCTTTTCAACCATTGAAAACCCAAAATCTTGAATTTTCTGGGAGGGGGGGGGGATGCATTTTACTGCTCCGGGAGGGAATGTCCCCCCGTGGCCAACCCATGAATTCAACACTGTGTGCCAGAAAATTTAGTGTTGTATTGCCAGTTTTTTTTTGGGGGGGGGGTGGAGGGGGAAGAAGAAGATGCATTTTAAAAACGGTCAAGAAAAAGTTACATCAAAGTCATAATCTGCTGTAACTCTCACTGTATAGGAAAATTAAGATTTCTGCTAAATCCGGACATATAGCCCTTAATAATTAACATATCTCAACTTTAGATTTATTGAAGAATTGACATTTATTTATATTATTCTCACTGTTGTTGATTTTACCAATTGACATTTTTTCCATTGCCAATTTTGCTGTTGCAGTTTTCTCTGTTGACCTTTTTTCTTAAATTTTCTACATCATTACGCTTAAAATAAAAATGTGCAGCGAATTGAATGACATTAATAGAGATTTAAAAAGTTTAAGTTTTACTGAAATCGTAGATGTAATTGATAAAAAATATACAAAAAGAAACTTTGTTTTTTAATTAAAAAAATATATACATTTTTTTTCTAATTACTATCATATTTTCTATTAATATTCACATATTAAAACTTTTCAAATTTTGTTAATAGAAAATCAATAATTTCTAATAAATCTAAATTAATTACAAAAAAAGAAAAATCTATCTTAAATTTGTTAATGTAAGTCTTTAAAGGAATTAAATTTTTAAACGTAATTGATGAAAATAATTTTATCAAAAGTTTCAATTCTTTTTATAGTTAAAATATTAAATTTTATTTGTATAAGTAAATATATATTATGTAATAATAAATTTTTTTTGCCTTAATCCTAAATTATTTGCAAATTCTTTTATTATTTAAGTTTTTCCCTTTCTGTTTTATAATATTTAACGTATTATTATTTTTTTACATATAAAATTTCATTAGTCAGAAAAATAAAACAAAACAATTATTTTCCAAAGCAAAGAAAATTGCATCAAGCCCTGCACCTGCATTCTGTTATGTACAGGACAGGGAAATTAAATGACAATTAATAAAATCAATTCACAAATCATAATTTCAGGGTTCCATTCTATTATATTCAGGATGACCATAAGTGGAATTTTCCAGGAGGTATCTCGCAATTTTTTTTTTTTTTCGACTGAACACTTTTACTTTTAAAATAAAATGTATCCTAGATTCGAAAGAAAGCAAAATGCAGTTACTCAAAAAAAAAAAAAAAAAAAAAAAAAAAAACTTTATATTCTTATGAGAATTTTTCATTTCTTTTGTTAAACAGGCTGAAATTCTGCAGGTACCTCAAAGAACCAAAACACCCAAATTCTAGCTAAAAATTTTTACAACCCACTTTTTCTTTCTAGCTATGATAATGTAGAAGTCATCAATTTTATCTGAGTGAGGTAAACAACATGGATTAGCACTGATCCTTGTATGAAAGAAAAGAGAAAATTTTGGGTAATAACTTTTTACAAGGGACAAAATTCCCCAGACAACTTCAGAAAAAATTTAAACATCTATTGTTCCATGTTACCTGGATAAATGTAAATACTTTAATGATATGAATGTAAAACTTAATAGTACTGATTTGTGATGAAAAAAGCTTAAATTTTACAGTTTTCTAAATATTCTGACTTAAAGTCTTTCTTTTTCACTGTTGTTACAGCATTAAATTAGAGACGTTGAAATAGTATCATCAATTCAGTATTTTTTTTTTTTTTTTTAAACAGCATAATTCATGGATGGGGGAGGGGGGTGTGCTTCATATCCCTATGAACATTCTTTAAAAAAACTTTTAAAAGGTTAAAATCACAGTATTTTTTTCTGTTGCCTACACCCCATCCATCTAAAAACAGCAATTTTCCTAATGCTCAGTATGAAAAAAAGTAAAATGTTTTCTTCTGTTAAAAATTTGTGTCAATATTTTAAAAAAGGCTGTTATTTTTTCATTATTCTTACATTATTTCTATCGTTGTCTAGGGAAAAAAAATTCTGTGATCTAAGTACAAACAAAACTGTCTTTTTTTTCTTTCTCACCAGTATAGCACAAGTGCTTACCTGAGATCCCATATAACATTAGGAAGATACTGGAATTTCAAAATTCAGGTTCTCATTTTATTTAAGCTGCTTTAACATGTTACAGTTAAATTTTATATTAAGTACACTTAGTATGCAACCAACTATTTAAAAATATTTCATTTTATTTGAGCAGAATACAGCCAAATTCACTCTTAGATTAACAGAGTGTTTTAAAATTAAACTTTTGAATCAAAACTCAAATCAATTAGAAAAAAAAAGTTATAATGCTTTTAATGATATGTTGGCAAATATGAAGTTTGCGAGAAAAATTTGTGTACTCATATGATCAAAACACAAATTGCAACATTTTTAATGCAAGAGTAGCCAGTACTATTTATAAAATATCTTAATAAAATATCTTACTATAAACATATTTTTATAAAAGTGAGTTGAATCAATAAATTTATGTTTTAAAATTACCAAATATTACAAACAGGTGCAAGGGGAGATAGGACCATAGATGCAGTAAAATATTAGTAAAATAATGATAAAATAGAGTAAAAGTTATTCTTACATCTATAAATAGGACACGACGCCAATGCATTAAATGAATCATGAGTTAAGTAAATCATTCATTCAAATAGTTCATCGCAAATCAAGCACAAATCTGTCTAAATTCTGATAGTTTTTTAATAAAAGAAAATTATAATCTACGTGTTCTTACATGCACAATTCCTTATTTCTATCTATTTGTTGCAGTGATATTAAATTAATAGTTAAGATCTTAGGTGTATAGCCAATTTTTATAAATGTTGGGATCGATTAAAGTGCTTTTCCACACTTAAACCAAAGAAGTTGATTTCAGAAAACATCTTTGCTAAACATGGAAATAGAGCTTTGAACAAAGTTTTTTTGATTAACTTTCTTATTTACAATTATTTAAGGAACAATAATTTTTACGAATAGAATCGTTTTGAGTTTTTCAATATTCACTCTAGGGCCGTGTTCAAAAGCCACTTTTTTAGTGCGCGCGCGCTCAGAAGATTCTGCTTGGAGTAGGTTCTATAGAAGAAGAGAATTTTAAAGTTATTCAATTATTGCATTATTTTTATAGTTCAGAATTGGTAAATACAAATACTATATCCCTTTATCCTTTCAAAACATGATTCTCGTATCGGAAATACATACCTGTGACCTCTCAAATAAAATTTAAAATATTCCAGGAAGTATCACGTGACCTATTTCATGTAATTAAGCCCGATCAGCATTTAAAATATGACAACCAACCCTGCTCAAAAGCTGACGCGCGCGACGCAAATAAAACTGATGAGCGATTTGATCACGTGATTGTGCGTTTTGTGTTTATCTGTTATTGGTTGCACGTTGTTTGTTGTCAAAGTTGGTAGGTTGACTGATACAATTTAACAATTGGTGATTTAAATTTTTTAATACTTTTATTTTTATTTATTTAAAAATCATTTATCAGTTGCTTTATACTTTTCATATTAAATAGAATGCTGTTGATAAACCAAGGTTGAGATATCCATAGCTAAGGGGGGGGGGGACAGACAGGGGGGAGCCTCCCCTCCCAAAACATTCACAAATGTTGTTACACTTTGCAAATTTAAAACTTTTATGTCAAATTTAATTAAAATTTTAATAAAAACTGAGATACATTTTCTAATTTTTATTAGAATTTGCAAAAGTTACAACTTTAATTGGGAATATTATTAATTCTTTTACAAATAAGAACTGTATTACATTTTCAAAGTGCGTTAACTTGGCAAAATTATAAAACGAGTTGGCGAATATAAAAATTTGACTTGACAATATTAAGGTTTTCTCCCCCAACAATAAAAAGTCTTAGCGATGGCCCTGTATCCACGTATTACAAGATTGATTTGTAATCTATAATACTGGATTGATTTCAATGGAATTTGCATTGTTAGTTAGATAATTTTTCAGAAAAAGTTTTAGTATGTGTATATTTCTTATTTAATGATTATATATTTTAATACCGTGTGGATAACAGGCCAAAATATGTCATAAAATATGAGAAACAAACGACATCCGAAATTATGTTAGTATAAGCAAAACACTTATTTATACTTTCAATAGAAAAATTATAAACATTCTAATCATACTTTATTCATTACAAAACTAGAAGGCATAAACTCCAAATATTTCACCTCTTTAAAATATAGGTATGCATATATTCTTAATTAAAAAAAATGTATATCTTTTACGTTTTGCTTTTATAATATTTTCCATTTTGATTTTAACACCGTAAAATATCCACGCATGCATTATATTTGCATCCTAATATCAATAAAAACTTACTTCTAAAATTAAAAAAAAAAAAAAAAAAAAAAAAAAAAAAGAAGAAGAAGAAGAAGAAGAAGAAGAACATTAATAATTATTTTATGCGTATACGAATATTTTCGCAGAAAACTTTTTTTTTCATTTGCTTAATATATATATAAATCACTTTGGAACGATATTAATATTGTTCTAATTATCCTTTTAATATTCTAAATTTAGAATATTAAAGCTTTCTCCGCAAAAATCTCATTTCTCGTATTTAAATAAGTCTTTTATTATTATAATAGAAATACATGTGCTTCTGTATTATTAATATAAAATTTACCTTTAATAAAAATGTCTTATTTATTAATAAAAAGCAACCAAAAAAAAAAAAAAAGACACAAACCAACTTTTGGCCCGAGCAGGTTTCGAACCCGTATCGTCTGGGTACAAGCCCAGCACTCTGACCATTTGACCATCGAGCTCACATTCGTTTGCAACAGATTATCTTTATAATTGGCACCACAAGTAATTACATCCGTGACCTGTTCTCCATCTGTTATTGAGCGAACAGTTACAGTAACCGGTGGCGCAGTAGCGAGTGCTGAACGCACATCCCGTCCACTATAGGTACACACTCCATGTCCGTGGTCCTGAGCGCACGCGTGCAGCGCGCGTAACAGCTGAACACGGCCTATTTCTGCTTTCGTGATTCATTCATTGCGTTGGCGTCTGTTTTACTCGTCTGGGGCTTAATGTAAATATTGACCAAAAACAATATGTAAGGAGCCTGTCTTCCTCTGATTCTAATAATAGCAAATTTTTAAAACATAAACATAGCGTTTCATCCTCATTGCTAAAGTAAGTTAATGGTAAGATCTGTTTCTTCGAGTATTCTTTACTAAAAATTCTCCAACTTGTGATTTGATCATGTGATCACAATAAAATTTCATGTCTCAACTTTTATATTTACTGATATTTAGACATATAACAATAAACGTATTATGAAAATATTTATTCTGGCTGGCATTTTTAATTATCTATTGATTTAAATGTAGTTTGAGTTACAATTTTTGGGTTAAACCAAGAAAAATATATTTTTTTTTTTTAATTTTTATGAAGTGTTTCTGTTAAATATTTAATTTTAGATCATTGCATTGTTCATACGCGGAATTTATCTGTATTGAGTTATTTCAAATGTATATACTTTTTAAGTAGCTAACCTAAAAATATTTCTATCTACTAAATTTAACTGCCAATAATGGTTTATTTTAAATGTCAAATGCACTTGACATTAAACACGTTTAACGTGTTAAAGAAAAATATGTCTCATCTTTACTAAGCATGTTTAATTGTGTATTATTAATTACTTATTTCACCTTTATTTTTTTAAATTTAATATATTTTTAATATGTTTCATTGCATAATCCAAGAAAAATGTAATTCATCTTTATTAAGCATGTGTAATTGCACATTATTAATTATCTACTTGACACTTAGTTTTATTATTTTTTTTTTAAATTATCTCACCTTTTATCATTTTACTTTACTATTTTTCCTTAATTATTTTATTTGAATTTTAAGATTCATTAGAATTTCGATTGCATAATTACTTTCAAATTACTGCATAAAAAATGTAAGCAAAGCAGTGACCAGAAATTTGCAGAATCCTAACATCCAAGCAACCTCTGCTCCCAATCTGTGTGGATTTGAGGAGGACTTGTGCACTAGACCTCTGAAGGGGGGGGGGGGGGAGTTTTCTAATGTAGTTTATATTCAATCATGAGCATTTTTATAACTGTAAGATGGTGATGAAAACAATAGACTCCCTTAAATTCGCAAATGCCAGAAATCTGCTCATTTTTTCAGAAGTAAATAATGAAATTTAAGATAGCGCTTAAGCCAGCGGCTAACACAATATAAATAATTCTATAACAATATTTATTTTAAATCATTTTCAACTTCTTCCTTTTTTTAACGTCTTTCAATTTAAATTCTGCAGTGTTAAATAATATGTTACTTAGATGAACAATGATCGATATTTAATCAAAATACAGTTAAAGTTCTATAATCCACACAAGTTGGGGCCAAAGTTTGTGTGGATTATGGAACATTGCAGATTTTAGAGAATTATGGATTATGCGTCATTTTATTATTCCTAGAAGGTGTTTTAATTCTATAATCAGTATAATATGAAAAAATAAATATGAAATCTAAAAATTAATTTAATAGGCTATCTCAAAAATATCTTTTTTAAGTTATTTTATAAAAAAATTTATGTGCATTTAATTTAAAATAATTACATAGGTTCTGCAATACAGTTTCTTATTTACTATTAATAAAATAAAAGATTTATATAAAAAAAAAATCATGATTTTTTTTCATTTTTTTTAACCCTCTAAGCGTTTGTCCCGTAATATTCCGTACACTAAGCTCCAGGTTTCACTGCAATATAAGCAATGTTTAAGATATTATAATTCTATAAATTTAATGAATTTTCAAAGTATTGAAGAATGATTAAGACTCTCAATGATTACATCTATATTCCTAAATAAGATTTTTTATATAATATTCAAAGAATCATATTTTATTTGCATTTAAAACAAAATACAGAGAAAACAACATTACAATTTTACCCATTTGCAAGACGCTTGGAGGGTTAAATTATTATTATTTGTTTTAAAAAATCATTTCTGGATCACTAATTTTTAATTTTTTTTTAACAGTTTATTTCATTGTTTACATTCATAAAGTAATGCAAATTATAGAAAATTGTGGATAATGGGTGTGCAGATTATAGAAATTTGACTGTAATCATTATCGTATCGTATTTGCAGTGTAATGTAACTTTCAATAGTCATTTGGTACTGTTTGTAATTCACGTGGCAGGATATTTTTTGCTAGATAAAATTATTATTTTATAGTTCTATCACTATTTTCTTATCCCTGCTAGTTACAAAACACATTTGGGATCCAGACCCGGTTTACTAATTATGATGATCAATATTTAGTTGTAATAATCACTATCGCTTTGCAGTCCCAGCTTAATGTAACTTTCTATGAACCTTTTGTAGTGTTTGTAATTTGAGAGGAAGGATAATTATTTTTCTATTAAATGAATATTTAAAAATTAATCAAGCTTTTTTTGTTTATTAACAAAGGCAAATATTTTTCTATATAAAAAATATTGATTACTCCTCATCATTATTTATATTTACCGTAAAATCCCGTTAATCCGGCCTTCTGAATCAAACGCCCCCTCTCCACTGTATAAAAGATTTGAAATTTACAAAAAATCCTGAGAAAGCACCCTCCCTCTCAAAAAAATCATTGAAAACGGATCGCTTGAGAACGGTTGAATCATGATGAAATGAATGAATCATGAATTTTTGATGAAATGTGCTCTTTTTCGCTTAAGCAGAAAAATCCCATGTAAGCGCCCCCCTCTGATTATTTTATGATTTTTCGTCACATTTGGGAGGGTGGATTCACGGTATTTTACAGTAGGATTGTGTCTTAACTATTTACTTTATTTTAATATTTTTCTAAAATTTTATTTTACTTAACGTTTTTTGTAATAATTGCTTGTTTTTTTAACAATTTATTTATTGAAATATTTTACTTAATTATTTTAATGTTTCAATTTATTATATGCATTCATTATAATGCTTAACCAATGATGAAATTAATATTTCAAAAATGTAAACAAATCAATGACCAGATATCTGCAAAATTCTAAAATCCGCACAACCCCTGGTCCCAAGCTTTGCATATCTGTGGGAGTCTACTGTATTATAAATTCTTTGATATAATTCTGGAAGGCATATTAAGGCACTCAGTACTATTTCAAATAAAATGTTACTTGCACAGTTATAATTTAAAAAAAAGTAGATAATGATATTATTACTGTTTCACTCTTATTATTGTTTTCTTAAAAAATGTGACCTGATATTAAATATTAAAAGGGCTTGTAAGAATATAAAGGGGCTTTATTCCCACCTAATATACCCAGTACTTTTATTAAAGTGATGGACATACTCTGCATTAAAAGTAACAATGTTCTCTTGTACCGAGAAGTAGAGGAAAATGATCTGGAAATGTCTAAATTCTGACTATCTTGTTTTTGATAATATCCGCCCCTTCCCTGAAATCTCCATTAATGTGGTATTGGTACTGATTTGTTCTTACTTGTATCTGTAACTAAAAGTATGCATGGATTGATGCAGTTTTCTATGCTTGGTAAAAAAACTATTTTTTTCTTTACAATAATAAAAATATGGGTTTAAAATCATATCAAATTCTACTTTTTATTAATCTGTTAAATTTTCCTTTTGGTAACTTTAACAGAGCTTCATTCACATTAGTCTGGAAAATCTCAAAGTTGAGGAATGCTCTTTGTGTACATGAAAAGTTTATTTTTCAACATAGAATTCAATAGCGATGGATTTTAATGGAATGTAATTTTTTGAAGTGCCTGTAAAAACGATTTCTGGTACCGATTCTATTCCTTAACTTCTGTTTAAACATTCTCAAATGATAAAAATATTAGTAACTTCATTGTTGTTTATATTTATGTGTTATATATTTCTTAACTTTTTTATAGCTTTCTTTTAAAGACTGCACGCCAAGACACATGTGGATAGCAGCAATGAATCATAAAAATTGAGAGTCCTTCAGAACATAGTTCACTGTGATCTGCATATTTCACAGAGGACAGGGGTTGATTTGACGTTTGTATTAAGTGACATGCAGAATGATACATACTCTTCTCGAATATTCTTTAGGTGAGACAATGAATCCATTTTTGTCATTTAAAACATTTCTGGTGCCCTTATAAACAATATGCCAGCTAACATCACTTACATAAGGATAGGGTTTGTGCTCAGTTGAAAAATTTTCCCGTCAGCTTGACACTCTACTAGTAAAACTGTCAGTTCATCAACAATAATATATAGATCAATAGAAAGAAACCATGTTTATTTTTAAGAAGTCAATAATGTTAATAATAAAATACAATGGAACTTTCATTTAAACAAATCTCATCGTTACACTTAAATATAAAACTTCTTTAAAAAATCAACTTAATTCATGAATTTTATGTAATGATATACACATAATATGAAAAATACGCCTAAAATGGTTACACTTAAATATAAAACTTCTTTAAAAAATCAACTTAATTCATGAATTTTATGTAATAATATACACATAATATGAAAAATACGCCTAAAATGGATACACAATAGAGTCCCTTAAATCTGCAATTTTAAAATCTACACATAATTTATGGATATAAACAATGAAAAAATCAGTTAAGATATAAAGATAAAATTTTACTATTTTAGTTTTATATCAATTCCATGCATATTTTCATTTCTAATATTTGTTAATGTTATTGAATTCATGTTTTTTCATGAAGGAAAAATAAATTTATTTCTGAAAAAATTCAAGATATTGCTGGTATCATTGGTAATCAAAATCTTCTTACAAATATATTTATGCATTAATCAAGCAATAATTAATTATGCATTAATGTTTTTTTTTTTTTTTGGTTATTAAGTCTAACTAAATCTGAACTAAAACTTCCTTATTATATGATTTTAATGCAAATTAATCGTTATGGGGTAAGTTTCATTGATTAATTTAGGAAAAGTGTATCTCATTTTTATTATTCATTATTTAACTTAAACTTTGCTTTTAATAATTTAAACAATTAAAAAATGTATCTGAATTTTATTACTTTACTTAATTACTTTAATATTTTATTACATTGTAAGCATTCATTATAGTAATATCAATTGGATCATTTTACTTACCCATCATACGTAATATAGGGTAAGTCTTGCAATCGTTTTGAAAATCGAAAATTTTTTTTTGATGGATTTACGCGTTTTAGATAGTGGAGATTCCGAAAAACATATTTTTAGAAAAATTTTTTTGCCGTCCGTCTGTCTGTCTGTAAACGTTCTATCTCCCGAACAAATTGAGATATAGACTTGAAATTTTGTATGTAGTTAGTATGTAAGAATGGGACGAAGCCTATTTAATATCAGCAACCTCGATTATCCGGAACTATTTTTTTCGGACTCTCGAAAAATTCGTTCTGATGAAAGGTATAGAAAAATTTTCGAATTTTTTTGTTCTAAGAAATGGACGTAAAAGGCAATAAAAGAACACACATTTTGCATATAGAACGAAGTCGATCGGATTATGAGTTGCCGAGATATTTGTAATCTTGTTTTCCACATTCTTCGATTTTTCATGACCCTGTATTTCATTCAAATTTCAATTCAGAGGTATATTTTAATTGAAAATGAGACGCTTAATCCGACGCAGTTAATTGTTAGTTAATAGAATTATTATTTTTGGAGTTATAAGGATGTTTCTTTTACACAGTTCGGTACTACTTGAGTAGTTTGGCGTTTTATATAATTTGTCGAAATTGGTACATCAGCAGTTCTTTAATATAGCATTACTATGTATATTAACAATATTTAAATTTTGTTTATGAATTGCAATGTATTGTATAAATAGTTTTCACATGTTTTATTTTCATATACATATCCATGATGGGTAAGTATTACGGTGGCCCCCAACGACTAGTTTTACATTCAAATTACTGTTTAAAAAATGTAAACAAAGCAATGACTAAAAATCTGCAAAATTGTAAAATCCACAAAATTTCTAGTCTAATGGTGAACACATATGAAGGAGTCTACTTTATTAAAAAAAATGTATTTTATTCGGGGCTGCATTTTTTTTATTTGATGTAGCCATAATTAGAAGAATGTTTAGAGAAACATATAATAAAGAGTGGTGAAGAAAAACTGTAGTAACTTTTCTCTTTCAATGTTGCGGATCCATAACTTTTAAAATGACAGCAATATTACTTTATATACAGGTTTTTCCCAAAAATAAATTACACCGTTCTTTAAAATTTACACTCATCAAAAAAATTCATCACCACTCATTATATCAATCCCATCCCCTCCTCCAAGACTCCTCCCCCTTACTGTCAGTTCTGAGTGTGTTTGTGAGAGAATGGCGATAGCAAGTGTTTATTTTAGTGTGAAAAGTATTCTTTTGATAGTGTTAAGAAGTATGGAAATGATTAAATGAATACATAAATGACTAATATCATTTTCATACAATCTGCAGAAATCAATTCATATACCCATCGCAGCAGCAAACAGAAAGAAAAATAATATGTAAATAAATAAACAGCCAAGATATTTTTTTCTCTCCCCTTATATTATTATACTGAAAAATTCTTTAAAATTTCTGATCATTGACACTTTGGTGAGTGGTAGTATATTTTTTAAATTTTATTTTCTGTATTATTTCAAGGGCTACATTCTTCTGTCTTTTTATTCTTTACAATCTGTATGAATAGTTTGGTAACCGTTTTTTATGCAATATGGTCAATGGCATGGAAAAGTACCACATGTCGTATTGCCATCAGAAACATATCTTTGAATGTAATCTTTATAGTATAGTTGTATCAGAAAAGGAGTTAAATGTCGATTACAAAATTCTATTTTATAAGCGGCAGATTAAGTACAATAAAACAATGTAAAAATCTATATTTCTCAGAACTTTGCACAGATAGAAATGTTTGTTGTAATTGGATATTCACGGTAAGCTACCATAATGAATTAAATCTTAGTAAATTAATAACTAATGCATTACTTTAATGTATTTTTTATTTTAAAAAATTTTTAAATACATTTTGCAAAAAATAATAAAAAAATTCAAAATTTCTGATTTTTTACTTAAAATGTATTTTGTTATCTCAAGTCTATTCTGGATTAAGTTCCATTCAAAGATCCATTCATTATGAATTGATGAAAGGAAAAACTTGTCTGTGTCAATTTCCTTTTTAATATTTAGATAGTGCTTTTTCAACGGATTATCAAGCATCAGAATCTTCTAGAATTTTGAAAATGTATTTCATGCTTTATAAATAATACTGATTTAAAGTATGCCTTTTATTAGCTCACAGGCTATCATAGCCTGAGAGCTTATGTGCCCGTCCGTTCTGTATGTATGTTCGTATGTACGTAACGCGATAACTCATGATAAAAATATCGGATCCACTTGAAATTTTGTATATAGGTATATCCTGATAAGGCGCTTCCCTGATTAGTTTTTGGAGTTCATTCGATATGTATAAGAGGGGGAACGGGGGGCTCATGCCCCTCCCCTTAATTGATTTAATGGGTTTTTCATGCAGAATTAACAGTTTTCGTTCAAAATTTAGATATAGGATCATTTTGATGAGGCAATTTCGTGACTTTTATTAGGTGTTCATTGAATAAGTATAAATAGGGGGAACAGGGGTTCTAATGCCCCCCCCCCGTTACTTGACATAAATGGGATTTTCATGCAGAATTAAGTTTTCGTTCAAAATGTAGATTAGGATCATTCTGATGAGGCGATTCCGTGACTGTTATTAGGTGTTCATTGAATAAGTATAAATAGGGGGAACAGGGGTTCTAATGCCCCCCCCCCCGTTAGTTGATATAAATGGAATTTTCATGCAGAATTAAGTTTTCGTTCAAAATTTAGATTAGGATCATTCTGATGAGGCGATTCCGTGACTGTTATTAGGTGTTCATTGAATAAGTATAAGTAGGGGGAACAGGGGTTCTAATGCCCCCCCCCCGTTAGTTGATATAAATGGGATTTTCATGCAGAATTAAGTTTTCGTTCAAAATTTAGATTAGGATCATTCTGATGAGGCGATTCCGTGACAGTTATTAGGTGTTCATTGAATAAGTATAAATAGGGGAAACAGGGGTCCTATTCCCCCCCCCGTTAGTTGATATAAATGGGATTTTCATGCAGAATTAAGTTTTCGTTCAAAATTTAGATTAGGATCATTCTGATGAGGCGATTCCGTGACTGTTATTAGGTGTTCATTGAATAAGTATAAATAGGGGGAACAGGGGTTCTAATGCCCCCCCCCCGTTAGTTGATATAAATGGGAATCTGGAAATTGTATTAGTACTTACCGTAAAATCTCGTTAATCCGCCCTTCCCGATCAAACGCCCCCTCCCCACTTTATAAAGAATTTGAAATTTTCAAAAAATCCCGAAAAAGCACCCTCTCTCCCCATTCTCAAAGGCGATTGAGAATGGGATGAATCATTATGAAATGAATGAATCATGGATCTTTGATGAAATGTGCGTTTTTTCGAGATTTTTAATTGATTTCATGCTTGTTTTGGTTTTTTTTTTCACAAATTTCTCCTTTTTTCTGCGTTTTTTTTTTTTTTTTTTTTTTGACAGAATTTACGTATTTTTTTAAAAAAAAACCCAAATTTTTTCAAGTATCAAAATTCATGATTCATTAACGATTCATTCATTTCATCATGATTCATTCCTGTAAATTTTGTTGAACGATCCAGGGTCGGACTGGGTCAGAGAAAAGGGCGCAGACCATGGATTTTCAGAGGGCGCAAAACTAATTAACAATTTACCTCAATTTTACTTTCTGGTGTTTTATTTAGTTTAACAAGGTTTAACACATTCGCACAGCACCAAATATAACAAGTAAGAAAAATCATGCGTTCTGCATAGATTATGAAACACTTTCCAGCACTTCCTTAAATCTTTAACAAAGCTTTGTTATTTAAGGAAATAAGGCTGCTTTCTGTAGCCAAACATGCATTCCAATATTTTTGAACAGCCATGCATTTGATTAGTCGGTTGATAAATATACTATACAATAATAATGGAGAAATATAGTTTAGCAAGAAAATGTCTAGCAGGTTGAAATTTCTCTTTCACCAATTTACTAATATGTGGAAACATATTTGAAAACTTTTGTTCAGCCCTGTAGTTTACCTAGTATCTTTATTACACACCAGTATTTAGCTAAGATTTATTTTAAACTGAAACACTCTTAAAACTATATAAATCACATCCTCAGAAATTATCATTCATGGGCGTCCATGTATTCCCTTGCATCATTTTATCTATATTCTACAAACATTTCTTAGAAAACTGAATTCAGTTCAGCATAAAAATGCATAACTTGTTTAAAAATCTCCTTTATGTAATTTACACTTACATTCAGTAACGTTTGCGAGCTCTTTTGTGTAACCTGTATATCAACTATAACATTTATACACACCATATAATATGCATACATTCAGTGAAACTTAAATGCGCATATTATAATTAAAAACCATTTCATCCATCCATCAGCCATTATTGGATACATATACAGTACTTTGCAAAGAATATACTGTTTGAAATCTTTTGTGTGTCCTGTAAATGCTATGCACTTCGTAATATGCATGACTATATGGTATAACTTATATTAAGTGTCATCGTCCTATACCATTTTTATTATTTATAAAATAGTTTAATATAAATAAAATATGTCGCATACAATTCCCCCTTTTATCATTATGTAATGGAATTCTTTTGTGTGGCCCTGTAAATGAATAATAGCCATTTTTTTCACCGCATATTTTAAAGAATGCATATTTCAGTGCACTTTGCAAATGCATGTAAATTTGAATATGTTTGACGAAGTGTAATACCTTTAAAATTCATTCTAAACGATTTTTTCCCATACGCCGCAATATAACGGTAAACTTCTAACTGTCCCTGTGGATAAACTAATCATGCTATAAACTTCATTTGAAACAGGATTCGTGTGATCATAATATAAACCATAAACGTCAATAACGTCCAAAAATTTCAGGGCAATCCGAGTATATTTACGGGAGTAAGAGCGCGGCCAGACGGACAGACAAACCAAATGCATAAACATTTTTCAGCTTTGCTTGAAAGTATTAAAATTTACTGAAAATTATGTATCTCCTTCATTCCCCGCGCATACTTAAAGTTCCATAAAATCTACAGAATATTGCACAATTTCCTAAAATGAAGCATGTAATTTCTAAATGTTACAGCAATTTGAACACTGATTAACATGTAGTAGACTGATATCAAGGCTATCCCTGTCTTATTTTATACTTTTGTTTCACATTTTATAAGAATCATGGGGGGAAACAGTTATCTCCCCCTTCCAATTATTCTGCAAATTATCATATAAAAAAGACATAAGTATCAAATAATTGGTAATAATAACGACTATTAAACTCTATTTATAAATTTTATTTGGGGATTGTTTATGCATTAATAAATGGACGAAAGTCTATTTTTCAAATGGTAACATCCGTTTTTGGCACTCTATTTGAATTCCTGCCAGCCAAGAAAAAGATATAGTTTAGATAAATTTCTTAAAACTCAATACAATTATAAAACAAACAGTGTTAGGAGTTTATTCATAAATTGCGCAAAATAAAATGAAAATATTTAAGAAAAGTTTCCGAAAAAAACTAAATTATTCACCAGTAAAATTATAGAATAATTTTTTATTTAAAATAAACTTACTTTACACTGAAGAAAATTCTACAAAATGTTTCTGGCAAGGTTGTTCAATTTTTTTTTCTATGACTCTTTTAATAAAAGAAGACGGTTCCCTTAAATTATGGAACAGCAAAATTTCTTTTTATCTAGAAAAATAATTATTCAAATTAACTGTAAACTTACACATCGATGCTTTTTAAGATTGTAGTTTGTTGTATTAAAAATTAATGTAGGTCATAATTCATAATTTTTAATAAGAATTTATTAATATTTAAAAAAAAAGTTTTTGAATAGAGAATAAAAGCCTGTAATATGTTTGGGTCTGTTCAAGTATTTAGTGTAAAAACAGATGACTTTTATGAAAATATGTATTAATGTTTTTCAGTTGGGTTTAACCATCTTTTCAAATCCATACTCTTCAAACTTTATGATAAGTTTTATGATAATATGGTTAAACAATGCCATTTCTTGGCCGTTTGGCTATAAGAAACTCAACTAAAATGTCAACGATGAGTATTACTGTTTAAAAATTCAAAGTTGGTGCATTTTTTTAAATAAAGAGGATTTCGAAAACATAATTTATGCATAACAATAATTAATATAGACATCATACCCCGTCTGTTGGTTCCTAAAGATTCTTCATGATTATTTTTAGCGGAATTACTTCTGTGTAACCATTTGGCATTCCATTCATCACCGTTGAAGCCCTGGAAGTCGTTAGAAAAACCAAGAAGGTTTTTTTCTTTGGTCGCCAAATAGAGTTGCTGCGGTGCTGCAAAGAGCTTCAATTCTTTTTTAAGTTTATCTATTTAACGCAATAATTAGTCATCAGTCAGTTAAAAATGTGATAAATTCAACTTCTGTTACAATTTGGCAGCATTTACTTTTGCGAGTCAACTATCTGTAGAAAGAGGCATTTTGTAAAGCCCATTTTCCTTAAGCAATGGCTTTATTTATTCTTAAAAGGCCTATTTATTCCTAAAAAAATTTATATTTTCTTGTTACATGATTAAAAAATATATAATTTTATTAGCCTAAAGTCACTAAAATAATTTACTAAATTTACCCTTCTCAGCATATGCTTTCCATGATTTGCAAAATTCTGATAATTAGAGATTACCGTAAAATCCCGTTAATCCGCCTTTCCCGATCAAACTCCCCCTCCCCACTTTATAAAGAATTTGAAATTTTCAAAAAATCCCGAGAAAGCGCCCTCCCTCCCGATTCTCAAAGGCGATTGAGAGAGGTATGAATCATTTTGAAATGAATGAATCACGAATCTTTAAAGAAATGTGCGTTTTTTCAAGATTTTTTAATTGATTTCATGCTTGTTTTGGCTTTTCTTTACTAATTTCTCCTTTTTTCTGCGTTTTTTTGACAGAATTTACGTTTTTAAATAAAAAAAAAACCCAAATTTTTTCAAGTATCAAAATTTATGATTCATTCAATGATTCATTCATTTCATGATGATTCATTCCTGTAAATTTTGTTGAACGATCGCGAAAAAAATCCCGTGTAAGCGCCCCCCTCTAACTATTGTACGATTTTTCTTTTCGTTTGGGGGGTGGATTAACGGTATTTTACGGTACAGGAAATATTTAAATTTCGACAACTGAGAGGAGAGCATCAGGGTTTTTTTTTTTTTTTTTTTTTTTTTTTACTAGAAATTGCAGAATTTTTCGGCTAGCATTTTTTCTTTTTTTTAAATATCAAAATTTCTCTAGATCATCGTATAATTTTATCCATGATTAAATTAAACATTTTTTGACGTAAAATACATACTAGAATTTCTTTATACTTATTTAACTATGGGAAGGTCTGTCGTTAAATAAAGCGAAGATAACGAACGGAAAAAAAAAATGCTGGCATTGAGTTCCACAGCTTTCAGTATTCTAGGCCACAGAAACTTTTGCTTGTTAAGGCGGGGATTAGGACGGAGTTCATGAAGTCAGATCATGTGATCTCCGTCCACCCAATCACGCGAGAAAATTGTCCTAGTAAGGGGCATTACAAACAAGCGCTGTCTTTGCTGTTTGGGTAGGCGTTAAATATCGTGATATGATGTCATGAACCCCGTCCTAATAATCAAAAGCTTCTTAGACCTCTAATGAAGTTGGCCGTATTCTAATTCAAAAGTGTTATCAAGTCTGGCATTCCTCGTAAACAAAGATCATGTTTTCCGATCAATACAAAATCCCCAGAAAAACTTTTTTACCTTCTGATATTTATAGATATTTTTTCTGAAATTATTTTCATAAAGCAAAACTTTAATTAGGTGCGTTTATGTTCGGCTTTAAAAGAGGAGGAACAAAATATTAAAAGTTAAAAGACTGAAAATATGCAAACTATTTGGCGAATATCTAAAAGCTGTCATTCAAAGAAGCTATTATAAATAAAAAAGAATATTGCCCTGTTAAACTGATGGCATTGAGCTCACAGGCTACGCATTCTAATTGTATATTACAGCATTTTATTTTCAAGGGTTAATTCCGTCGGAAAAACAAATTAAGGGGGTATCAGCTCTCGTCATTTTCCATTTTTATACTTAATCACTGATCCCCTTAAACTAATCAGGGATATGATTTATCATATAAAAAACCTGCATGAATGATACTAATCACGGAGGCGCCTCATCTAAATTTTGAACAAAAACTGATAATTCTACAGGAAAAAACCATTTTTATCAATTAAAGGAAGGGGCATGAGCCCCCGTTCCCCCTGTTTTTTCTTATCCAATGAACACCTAATACTAATCACGGAAGTGCCTCATCAGAATGATCTTACATCTAAATTTTGAACGAAAACTGATAATTCTGCATAAAAAAACCATTCATATAAGCTAAGGGGAGGGGCATTAGCCCCCATTCCCCCTGTTATATATATCGAATGAATTCCAAAAACTAATCAGAGAAGCGCCTTATCAGAATATACATACATACAAAATTTCAAGTGAATCGGATATTTTTATCATGAGTTATCGCGTTACACACGTCATTCATACATACAGAACGGACAGGCACATAAGCTCTCAGGCTATACTAGCCTGTGAGCTAAAAACTCTAACTCAGGACGCCGTGGTTACTATTCTCCGTGGGTGTTTGTGTTCTTCTTTCTCGATCGAATGCAAAGATGCTTACTTTGCTTCTCAATCCTAAAATTGTTTTGATCTATATTTAATTTCTTTGTTATATAAAAAATACTCCTTATGCTGCTTGTCTTTTAACTGAAAATTATTTCCTGAACGAATTCTCCAAAATTAGTGCACAGTGCACTAGTAAAAAATGCATGCTATAACGAAAACAAAATATTTAAACGGCTTAAGCAAGTAGGGGCGTAAAGTTTTCTCTACACGAGGGCGCAGCGGTCTTCGGGCCGGCGGGCCAGCCCGAGCCCGGAACGATCGCAGAAAAATCCCGTGTAAGCGCCCGACTCTAACTATTGTACGATTTTTCGTCACGTTTGGGGGGGGGGCGGATTAACGGTATTTTACGGTAGTCTATTTTTTGTGTGTGTTTATCATGACAATTCTATCATAATGGTCTATGTATTTAATTAAGTTTGATAATCAATAAAATGATATAGTTTCCACACTCTAACACATTTTTACTTATGTAACCAAAATGATAAAAACAAATCATTGAGTTATTTCTCTGTTTTTGGAGACGAGCTTATTCTTCTATGATCTGATACATCAGGAATAAAAACTTGCTTTTCTTTGGCTATCATTAGCTATTTCAATTATATTCCTTTTAATAAACAAGCAAGTTATAATATTTAAGTAAAGACTCTAAATGTGCTTATAAAACTTCTAATATATCCTAGAAAGTAAAGCAATTTTTAGAGATAAGTTCGAGATAAGCTAAGATGAAAAGATCAAAAATGCACATTTTTAAAAATTGCATGTGTGAGAAAGCTTAAAATTAAAAATTTAATCTATACATAGAAGATATGTCAAATTTTAAGTTATGTTAATTTGTAGTAGATTATTACAAATAAATCTAAAATTAAATAAATCTTCATAACTTTTTATGTAAGTGCTTGTTAAAATTTCAAAGTAATTTATTGGTACAGTACTGAACTGTAAATCGTGTATGATTCGTTCAAAATTTAGAGATATTCTAGATTAACATATAGGATGCTTAAAAAACTCCTCATATCATCTTAAAAAAAGGAGTTTTTAGTAATATATCAAGGGCATCTATATCAAGAGAAAAAAATATCTAAAATCAAAAGATCGAAAATAAGGATTTTTTTTTAATTGCATGTGTGAGAAGGCCTAAATTTTAAAATTTTATCTACAGATAGAGGATTTCTCAAGTGTTAATCTATGCTAATATGTAGTAGAGCATTACAAATAAATCTAAAATGTTTGTAACTTTTGTATATGTGTTTGTTAAATTTTCAAAGTAATTTTATGGTACAGCACTAAACTGCATACCTTGTATGATTCACTCAAGATTTTAAGATAATATTAATTAATATAAATGATGCAAATGCAGTGTAAAATATTCCAAATTTAGGTTATTTTCTGCTATCATCATTGATTTGAAATCGTATAAATGCTATTTGGTACTGATTGTCTTTGTAAAGGTTTCCCATTCGAACAGACTTTTGTTTATTTCCTATGATTTCAAATCGATTTTAATTTAGTTGTTCCTATCCATTAAAAAGTAAATTGCTTTGACACCTCCTAGCATACACAAAGCTCAATGTCATTGATCCCTTTCTTACATTCATATTTCTTACATATTTCTTGCATTCCATATTCTACTCTTCTGAAGAGACATTTCGAATTAGATGCACTTTTAATAATGAACCAGATTAGCACATCATTTATAAATGATACATGCACCAATTGTGCAACATCACTTGCTTTTTAAAAAAATGATGCATTATTCTCTAAAGAAAACTTTATATAAACACTGTTGATAGATAGAGATTAATTGACTGACCTGAAAGCTTTTCTTTGTTTCCATTCCAATGCATAATATTTATTTTCTTATATTTTAATGATGCACAGTGCCATTTTTTAAAAATTCTAAAAATATTTCATCAAATTCACAACTTTAAAATCTGCAAAACAACTCAGATGTAAACAATGAAACTTTCCGATCAGGTATAGGGACAAAGTTAGACCCTTTTTTATATTGATTTAGTATGCATTTTAACATGAAGCTCTAGTTAATATTAATGAACTACTGCTTTCCATGAACGAATTATAAATTTATTTCTGAAAAATTTTAATATACTGATAGTAGCATTGGTAACTGAACTTTTTAACCAAATATATTTATGTATTAATCAAACTCTTTTTGATTATTAAGTCTGGTTAAATCTGAAATAACACTTCCTTACTTTATGATTTACATCAGAAGTAGTAGCGAACCTTCATGAAGCAACTTTCACTGAATAATTTATGAAAAATGTTTCTCATCTTTATTATGCACATTTAATTATAGATTAATAATTATTCGCTCGAACCATACTTTTCATATTTAAAAAAAGTCTTAGTTTTTATTAATTTAGTTTATTTAACCAATGCTTTATTTAATCATTTAAATGTTTTAACTGACTGTAAGCTTCATTCAAAATATAATTTCGATTGCATTATTACATTGAAATCATTGTTTAAAAGATATTAACAAAGCAATGAACTGAGAAATCCACAAACTTTCAAATCTGCAGTATCTCTGATCCCAAGCTGTGCAGATTTTAGTGAGTCTATTGTACTTTGTTTGTTCAAAAACTTATTTTTCCAACTGTATAATTTTAATTATCAATTTTTTAAAACAATCGCCTTTAAATCAATTCTAAATAATTTTGCTTGTACTTTTTTTTTCACATACATCCATTTTGATTTGGACCTAACTGTATATTTATTTAGGTTTCTCAAAATCCTTTTTATATGGTTAATTTCATAAATGTTTAATTTTGTGCTTCACTTGACTCCATATCAAAATCATCAGTTCTGAATAGTGCATAATGGGAAATAATGTGCAAAGTTTCTCTAATAACTTTTTATGCGTTTATTTGTTTATTATGCCTGACCTTAAGGATGAATTATCCAAAAAAAAAACACTTTGTATATTAAAATTCTCCTACCACAAAAATAATTTCTTTTTATCTCATTGCTCAAAAAATTCATAATTGTTTTCTTAATTATAAAATTATAGAACTTTCTCCTTAGTTTATTTTAATTAATTATAAATGCTATTCAATATGGTTTTACTTATAAGTAATTTGTTTATAGATATTTGCTTTATTTTTATTTCAAATATTTATTTCTAACTTTTAATTTTTATTTGGAATATATTCTTTTTTAAAATTCATTTAATTTATGACAGTAATTATTCATTTTACTTATTGTCGTTTCAGTTATAGTTTATCTTTACGAACCCTTATCAGTTACGAAATGAATATGACACACTTTTCAATTACTAGTCGACTGTAGTTTTTAATACGATAGTTAAAATTTTATTTCCATTTAGTTTTCTAGAATGATGTTAAATTTTAATTCTAATTTCATTTTTCATAAGTTGCCTTTCAATGAATCGTAAAAAGTGATAATTAACTTTTATTTCTTGCAGATAAATTAATAGAGATAAAAATCGCACCGATCAAAGCAGTCTTTAAATCGTGAAATATGCAGGAAAATGTTTCTTTACAAGAGCTTTCTGCAAATAGAATTTCTGACCATCAGCAATGAAAGATATTTATTTGTGGAGATCAGGAAATTTTTTTCAGAAGAATAATTTAGGACGTAATCTGTACACTCATACTGGTAAGAAGCATTTCATATGTGAGATATGCAGTAACGAATTATAGCAGAAGAGTTATTTAAGTATGCACTTCTTAACTTAGGAGTGTCTAAGCAGTCTTTAACGTGTAGATTATGGAGAAAAATATTTCTTTACAAGAGATTTCTGGACAAACAACTTCTGACTATCAGGAAGAAAAATCTTTTGTTCATGATGCATACAATAATTTTTCTCAAAAGAGTAATTTAAGCAGTCATCTGTTAACTAATACTGGCGAAAAATCTTTTTTGTGTGAGATATGTAACAAAAAGTTTTCACGAAAAGGTGATTTAAAAAAGCATCTGTTAATTCATACTGGTGAAAAACCTTTTGTGTGCGAGATATGCAATAAAAAATTTTCACTAAAAGGTGATTTAAAAAGACATGTATTAATTCATACTGGTGAAAAACCTTTTGTGTGTGAGATATGCAACAAAAAATTCTCAGGAAAGAGTAGTTTAAAGACACATCTCTTAATACATACTAATAAAAATCCTTCTGAAAAATCTTTTGCGTGTGAAATATGCAATAAGAAATTCTCACTAAAAGGCAATTTAACCAAGCATACATTAATTCATACCGGTGAAAAATCTTTTGTGTGTGAAATGTGCAACAAAAAATTCTTAGAAAAGAGTAATTTATGTAGACATCTTTTAATTCATACTGGTAAAAAATCTTTTGAGTGTGAGATATGCAATAAAAAATTCACGGAAAAGAGTAGTTTAAGAAGGCATCAATTAATTCATACTGGTGAAAAACTTTTTGCTTGCGATCTATGCAGCAAGAAATTCTCACGAAAGTGTGATTTAAAAAAGCATCTGTCAATTCATACTGATAAAAAATCTTTTGTTTGTGTGGTATGCAAAACAAAATTCTCACAAAAAAGTAATTTAAGAAGACATCTTAGAATTCATACTGGTGAAAAACCTTCTGAGTGTGAGATATGCAAAAAGAAATTCTCACAAAAGAGTGATTTAAAAAATCATCTATTAATTCATACTAGTGAAAAACCTTTTGCATGTGAGGTATGCAATAAGAAATTCACTTTTAAGAGTAATTTAAACAAGCACTGTCTGATTCATAATGCTGAAAAAGCATTTGTGTGTGAGATATGCAACAAGAAATTCTCACAAAAAGGCTGTTTAAGGACCCATCTATTAATTCATACTGGTGAAAAACCTTTTATGTGTGAAATATGCAACAAAAAATTCTCAGTAAAAAGTCAATTATCTAGACACTTTTTAATTCATACTGGTGAAAAATCTTTTGCGTGTGAGATATGCAACAAGAAATTCCTAATGAAGGGTTATTTAAGAAAGCATCTGTTAATTCATAGTGGAGAGAAACCTTGATGAAAAATTTTCTCTTAACCCTTTAGCTACGAAGCCGCCCGAGACGGCTCTTCGTACAAGATACGAGCAACCCGCCCGAAACGGCTGAATAACAGGATTCCATTTCCACCCCTCTCCAAAATACCCAGGTATTGTCATGCAGTAAGTCGGGACGGAGTGATTGATGAGAAGATTATTGCAGTCAACGGATGGGGAATTTCCGAAGGAAAACACTTGTCCCTTTTGCTACTACTGGTGATGCATGAATGTTTAAAAAAAGTATCCTTATTTAAAGTTGTATCTTAAAATAATATATCTATGTAAGTTTAAATTAGTTATCTGCATTTTATTCAATTATTTGCATACGGTACATAAAATGTATCGTAGAGGGAAAAGTCTAACGCAAGAAGAAGCATTAGCAATCATTTTTAAGTAGGATACAGATGAATCTGAATCTGATAAATCAGAAGATGAATGTGATTCCAATGAAAAGATTCAATTATCGTATGACGAATCAGTGGATGCTGATATCGATCATGAGAATAATGTGCACGATTTGAGTACAAGTATCGATTTTGATGAACCAGATAATGGTGACTATTACTGGGAGCCCTGTCCGGATAATGAAAAAATAAAGACAGGTATATTTTCTTCCCTTCAGACCCAGTACATCATCTTTCCCCTGGTTCATCAGCGTTGGATTATTTAAAACTTTTAATTACAGATGAATTCTGCGAAATAATTCGCACAAATACAAATAAATATGCAATATTTTGTAATACTTTGAAGACTAAGAAAGACGAAAACTGGACTGAAATGACTGACATTTCTGAAATATGGTGTTACTTTGGGGTATTATTAACTATGGGCATTGTACATATGCCAAGAATCCATGACTACTGGTCACAAAACTCTATCCTTGGAAACTCAATGGTTAAAAATTTGATGAGGCGGGATAGATTTTTAAAAATTAGCCATTATTTTCATGTGTCAGATCGGGAAAATGAATACAAGAGAACGGATGATGAATACAAGTATTTTCAAAAATTAGAACCAATGTATTCATATTTGAAAATTAAATTTCAAGATCACTTTCATCCGTTTGAAAATCTGTCAATTGATGAAGCTATGATCAAGTTTAAGGGAAGAGTTGGGATCGTACAGTATATGCCAATGAAACCTGCCAAACGAGGACTAAAAATATGGTTGCTCTGCACATCTGAATACGGATACGTGTTAAATTTCGATATAGCGGCAGATTTGACAACATTGAGCGAAGTGGAAAAGATTTAGGGTATGACGTTGTAATGCACCTCACAAAGTCCATTCAAAACAAATATCATCATATTTATTTTGACAGATTTTTCACTAGCGTATGCTTATTGACAGACTTGCAAAGATTGGGAAATTATGCATGCGGTACTTTGATGCCCAACCGTAAACATATTCCCTCAGACATGAAAAAGCTATGTCTTACAGAACAATACACAAGGAAAACAATGCAGAGCAGAAATTTTCCAAATTTGCTTTTCACTGCCTGGTCAGATAAAAAACTATTTTTATGTTATCAACAAACGCAAAAAATGAGATTGAGAATGTGAAGAGGAAAAAAGGTTCTGAAATTAATGCAGTAAATTGTCCAGCATCTTTTTCAAATTACAATAAATATATGGGTGGAGTCGATTTAGCCGACCAAAAGCGTAGATATTACACTGTTGCAAGAAAATCGTCGAAATGGTGGAAATATTTATTTTGTTTTGTACTTGACTCTGCAGTTGATAATGCATTTATAATTTATTCATCAACAAATCGCCCAAGTAACAAAAAAACTGTAACCTTATCTGATTTTAAGCTAGAGCTTTTAGCAGACATTGAAAAATCATATTTAATAAAGAAGCGGGCAAGTCCGTCTTTTTCTCCGATTTAATGTCACAAACATAAAAAAGCAAAAATCGAAGGCAGGAAAAGAACTTGCGTTAAATGTCGAGAATTGAATAATAAAACAATAAGTGGTCGCAGTATCGAAAGCTCATGGGAGTGCGAATTTTGTAAACAATGCCTGTGCAAACAATGTTTTGATTAATGCTGAGCCTATTTATAAATTAATATTTCTTGATATCGATGTATTTATTTGAATGTACTATGCAATCTAAATGGTTTTTTCCTTTTCTTTTTTTTAGTGTAAATAAATTTTATCAGTAATGTTTTCATCTCTTATAATTATTTTCCTTTGAAGGGCTTTTTTATTTTATTTCATTTATTTTTTTCCTTTAAACTAATTTTTTTTCCTTTTTTTAGTTATTGTATTTTATGTATGTTTGGAAACTTAAAAAATCCATTACATGAATTAGGTTTGATAATAATGAATTTTCGATTCTTTTATTATAAATGTATAAAAAATGACAAAAGTCCAATTTCCATATATATATTAAGGGAGAAGAAAAAAAAATATTCCTTTAAATAACTTTGTTTTATAAATGATTTTCTTTTTAAATTACATTTTTTTTCTATATATGTAGAAACTTAAAAAATTCATTAGGATCTTCAAGAATGACAAATAGAACTATTTACAACAAACCTACAAAAATTGATAGTGGAAAAAAAATGGACAGGTGGAGAAAATTATAATTTTTCTGGGTTGTTTTTTGTATGTTTTTTTTTAACAGTTATTGTGTTTTATAAATGTTTGGAAACTTAGAAAATCCACTTACATCATTTATGTTTGATAATAATGAACCTTAGATCCATTTATTATAAATTTATAAAAAATGACAATGCCCAATTACCAGATTTATTTTATTTTTATTTATTTATTATTTTTTTCAAGGGGAATAATTCCTCTTGAAGATCCATCAGGATCGTCAAGAATGACTGATTGATCCATTTACAACAAATCTACTAAAATTGATAATGTCCATTTTCCAGAGTGAAAAAAAAAACGGACAGATGGAGAAAATTATAATTTCACTGGGTTGTTTTCTGTAATATATATATATATTTTATAAATGTCTGGAAAATTAGAAAGTTTATTCATATCATTTAAGTTTGATAATAATGAATCTTAAATCCATTTATTATAAATTTATAAAAAAATTACGATGCCCAATTTCCAGATTTGTTTATTTATTTTTTTTTTTTTAAGGAGAAAAATAATTCCTCTAGATAACTTTGTTTTCTAAATGCTTTTTCTTTTTTAAATTACCGTATTTTCTATAGATTTAGAAACTTAAAAAATTCAATAGCATTTTTAATAATGGATGTTAAATCCATTTATTTCATCTTTATACAAATTGACATTGTCCATTTCCTCGAACTAAAAAAATGAATGTGTGTGTTTGTGGGGGGATAATTATAATTTCTCTCGATTGTTTTCTGTATTTTTTCAGTTATTGTATTTTCTACATGTATAGAAAATTATAATATGCAATGCATCACTTAGAACTGATAAAAATGAGTCTTAGATCCATTTATAAAAAAATTTACAAAAAATGTTTCATTTTTTATAATTTCCGATTTCTAATTCAATGTCCGATTTCCATTTTTTTTTCTTTTTAAGGGAGAAGGAAAAATAATTAATTCCTTTAGATAACTTTGTTATCTAAGTGCTTTTCACTTTTTAATCCCAGTAGTAGAAAGTTATGTTTATGTCTGCGATAGCAATGCAGTGATTACGCGATTAGCCGCTTGCTATTTTCTTATGTACATTATAAATATGGTTCTCACTGATTAACATTATAAAATACAACTATATTACAATTATAATACCACCTAAATAAGTAAAGAGAAAAATTAATATATTTTGAAGAATTAAATTACAATGAATATGCGAAGTTGTTTTTTAATTTGAAATTAATCTATTTAAAATTAAAATTTAAAAATGAGTATATCTATTGACCACAGTGTATAGTTTCTTACCTTGCCTAAATATTCAAATATGCAGAAAGAATAAATATAATAATATTAAGAAGGAAAAAGAAATATTTATACTATCAAATACCAAATGGTGATGAAATGAAGAAAACAATTCCATTCCAACTCCATTGAAATGCATATGCTATAGTGCTTCCTTAAATTGTTGAAATTTGATTTTTTTTTTCAAAAGAGAGGGGGGATGATTTAAAATGTTACTATCTCAAAAATTATTCTAAAAGCTTGTGGAGAAAATTCGGGGTCACCATTTCTTTACCACAAAGTATATATGCTACAGTTTTATAGCAGTGATACCTAGAAATACCAAGTAAATATTATGAAAAATAAATAAATTCTGAGTGATAATTTTTTAGATACAGTAGATGTATATCTAAAATTTTGTTGAAATTTGCAGTACTAATTTAAAATATTAAATGAAAAAAATATATTAAATAATGTTCCTGGTATGGTATCTTTCTTATTAAATCAACGTTATAAAATATATTAAAATGAAATATAAAAATTACTCTGAAAACATATACAGGGGTCACAGTCATTCAGAAGGTTTTGGACCATTTAAAAAAGGATTTTAGTGCAAAAAATTGATTTTTGAAAAAAGAGCAATTTTGGGACAGAGAAAATAGTCTTTGGAGAGAGAAAAAAATGCTTTTGCAGCCGGAAAAAAGAAAGAAAAAAAGAAGGTTGCAAAAAAATAGGTCTGGAAAAAAAATTAATTCTTTTTTTTTTTTTTTTTTTTGAAAAATTTAGTTTTTTGTGATTGTTTGACGAAATATGCTGTTTTTCTGCGATTTTTTGATGAAATTCACCGTTTTTTGTGATCATTTAACGAACTTTGCATTTTTACGCGATATTTTGAGGAAATTTCTCGTTGTTTTCCGATTATTTAACGAAATTTACCGCTTTTTTGGAAGCTTTTGATTTTTCCTAACATTTTTAGTGATCTTTTGACGAAAAATCTCTTTTTTTGCCATCTTTTGATGAAATGTGCATTTTCACGATCTTTTGTCGAAATTTGTCGTTTTTTCGCGATCTTTTAATAAAATTTGCCGTTTTTTGAGATCTTTGGATAAAATCTGTCAATTTTCGCGATTGTTTGACGAAATTTGTTGTTTTTTTTTCACGATTTTATAACGAAATTTATCATTTTTTCGTGACCTTTTCACGCACGTTTCCGTTTTTCTTGACCCTTTGACTGGTATGCAGTTTTTTCCGGGATCTTCGGACAAAATTTAACTTCCTGTGCTATCTGATAACAAAATTAACATTTTTCGCGATATTTTGAGGAAATTGGTCATTACGTCGCAATTTTGAACAAAATTCATCGTTTTTTCGTGACCATTTAATTTTTTCTTTTGTTTTTAGTGATCTTTTTGCGAAAAATATTCTTTTTTTTATTATCTTTTGCTGAAATGTGCGTTTTTTCGCGTTCTTTAGATGAAATTTGCCATTTTCGTGATCTTGTAATTAAATTTATTAATTAAGTTTTAATTTGTTTTTGTTCGGAAATTCATGAAATAAGAGTGTGTTGATGTTCAGGAACTATCTAATAAATCAGAAACTCATGTTTCCGGTTTTTTTTTGGGGGGGGGGGGGGGGAAGGGGTGTTCTGAATTAAATTTTCGCGAGAAAGATGAATAACCACTCAAGGAGGAGCGAAAACGTGTTTGTCACGTGATCAATTATATGCGCTTGAAATAAAATAATCATAAAAACGCGCATTTGACAAAAAAAAAAAAAAAAAAAAAAAAAAAAAAAATCAAACTCGTAAACGCCGCGACATTTCTTCCATAAAATACGGTATGTACTCATCGATGGATTACATATAGTATATCAATATAACGATTTGGAAGAATCTAAACTTTTATTAAGGGTGTATTCCAATCCAAACTGCTTATTTTGGGATTTATTTTAATAGTTGTTAATCATATTTATCATTGAATATTAGTACTACATCTGATAATAATGGTTGATCACATAGGTTGAAACAATAAGATAGTCAAGATTTAATCTATAATACGACCAATATTATTGTACAAAGTTAAATAATAATAATAGTTAAAAAATAGATAGTATGCTGTATATAATCACATACATTCTAAAGTAAACTCTGTCTAAGGCGAGATCGATCTTATTCTTGAAAAAAATGCGTAATCGATAAAATTTCGCCTTAGATAAATTTTACTGTATGTTTATAAAATCGCAGGGATTTAAATATCTTTCGGAAATAGACAGATTTCCATCTAATATGGAGTTTGCCTAACAGAGAGCTTATTTTATATATAACACTTATTAATATGATATTTATAAAGCAAATTTACCATTTTCCATTCATTTCAGAGTAAGGATCTGAAATTTCTTTCCCAGCTACCGAAAATATTTTATAAATTAAAAAATATATATCATTTTTTTCGCACAACTAATTGATTTCTGCCGACGAAAACGCCTAACAACTGCTTATCATTGTACCCTCAACCCTCCGTGTATCAAAAATCGTGTCTACTCTCATGAATAGAAGTACAGCTTATTTTTTATACTGTTTATATTATAGTGTCCTTCCAGATAAGGACTTTTTTGTTACGCATGGTTTAAAATAACAACAAAGTACTAAATGCTATTTTTCTACTCTAAGTAAAGAATCTTCCTGCCAATCAATTGTAAACACCGTGTTTATAACTGTTGAAGTTTAGACACAAATCCCCTGTTTCATAAATACTCCGAAATATTTATTCTTACGTTTCATTATTTCTTACAATAGACACTTTACTCTTATTCTTTAAAAAATATATAAATATTTTGAAAAAAAACAGCATTTTTTCATGTTTTTGATTCTTCCAATTCTGTTGTCTTAATTTCTGGATTAACTGAAATGCCATTCTGCATAAATTTACCACGTGCATTTGGATTACTTAGAGATTAATCGGAGAATATTCCAATACTGATTTTTAAAAAGTCACAGATAAATAGCACAATATAATTTCAAGGCATTTGTTAAAATTCATTTTACAATAGCACAATTATTTTTCACATAAATTTAGCGATGGTTTATGAAAAGAAAAGTATTTGATCAAAGGAAACAGAAAAGTACCTAAGGTAATGCGCTATTTCCGGCGCGCTTCTTTTCCACAATTCTTAATTTCTATATTCTTGGAAACTTAGAAAATCCATTACATTTATTAGGATTTATAATAATGAATCTTAGATTGATTTGTTACAAATTTATAAAATTATTAATGTCTATCATCAGTTTTTTAAAGGGAAGGGGGAGTGAAGAAAATTATAATTTTTGTTGATTCCTTTCTATAAGGTTTCCCTTTTCTTAGTTACTGTATTTTCTAAATGTTTGGAAAATTAGAAAATTCATATATATAATTGAAAAGAAAGAAAATTTACATCTTTGTAAGTAACTTAGTTTTCTATTTGCTTTTTTTTCTTTTTTTATGTGTTTGGAAACATAAAAAATCAATTTTTACTCTTATTACTAGTTTCTAGATGAAATAATATGTAAAGTAACATACATATATTTTTTCTGTATTACATTATATTTAAATAAATTTTGGGACAAATAGCTATTAAGTTTTTATTATTTGTTTATTCAAGTGATTTTTTTTTAATTTAGCGTTAAAAAAGTTTTTTTTTAATTTAAGCTTTAACTTCTTAAAAAAAGGCTTCTAAAGGTTAAAAGTTTATGAAGAAATATTAAATTTTGTGTACAGTTTTTTTTTTAATATACATAGCTTTAATTTTTTTTAAACCAATTTTCTTATTAAAATTTTTTTTTATAATTTTTTTTTTTTTTATTTAATTAAATTTTTTTTAAATTAAACCTTTAATTTTTTTTAAACATATTAGTGACCTTGAAGTTTCCCAAAGTCCTCCTATATCACTTCCTCAAATCTTCCCCAGAACCTCCCGGGGAGGACCCTGAAGGAGTTCCTGGGGAGCGCGCGAGGACGCTGTATAGTGGACATTTTCGGTTCCTGAGGACCTCCTGGTGACAATTTTCTGCATCCTCAGGGATGCCTGGGGGATGAGAGTCCTGGGATGTGAATCCTCCCCAGGACATCCTGGGGAGGCAAGTGTGCTATATGGGTTATAAAGTAAATTTATCATTTTCCATTCATTTCAGAGTAAGGATCTGAAATTTCTTTCCCAGTTACAGAAAAAAATTTATTAAAAAAAAAGGGTACGATTTTTTTCCCCGCACAAATAATTGATTTCTGCCGACGAAAATGCCTAACAACTGCTTATCATTGTACCCTCACCCCTCCGTGTATCAAAAATCGTGTCTACTCTCTTGAATAGAAGTACAGCTTATTTTTTATACTGTTTACATTATAGTGTCCTTCCAGATAAGGACTCTTTTGTTACGCATGGTTTAAAATAACAACAAAGTACTAAATGCTATTTTTCTATTCCAATTAAAGAATCTTCCTGCCAATCAATTGTAAACATTTTGTTTATAACTGTTGAAGTTTAGACGCAAATCCCCTGTTTCATAAATACTCTGAAATACTTATTCTTAAGTTGATTTATTTCTTACAATAGACTCTTCACTCTTATTCTTTGAAAAAAAAATATTTCAATACCATTCTGCACAAATTTACCACGTGCACAGGGCCTGACTAATGCAGGGGCATGCGGGGCAATTGCCCCGGGCCCCCCGGCTTGAGGGGGCCCCCAAGGACAGATGTGAGCTTAGAAGTTTTTCATTAAAATAGTTTCAAATGATAAAAAATGGACAAAAGTGACCAAATTCTTTTTTTTTCAGTTTTAAGGAGCTTTCTTCTCCTACCCCCTCTGTTTCTGTGCCCCATGCCCCCTCAAGGTCTCACATTTATCCTTATACTTTTGAAACAAAAAAAAAATGCGTTCTATAGTTTCTTAAAGTTATCTTTCTTCTGTTTTTATATATATCGATGTGAATAGCACTTGAAATTTATGTACACATTCCAATATGAATTTTAGTTTTAGTCATTTCAGTATAATTTATAAAACATTTTAAAATATAAGGCCCCCCCCACATAATGTTTGCCCCAGAGCCCCCCACTCTCTAAGTCGGGCCCTGCACGTGCATTTGGATTACTTCTGAGATTAGTCGGAGAATATCCCAATACTGATTTTCAAAAAGTCACAGATAAATAGCACAATATAATTTCAAGGCATTTGTTAAAATTCCTTTTACAATAGCACAATTATTTTCACTTTTTTTTCACATAAATTTAGCTATTATTTATGAAAAGAAAAATATTTGATCAAAGGAAACAGAAAAGTACCTAAGGTAAAGCGCTATTTTCGACGCGTTTTTTCCCCCCACAATTCTTAATTTTCATATGCTTGAAAACTTAGAAAATCCATTACATTTATTAGGATCTATAATAGTGAATCTTAGATTGATTTGATTTTTTTTTTTAATTTAGCGTTAAAAAAGTTTTTTTTTAATTTAAGCTTTAACTTTTTAAAAAAAGGCTTCTAAACGTTAAAAGTTTATCAAGAAATATTAAATTTGATTTCTTGAAATATAAAATTTTGCTTACAGTTTTTTTTTTTTTTTTTTTTTTTTTTTAAATACATAGTATGCGTTTAGTAATTAATGGAAAATCAATATGAATTTTTAAAATGCTAAAAATAAAAAATAAATCGTTTTCTATCGCTTTTTCAAAGCCATCAATCAATAATATTTTTTTCATCACAATGAAATTATTCATAGCATATTTTAAAATTAGACATTAAAAATTTTATACTTGGGACTTACAAATATATTGCAAGCAATAGAATTTTTATTTATGATGTGATTTATTAAATAATTTGTTAATCATGATTTTTCAGCCCGGCTTCTAATGCTTCTCTTTTAACGATTTATCTTATGACATAAAAAAATCTCTGTCAAATCAGTTAAGTAATAAAAAAATGCAGTGGGAATATTGTGTGTTTTTTTTTCATAAGTTTCTTTAATAAGCATCATAAAATTTTCTTAAATTTGTAGGATGGGATCTTTCTTTTTATTTCTCTGTTTTTTAGTTTATTGCAAATATTTATCGTGAGAAAATATACAAAATATGCGATAAAACGAAAAGCAAGAAATTGACACCCTGTCATCAACTATATATTCATCCTGTGACTTATTTCATAATTGGACAAAGATTGCTCAAACACATAAGAAGTTAATTTCTGGAAACTTAATTTTGGGAGGATAGAGAGTGTTGATGACGAAATGATACCAGTTAGTATTGAATATCAATACTGCATTTTTTAAAAACATAATGTCGTAATAGCACCGGTGGATTCGTAGTAACAATGCCGTTAAACGAAGATCCGATTGTTCTAGAAGATCCGAGAGCAATCGCCGGAAAAAGATTGAATGAGTTATGAATCGACTAGAAAAAACTCCGTTAAGGCCCCACACTAGGCACAGAAAAAGACCCGGATGATAATGTAAAGTCAATGGGGGCGTTCTTTTCAAATATTTCGCCCAAATTTGAATATTTTTACATGATTTTATTGCGCAAGATAGCTGAGAACGATCAACAACCGGCCTAGTTTTTAATTTTCCAGTTTTGGTTTTAGATTTTTTTAAAAATTACTTTAACTTTTGAAACCGGGTTAAACCGGTCCTGAAATTAAATCTATCGTAATATTAAAAATATATAAACAAAATCGAAAAAGTAAAAACTAGGCCGGTTGTGGATCGTCCTCAGATATCTTGTTCAAAAAAATTCATGTAAAAATATTAAAATTTGAGCGAGATATTTGAAAAGAACGCTCCCATAGACTTTACATTAGCATCCGGGTCTTTTTCTGTGCCTAGTGTGGGGCCTTAATTCGAGAACTCTCTTGGGACTTTATAAATGAATGTTTAAATTTAGATGATATGACTAAAGTTAATGAGATAGTTGATGAAGTTGGTTGTTACTACCTTCCTCATCGTGGCGTATACCGACCGGAAAATGCCACGACAAATGTTCGCGTGATATTTAACTCCTTCGCGACGGAAGCCTTTTATGAAATTTTTAATGTTTTGTCACCGGTTTTTAAAAGCAGAAATTTGTGCCTTATTAAATCGAGAAAATGCTCCGATTAAATAAGGCAAAATTTACAGTAAAATTTTACCGGTGGGAATAATCAAGGATTCTTAAGCCTTTTTGCGGCACGTATACGTGTCGCTCCTCCCCAACGGGTTAATGCTTCGAGTCCTACAGTTAATAGTAAATTGCTGAATGATATCCTTTTTAAAGGACAAGTGATGGAAGATTTATATGATATCTTGATTTGTTTTAGAAATCACACATTTGTCTTTCTCGCCGATATTAAAAAAATGTATCGGTAAATTCTGACGAAGCCCGATCAAAGAAAACTCTTAAGAATATTATGGAAAGAAAACATTAATGCTTCAGTAAAAACGTATGAATTGAACACTGTGACTCATGGCACTTTTTGTGCCCCATTTTTAGCGATTACAACGTTGAAACAGCTAGCACAAGAAGTAGAAAGATATGACAAAGCATCTGAAGTTCTTTTGAATGGCACCTACATCAATTCTTAGTGGAGAATACAGTCGAGAATCTACAAAGGAACTACAGTCTTAATTAGTAAAATTACTAAATTCTGGTGGAATGGCAATTAACCTGGTAAATATTAAAAATGTAAATTTGGAAAGTTATTCCTTTTGCGAAAATGAAACAAAGGTTTTAGGAGTCTCGTGAAAGCTTAGATTAGATGTATTTATTTCCAAGTTAAAGATCAATCAACAAGAAACATTAACCAAAAGGTCAGTTCTATCAGATATCGCCAGACTACTTGACTCACTTCGACTTATTGGACCTGTTATCACAAGAGCCAAGACCTTCATGTCAGATCTTTGGAAAGTGAAATTAAACTGGAATGATCCCATTCCTGATTTTATAGCTCTGTCTTGGATTCAACGGACCAACTCTTTAAAATCTTTAGAAAATTTGAAGATTAAAGAGAGATTCGTTATATTTTAAATCCTTGTGCTCAATACATAGCATCACACAGCTTTGCTGATGCTTCGTCAATTGCGTTTGGAGCAACTGTCTACATTCAATCTTCACATGATTCTGAAACAACATGCAACTTAATTAGTAGCAAGTCACAAATAGCACCGTTAAAGACAGTGACTTTTCCTCGTCTGTAGCTGTCAGCATGTCTCCTACTAGCCATTTTAGTAACCAAAAATTTTGAAAGCTTGGAAGTTAGCTATTCAAAATGTTTATTTGTACACAGATTCCCAGATAGCCTTAGTCTGGATACAGACCCCATCTTGGAGATTAAAACCTTTTGTTCGCAATCGTGTTGCAAAAATCCAAAGTTGTAGCCAGAACTTTACTTGGAAACATGTTTCATCTAGTTCGAATCCCAATGATTTGATTTCAAGCGGATTAGATGCTACAGACTTAGTGGATAATCAGTTTTGGTGGCATGGGCCAAAGTTTCTTACGAATAAGACTAGTGTCTCTCATTCAGAAAGTCTCCATTTATCAAAAGATGATCAGGAGATTATTTTGAAAGAAATGATAGACGTTTCTAATGAAACTTTATTAAAAACTTGTGTTCTTATAAAATTAGATGCATCACACTCTTGTAATGATTTTAATTCAATATTTTTTCTTTAACTAATGATTTAATGGAATTAATTAGAATTTGTAGATTTATTTACAATTGTAGAAGAGGGAAGAGTAAGTTAGGACCGCTCCCAGTTCCCGGTTTAGAAATTGCGAAAATGTTTTTTATGAAGCAGGTACAGTATAAATGTTTTGCAGAAGATATAAAAAATCTTCAGAACCAGAGAGTCCTGAAAAGGAAAAATAAGTTTAGCTTTTTGAATACATTTATTGATTCTGAAAATATCTTACGTGTGGGCGGGCGTCTGGAAAATTCTAGTTTAACTTATGAGAAAAAACATCCTATTGTTTGCCAGCTAATCACAAATTGAGGGAAATGATATTAGAATACATTCATAAGAAGTTTTTTTCATCTAGGGCTTCAAGCTTTATTGTATCAGATGAGACAAAATTAATGGGTAATAAATGGTCGCGCCTTAGCTCGAAAAGTAGTTCATAAATGCGCAGTTTATTTTAGAAACAAACCAGTATCTCTTGATTATATTATGGCAAATTTGCCTCAAGAAAGAATAAATCCTAGTCCTCCCTTTCAACAATAGGCTGTAGATTTTTGTGGATCTTTTCTTATCAAACATAAAAGCCAAAAAAAGGGAAATTATAATAAAATTTATATAGCATTGTTTGTCTGTCTCGTAACTAAAGCAATTCACTTAGATATTGTAACTGATTTAAAATCAGAGTCATTCATTGTCATCCTTAAAAGATTTTTTGCGCGTAGAGGTAAAAGTTCTGCTATAATGACAAATAATGGATCAACTTTCATTGGAGCAGATGGTGAGATTAAAAAATTACATGCTATGTTAATTAAACCAGATAACGCGTTAACTAATTGTTTGGAGTCTGAAGGAATAAAATAGAAATTCATACCCGGTGGTTTATGGGAAGCTGCGGTGAAATCTTTTAAGTATCACCTGAAAAGAACCTTAGGCAATTCTAGAGGCACTTTAGAAGAAATCTGAACTCTAAGAGCACAAATTGAAGGAATTTTAAATCCGCGTCCTCTGACACCTTTATCTTCGGACCCTAATGAAATAGAAGTACTTAAACCAGGCCATTTTTTAATGGGTGTCAAATTATTTCTTTAGTCGAACCTGACATAATCCATGTTAATGAAAATAGGTTAAGTAATAAGAAAAAAAATCACCAAAATAACGTAAGTTATTTGGAAGAAATGGCAGAATGACTATTTAAATCAGCTACAACAAAGGAAGAAATGGTTCCTATAAAATAATTCTGCAAGTAGGATGCATGGTTATATTAAAGGATGGAAATTTACCCTCAGGGAAATAGGCTTTGGGCAGAATACGTAAGATAATACCTAGTTCAGATGGGAAGGTTAGAGTATTAGAAATAAAAACTGTATCAGGGATCGTTATCTGATCAATTTCTAATGTATGCCTTCTCTCTATAGAAGAAAATGAGTAATATTCCTGTAAATTTTCCCATTATTTTGTATTATTCTCATTTATATATTGTTATATTGGTATATATCTTCATATTCTATACTATTGTTACATTGTGTGCAATTTATTTGTATTTGTATTTAGTTATCTGCATTTTCATATGATAGAATGTTAGTAAAACATGTCAATGGGGGCCGGTATGTTATGGCTCACCTTGGAAACCATGGTAACACGCCAATATTGGAGCGTTCTTTTTAAAACTTTGTTTAATCGTTTGGCAACAGTCAAACTAATTCGTTTTCGTTTGGTTTATTGATATTCGAACGCCGAATATTTTTATGGTAAATAACATCTTTTGTTAGCTATTTCGAAAACTAAAATATTATTGTTAGTTATAAGGTTTAGTTATTAGGTATGTAAAAGAATCATACTTATTATGGAACTAATTCGAGTGGAGTTTGTCCACATTTTATTAAAATTATTTTTAGTAACTGACTATGGTGTCAGTCCTCATTCAAGATTGTATATATGTATATAAAGGAATGTTTTTATTAGAGACTTTTCTTATTAATTGACCATTTTTGCTTTTATATCAGAATTCGTTAAACATTACAGTCCATGAAACGACACCCAGTTCACTACTGATATCAATAATGACATGACAATTAAATTAGAATACTTTCGCTCAGTTGGAAATAATTAATTCGTATGATAAATTTACCAACCAGTTTGATTGTGTTAAAGTAATAGTATATTTAGGTATCAATCGTTATATGGAGTTCCATTACCTGCGGTTTATTCTGACGAGATGTCTAAATGACAGACCAGATATTATGACCAATAAGGTTATCTGAGCGAAAAATCCCAGCCGGCTATCGCCCACTTAGCTTAACAGATAAAGCATTGGCCTTATAAGCCAAGTATTTGGGTTTGATTCCCGGCCGGGGCAATTTTTCGCTCAGTTGAAAACTCGTAGAATACTTTATTTTAATATAAGTCTGATGGAAAAAGCATAACTTTAAAACACTTTTATTTATATTTCAAGTATCATCAGACTGTTCCTACATTTTAAAATAACAACCAATGTATCAAACACATTAACACACATTTTTTTTAAATTATGGGTAAATCAGGTGGACATACTCTTTTCAAAACAAATATTTTCAGCTTAAAAAGAAAATCAATTTTACCATTAAGGAACTTTATTGTGGAAAATCAGGTTAAACAAAAGTTTTTTTTAAATTTAAATACTGTCAATCATTATGATATTTTACAGGCTTATAAATGTAAAAAAATAGAGATTTGTAACATTTTCAGATAATATAAAGCATTATAAAAATAAAATGGTGTTTGCCAAGGCTCATGGTTATAACTCCTGATCTGCTAATTTAAAGGTTTAAATAGTCCAATTTTTGTTGTTCACTGTTTCTTTTGTGCAAATAATAAATAGAAAGAAATATTTCTTTAATTCTGGAAAATGCTACGATTAGTTAACTGTAATTAACAAATTTTAGCAGCTAAATACAGCACAGATAGCTTTTTTGGAATTTATTTCTAAGTTTATCTTTCATAAAATTTTTATCGTTAGTAAGACAGGTGCTTCCTTAAAAAATCTTTTGAAAAAATACTTTTAACACATATCTCTCACACAAAATGTTTCTCTTCAGTATGAATTAACCATTCTTTAGAGAAAATTTCTAGTTGCATATCAACACACACAAAAGGTTTCTCACAATAATGAACAGATGCTTGTTTAAATTGCACATTTGAGAGAATTTATAGTTTCATACCTCGCATACCAAGTTTTTACCAGTGTGATTTAAGACATGCCTGGATAAGTCACTCTTTTCAGAAAATTTCTTGCTGCATATTTCACATACAAATCGTTTCTTATCACTATGGGTAAACAGATGACTGCTTAAATGGCTTTTTTTAAAGAATTTCTTGTTGTATACCTCACATTTAAATGGTTTCTCACCAGTATGACTTAACAAATGTATGCTTAAAAGGCTTTTTAGAGAGAATATCTTGTTGCATATATCACACACAAACGGTTTCTCATCACTATCAGTTAATAGATGGCTGCTTAAACTGTCCTTTTGAGAAAATTTCTTGTTGCATACCTCAAATTCAAAAGGTTTGTCATCACTATGAGTAAACAGATATCTGCTTAAATGGAACATTCGAGAGAATTTCTTGCTTCAGATATTACACACAAATAGATTCTCACCACTATGAGTTAACAGATGGGTGCTTAAATGGCTCTTTTGAGAGAATTTCTTGCTACGTATCTCACACTCAAAAGGTTTCTCACCAGTATGAGTTATAAGATGGCGGTTTAAATGGCTCTTGTAACATAATTTCTTGTTGCAAATAGTACATACAAACAATTTCTCAACACTGTGAGTAAACAGATGGTTGCTTAAATGGCTCTTTTGAGACAATTACTTGTTGCATACATCACATTCAAAAGGTTTGTCATCATTATGAGTAAACGATGCCTGCTTAAATGGAACTTTCGAGAGAATTTCTTGTTCCATATATCACACACAAACGATTTCTCATCACTGTGAGTTAACAGATGGTTGCTTAAATGGCTCTTTTGAAAGAATTTCTTGTTGCATGCCTCGCATTAAAAAAGTTTTTCACCAGTATGAGTTAACAGATGGCTGTTTAAATGTCCCTTTTGAGAGAATTTCTTGTTGCATATATCACATACAAATGATTTCTCACCACTATGAGTTAACAGATGGCTGCTTAAATTTCCCTTTTGACAGAATTTCTTGTTGCATATCTCACATTCAAAAGCTTTCTCACCAGTATGAGTTAACATATGTTTGTTTAAATCTCCCTTTCGAGAGCATTTCTTGTTGCATATATCACACACAAATGGTTTCTCGCCACTATGAGTTAACAGATGGTTGCTTAAATAGCGCTTTTGAGAGAATTTCTTGTTGCATACCACACATTCAAAAAATTTCTCTCCAGTATGAGTTAACAGATGTCTGCTTAAAGGGCTTTTTAAAGAGAATTTCTTGTTGCATATATCACACACAAACGGTTTTTCACCATTATGAGTTAACATATGGCTGCTTAAATGGCCCTTTTGTGAGAATTTCTCGTTGCATATATCACACACAAACGGTTTCTCACCGCTATGACGTAACAGATGGCTGCTTAAATGGCTCTTTTGAGAGAATTTCTTGTTGCATACCTCACATACAAAAGGTTTCTCACCTGTATGAATTAACAGATGGCTGATTAAATTGCCCTTTCGAGAGAATTCTTTGTTGCATACTTCACAACAAAAAGACTGTTTTGGGAGAAATTCCTGCATAGCTCACAAATAAAAGTTTTTTCTTACTGTGAGTTTGAAGCTAGATTTTCAAGTTCTGATAAGAAATATTTTGCTGCATTTGTTTTACACATTGAAGATACTTGGAGTATTGTTATGTGTTAGATTAATGGTTTTATGCATCTGCGATAAATTAAAATGAATAAATATCAGTTTTACATTTCATAAAATATAAATAAATAAATATAACATTAAAATTTAAAATCTATGTAGAAAATAAATTGCAATAAAATTACTACCATAGTATTAAACTCTGCAGTAGACTCCCAATTATCTGAAGTTAGCAGAATCAAAGGTGTGTCAGATGCCTTTTCTAACAGTATAAAGATTAAATTATAAATAAAATAAACAGCTACAGTTTAAAAATAAATAACTTATTATAAATAAAATGTAAAGTGAATTTCAGGAGAAATTTCTATAACCTAATATCATGTAAAGAAATGATAATACATTTTACAAAGTTCAGAAAGAAAATAATTTTTTTTGTGGCAATGGAATTTTAATATGCAAATGTGTTTAGTAAGGAATTCTCCAGATTTCAGAACTTTTTTAAAATCTAATGTGAATGCTTATTGTTGAAACATTCTGCGTCATTTCATATAATTTACACTGCAATTAAGTAATGTAACCAGCAGCATAGCCAAGGGGAGATGGTGGAAACCCCCACCTAAAACGAATATCTGGTTTTCTGAATCATGCTTTCAACAACACCTCAAAACTACTAAAACGGAACGACAAAGAACGTATGAAAAACTCCATTTTAGACAAGTGTCGAATGGTATAATGTTAATCGGCATATTTCAAAGTTACATCTTTTGTCGAGGCAATGAACTTTTAAGTTTTCGGCAAATTTTCAACATGAACATATTCAGTTTTGAATGTATCGTTAAAAACTATTATAGCATATTTCTCTCTGTAGGGCACTTGTAAAGAGTATAAATATATTATGATGAATTCTATGAAAGTGACATATCTTAAAGTTAAAGAAAATCAGGATTTCACGAAAACAACATTATATATTTATAGCTCCTAAATCTTGAAACCTATCTAAAACGGAACATTTTGCCATAGTGTTTCGTTTTTGTTGAACTCGGAATCATTGGAATCATCAAATGGAAACATTTGAGAATAAGTACGCAAGTATACACCTGCTAAGATGGAAAGGGGTTTTGATGACACCAACTTTTGTTGAGAATCAGAATCGTCCATATAGAGGACGATTTAAAGCGAGGCCTGGTGCAAGGATTTTGCGAGACCTTTTCCTTTCACACTCTTAACATAATCTTATCTTTAATATTATCAATGAAAAAGAATGGTTTTCCACCTATATAGTGTGAACCAGGGAGCCAGGGTTCGATCTCTTAGCAATTACAAAGAAGTAGCGTTTGTTTGTGTGTTTGTAGGAGTAATTTAGAACTTCTGGACCATTTTCAAAAGTACTGGTTCCAAACTGATGGTGAAAGTCTCTCTTCCAACATAGGCTATATTTTTTGCCAAGACCACTATCTCTTCTTAGTTAAAATCATACATTTATACTATAGATTTTCTATTATACCTTCTTCTTTTTATTAAAAATATTTTGTGCCCAGATGGGAGGCCTCTCTTTGCGGCTCTGCACCAGCCGCGTTTGTCGCACACCCCTAAGGACGGCTTTGCAGAGAGTTAAGGGAAAAAACAGTTTATTGGCGATTCAAGCGCTTGAATACGCCATCTGGTAGAGAAAAGATGTAACTTCTCCATTCAGGATAATGCCGTGTAAGCTCATTGCATTACATGCATTTTAAATTTGTTCAGAATAATTATTATTTTTCACAATTTCAAATTTCCTGTGACATTTGCTTTCTGTCTTATATGACGGTCAATATTATACAAATTTGAATATCTAAAACTTTTAAATACATTTATAATAACGAATTGTTTTAATGGGACTTTAACATTAGTTGAAGGGAAATTAAAGGGACAGTTATCCTGTATCGAAGGCTGGGAGCAGCGCCTCTATAGGCAGTTTTACTTCGCAATACAAATGCAATAACGACACACTGAATTTCAAGACCCTTATCTTTGTTTATTTTGCAATTTTATATCAAACACTATTATAACTTTATATGCTGGCTGGAATTTATAAAAGAAGCTCTATTCTTGAACTAGTTATTTTTTAACTTTCATCGACACTATTTAAATACCTTAAGATAGGGGTGCATAGCTTTTCAAGTGAAGGGCCACTGTCTGGGTGATCGAGGACCACATCAATAACATGCAGAGAATACAATTTCGACGGAATTATCTGTGGTTTATCATCGGATAAAGAGTATGGTTTCAGATGTGAGTGAAGGGAACCTCTTTAAGTTTGCTTAACCAGTCAAAATATCCAATTCACTTGGCATTAGCAGTTTTTACGTTTGTATATTGCAAGAATTGTTTTCAGGATATAATAATGTTCCTTGACTTTATTCAGCAAAATAAAATTTTGTTTTATTAAAAGTGCTAAAAAACAAACGTAAGAGAATGATGCCGAATAAAAAGTGAACTTTATGAACAAAGCAGAGAGAAGGCGCTGATCAACAAGACTTTTTCTGTACCTGAGCGACAAAGTTCCCTATTTCTCAGAAAACCGATCTATGAAATTTGCATCTTTTCCACACTTGATCGACCAAATTTGCACTTTTTACAAAATTATCGACGAAATTGCCAATTTTTAAGCCAATGGAGAAAATTCACGATTTTTCCGTGCCTGATTTACAAAATTCATGTTCTTTACGAAGTCGATCGACGAAAATAGCGATTTTTACAAAGTCGATAAACGAAAATTCTAATTTTTACTAAGCCAATCGATAAAATTCGTGATTTTTACAAAGCCAGTCGGCAAAAATTACGATTTTTCCTCACATGATCGATGAAATTCGTGTTTTTTCCGCGCTTGGTTGATGAAATTCTTGATTTATGAATGCCTGCTCAACGAAATTCTCGATTTTTCCGTTCCGGGTAGAAGAAATTATCGATTTCTTCAAACCCGATCAACAAATATATTGATTTTTATGAAGTCGATCGACGAAATTAGCGATTTTTTTACATAATCGACAAAATTCGTGATCTTTATTCGTACGATCGACAAAATTCACGATTTTTCCGCGTCTGATCGACGAAAATCGCGATGTTTTTCAAGCTTGATTGACAAAATTCGCGATTTTTACGAAGCTCATCAGCAAAATTTGCAATTTTTGCGATGTAAATCATCAAAATTCGCAATTTTTAATAAGCCGATGGACAAAATTTGCAATTTTTACAAAACTAATCGACATAATTCGCAATTTTTCTTTACATGATAGACGAAATTGGAGAATTTTCAGAGCTTGATTAACAAAATTCACAACTTTTACGATGCCAATCCAAAAAATTCATGATTTTTCCGCGCCTGATTATTAAACTTCGCTATTTTTATGATGCCGATAGAGTAAACTCAGTGTTTCCGCGCCTCATCAACAAAATTCGCGAATTTTACGATGCTGATTGACGAATTTCGCGACTTTTATAAGGCTGATCGACGAAATTCATAACTTTTTCTCGCATGATCGACAAAACTCGCCAATTTTCCGCGCCAGATCGATGATATTTGCAATTTTTACAAAGCCGATCGACGAAATATGCGATTTTATTTGAGCATCATCGACGAAATTTGAAAGTTTTCCGCGTGTGATCGTCAGAAATTGCGATATTTCCCAGCCTGACCAACGAATTTGGGATTTTTCAGAACCCGATCAATAAGATTTTTCTGTATTCGATCCACGGAATTTGCACTTTTTTCGCCTTTAATGTACGAAATATTTTTAAATAAGTCTGTCGAAATCTGCATTTTTTACGCCGCAAAATAAAATTCGTGACTTTCTCTTAATAAACTGAGAAAACTCACGATTGTTTCGTAGTCGATCAACGAAGTTTCCAATTCAACCGCGTATCATCGCAAAGTTCATGATTTTACCGTGCCCTATCAACGAAATTTGCAATTTTTTCTTCCCTGATCGACAGAATTCGCGATTTTTAACAGGATACGCGATAAACCAGGAAAACATGCAAATTTTCCCGCAGCCCATGAATTTAATTGGTAATTTTTACGTGCATCATCAACAAAACTGACGATTTTTTCTTGCCAGTTCAACGAAATATGCAATTTTTCTGGGCCTAATTAGCAAAATTTGCTTTTTTTCTCGAACTTCATGGACAAAATTCGCGATTTTTCCATATCTGATGAACGAATTTTCAGAGCGTCACCGACAAAACTCGCTATTTTTCACACTCGATCAATGAAATTCACGATATTTACGAGCCCGATCGACGAAATTTGAGATTCTTAAGTGACTGACGAAATTTTATGTTTTCCCGCGGTATATTGACTAAATTTAGAATTTTTTTCTGTGACCTGTGCAAAAAAAATTGCAATTTTTCCAATTGTAAATTGACGAAATTCGAGGGCCATACGTTAACCCATCGCGGGCCACAGGTTGTGCATCCTTACCCTAAGAAGTCAGAATAAAATTTAGTATCTTCTGTTCTTAAACAAGCTGATGATGTTTTTTCAGCACAAAAAGAGTTTTCGTCAGACACTGTGCAAGAAATAGAAAAATTGGCGCTTAAAAATTTGTTAACCAACTCAAAAGAGCCAAAAAAGTTTGACATTTTTAATCATACATATTGCTTGTCAAGGTTGGCTATTCGATGTAGAGAGATCTCACGATAAATCTGAAGAATATTTCCGTAGATCAATTTTCTTTCTCGCTTGAATTCTTTTATTTCGAGTCTCGTAGATATTTAGGGAAAGAGCTGAGGAATATTGGAAGGATTTGATGTCCACCTGGGTTTTTTACATAATAATGGCAATTTTTGCCATTGAATATTTCAACCGGAGCCATTTTTAAATAAATTAATAGATTTTGAAGGACAGATTTTTTATTCATTTATTTAGCATTGTAATTTTGTTTTTATTCATGAATGCAGTTAGGGAACTATGCAAAAATTCATAATTTTTGTGTGAATTCTAAATAATAGGAAAAACATCGGAAAAAGTTTTTTACATTGATTAGCAACAAATTTAAAGGGTGCTCCCCCTCAAAGCATTGAAATGTGTCCCCAAATCATTTATGCTTATGAGTCGCCTAGGGGTGCTACCTCTCTCCGGAATTTCAAAGTGCTCTTTCCAGAGTTCCAAAAATCCCTCCCGCAGAAAAATATCTCACAAGGAAGGTCTCCATACTCAAAAACTTTGGAAAAAATTACTAATTAAACCACTTATGTATGTAATAATGGGTCAGTCGAAATGAATGGCAGTATCACAATAGGAATGATGTAAAAAAAAAAAAACTTTCGAATATTTGGCGTGAATATCTCGCGATTTGGCGAGCAGCACTTTTTCTCGCCAAAAGCAAACGATTTAATGCAACTGAAAACTGCTAAATTTTTAGAATGCGTGTAAATAGTGTTCAATGAATTTAAAGATAAACAGTGAGAGAGTTTAATGTATCATATACCTATATATATACATATACAGGGTGTCCAGAATATAACACCCTGATTTCAAAATTAAATTTCTCAAAAACAAAGATCAATACTAATATGCGGTAAACGGTTTTTTCATTGGGTAAGCTGTAAAAATCTTATACAGAAATTTCAAACAGTGAATATTTTGAAAAAATTGCTTTCTGATTGCATAGAATGCTTTAATTTGAAATTTTTTTTTGTTTTAGATTGCCTGCAGAGAAATAATTTTTCAGCTTACAGTGCAATATTTTAAAGATTTTTCGAAGTAAATTTTTAGAATTTCGAAAATTCATAAAACTATGAAATATGGCACTTTAAGCCAAAAAACACATTCTCTGCAGCAATTTAAAGCAAGAAAAATGTCAAATCAAAGCATTATTTGCAATCAGATAACAATATTTTCAAAATATTTACCGTTCGAAAATTTTGTATTATATTTTTACAGCTTACCTGATAAACAAACCGTTTACTGCATAATTCTATTGATTTTTGTTTTTGAGAAATTTAATTTTGAAAACAGGGTGTTATTTGCTGGACACCCTGTATATGTGTCTTATATTGCATATATATATTGTTTGTTGCTAGTTTTTTATTTATCACTGAAAAGGTATTTTCATATACAAAAAATTCATACTGAAAAAAAATTATTTTCATTCATTTAAGCGTATTCAAAATTAAAAGCCAGATGTTTCCATAGCAACGAAATTGTTTTGACAAAGCTCAATTGAACTTTGAGCTTGAAACAATTTTAATTAATTTAAACTATTGATTTCGTTTTAAATCGCAAATTTTGATGGCTAAATTTGAATATAAATGCATATAAATATCGATATAACAAAATTATACTTAAAACAATCTAAAACTGGCAAAATTAAAGTTATTTAAATTATATTTACTTAAACAAGTTCAACATAAAAAAATTTTGTCCTTAAAGCGTATTTGACATAAAAAGTATTTCTTTAAACTGCATTAGCCAACCGATCATAAATCGCCAAATAATGAAATTTCATTATATTTTACGGACGCTGTATGGAGGTTCTGCCAAATTTTTTTTTTTTATAAAAGTATATATCCTCATGAGTACATGAAAATTCTGTATTTTTTTCAGATTTTTCGAAGTATGCCCGTATGGAGACCTTCCTTCTCAGTCTTCTGAAATGACCACAATTACGACTTGTGAGACTTAACATTGCTTACAGAAACTTCGCTGACTGGACGGACAGTTGTGCATGAGGGGGGGGGGGTGATGACGATATTTTTTAACAATGAGTTATCATGGATGCTTATTATTACCTCTGATAGATTTTTCATTTCATTTCAAAACAACCGGTTTGTGAAAAAAAGAAACTGATTATTTTACTAGGAATTTTTTGCATTTGTATATCATTAACTCTTACGAACATCATCATTAAAGGTTACAGTGGACTCCCTCAAATCCGCAAATCATTTAGGAATGTAAACAATGAAATATTCAGATCAGATAGAGGGACAAAATTTGACTTTTATTTTAGTTTTATAGCAATTCCATTTGTATTTTAAATTTTAACTTTTATTAATATTACTGATTTCATGTTTTTTCATGAAGGCAGAATAAATTGATTTCTGAAAATAAATTCAAGATAGTGCTGATATCATTGGTAGTCGCAATCTTCTTACCAAATACATTTGCAAGCTTATTTGGTTATTAAGTCTGGTTAAACCTGAAATAAAACTCCTTATTTTATGATTTTGATGTGAATCAGTAATGTACCTTTGTGAGACAAGTTTCATTAAATAATTTAGGAAAAATACATTTCACCTTTGTAATGAATGTTTAATCATACATTATTGATTATTAACTTGACCTTTGCTTTTAATATGTTATATACATTAAAATTATATAATTTTTTATTATTTAAGTTTATTACTTATTTTAATATTTTCTTATATTTTAAGCATTCATAACAGTTTCAATTGCATTACTAATTACATTGTAATTATAAGTTTAAAAATTGGGTACTTCTAGGTTTTCCCGTCGACCAATTTAACCAAATTATACAGATCGCCAAACTAATAGCCAAATTATACATGTTGAGATAATTTTTATTTTAAATAACGAAAAAAAAACAAATAATTAGTAGAATATTAATAAAAAGTCGAAATAAAAATCACTTAATGACATTTTAAACACGTGAATCGCATTTAATGTCATTGAATGTGACATTCACGATCATCCATTATTGGCATTTAATCTTATACTTTGGCGATAATTTTTTGGTCGACAGGATAACCTAGAAGTACCAAAAAATGTAAACAAAGCAATAATAAGAAATCCAGAAATAAATAAATATAAATATAAATGCATTCTCTTTTGTTTAAATACGATTCTCCCAATTATTCTGAGTACCTTAATTATTTGTAAATAAGAGTACAACTGGTATAAGGATTAAAAAGTATTTTTAAGAAGTTTAAGTATTTGGTTTGGCTGCATTGTTTTAGGCTCGACAGACAAAATAATTTGATATTCGGTAGGATGACTGAATATTCGGTGCAGCCCTATTCAAAAGCTATGTGATGGAAAAAACATTCTTTAGGACAAATATTCTCCCCTAATTAAAGAAAATCCCTTGTCTGTCATAAATTTCAGCAAAATCGCTTATTTGATTTTTTTTTTTTTTTTTTTTTTTTTTTTTTTTTTTTTTTTTTTTTTGAGATTTAATATTTAATCAGAGACCAATGAAAAACATCACAAGCCTTTATTTCTAAAGACTACACATAGAACACACATATGTTAACATAAGATAACATAGAAATTTCCACATAATCAAACAAACAACAATAATACTGTTGTCACTTATAATAATATAAGTACCAAGTACAATTAATGTGTGATTACATTCTTGACAATTTTAACTCGTAGTTTTATCCTCTATACTAATGATAATTTATTATTTTGCTAAACTTTAGTACTTTTCTTTAATATTTTTCTGACAAGTAAAATGTAGTACCTGATTCTCCCAATTATTCTGAGTACCTTAATTATTTGTAAATAATTAGATAGAACTGGTATAAGGTTTTAAAAATATTTTAAAGATGTTTTCTAAGTATTCAGCTTGGCTGCATAGTTTTAGGTTCGACAGGCTGAATAGTTTGATATTTGGTAGGATGACCGAATGCCGAATAGGTATTGAATATTCGATACAGCCCAATTCAAAATCTATGAGATGGAAAAAACATTGTTTAGGACAAATATTCTTCCCTAATTAAAGAAAATCCCTCGTCTGTTATTGTCATAAATTTCAGCAAAGTCTTTTATTTGATTTTTTTTACATATAATAATTAATAAAAGCCTGACGAAAAACATCACAAGCCTTTATTTCTAAAGACTACACATAGAACACACATATGCTGTAACATAACCCCATAGCATAGAAACTTCCACAAAACCAAACTAGCAACAATAATATTGTTACTACTTATAATAATATAATTTACTAGAAGGTATAAGTACAATTAATGTGTGATTACATTCTCAACAATTTTAACTTTTAGATTTATCTTCTATACTAATGATAACTTAGCATTTTGCTAAACTATATTTTAATATTTCTATATTTTAATATTTTAACATTTTTTTTACTTTCTTACTTTTTTTTTATTTTAATTTACTTTCTATATTTTAATATTTTTTTGACAAGTAAAATGTAGTACTTATATGACAGTAAAACTCCTCTTTAAAAAAAATCCTTTGATTTTAAAATATTTGTTTTAGAATATAAGAAAATTACAATCACAGACGTGAAATTTATAATTTAAATATGTTTTGTTAAATAATAATTCAAATGATAATTTTAATAGTGTAAAGTTTACATATATTTAAAAAAAAATGTTTATTAAAAGGAAAGCATCTGCTTCATATATTGTGCGAAACAGTTTAAAAATTTAATACCTTAAAGTACTGAACTTAATAGTTACTATTCGGCTTGTCAAATATTCAGTTTATCTGCATGAAAATATTTTAAATTATTGTAAATGTAAGCAAAAATTAAAGTTCCGACACTTAAAATTTTGTGTCATCATACCTTCAACTCACAAGTTGCAGAAATTTCCAGAAGACGAGTAACGACAAAATAAATGAATAAAGAAAAATTGCTCACCATTAATTTATTTTAATAAAGTGGATCGGCAAGAAAATTGGTTTAAAAAATTTGCTATTATTAATATCAAAACACACTTATTTCCTAAATGTTATCACTAGAGTAAAAAGACGCTTACACAATGAATGGTCGGAGGAAATGAATGACTCATAAGAATTCATTTAAATATAGTGAACCTATCAATAAATCTCCATAACAGAAATGTTCAAAACATTCATTTATGAAACAGGAATAGATAGCACTAGTCAAAATCCGCGAATATAGCACTTAAATATGATATCGGGTTTAAATTTGACACAATTTGATTTTGAAAAATTAACAGGAAAATGTATTGGTAAAGTTTGTTTCTGTTAATGTCTGGTCTGATAGCTATCATTATAAACAGGGATAAAAAAGTAATAGTTATACTGTCATTGCAACATTTTTATTAATAAATAGCAGCTTAATCATTAATTAGTTAACTAAATGGGAGTTTCAACATTTAAGGAACGAATCTTTTTCAATAAATAATGAGGTAAAAATTCCACAATTCATTCCTGCGTTTGGCGTCTTGTCTTTTGTCTTTTTTGTTTTATCAGGTAACATTTGAAAAACCAGTTTATTTATCCCACCCTCTTTACTAAAATAAGATTGTGCTAAAATGGTTTCTTTGATTACGCTTCTGCCAAAATTTCTAAAAATTGCGATTTGATCTTCTTTTTATGAATAATTAGTAGTTTCAAGCATTATCAAAGCACTTTATTTATGGCTGATAATTTAATTTCTTTATAATATTTCGGCAAATATTATTCCAATTTAAATTTGAAAGCATTAAATTGTTTTTTGTTTAAATTTAAAACAATATATTGCTTATAGACTCTGGTTATATTCTGTTCAATAGAAAGTAAATGTTTTTTAAGTACCACAGGTCAACATAAATCTGGGGTTTGCAGAATAGCACTTTTTTCTTAGTAAATGAGACACGCAGATCCAAGACATGACATTAGTTTTTATGATATCACCGTCATTTTTTTTCACACACAAAAAAAAAGATGGGTGTTTTTTAATAAAATTATTGTATAATATTTATTGTACATTCTTAATAAAAACAAAAAAAAATTTCTTAGTAAAATGACATTACTAAATGGAAAATACAATACTGCACTAAAGGATTTGAAATGTAAAACTAGATACCATCTCGTTATGTGTTGATATTTGCCTGAGAAGGGACAGTTTTCTGCTGTGCATTTGTAGTGAGAACATACATTTATTTCATTCTTTTATTGATATCATGCATTTGTTTTGTTATTTTCTTAAGATTAAAAATTTGCTTGCTTCAGGAACAATGCATTCTTGCTATAGAATTCAAGAAAAAGAATTTACCAAGTATTTTTTCCCAAGAAAGTTCACTTGTATACTGTGCAGATATTTCTGGACTTATGTCTCATTTATTTTCCATCCCTTGATCATAGACAATCTCATAAGAGACTATTTATTGATTCTAATAAAAGAATTTAAAAAGGTGTTTTACTTAATAATGGTAATGTGCTATCTTCAATTCTTATAGTTTATTCAGTAATTTTTAAACAATCATATGATAACCTTGATTTTGTCCTCAGTATTATTAATTATCCAGAATTTAAACAGCAAATCTGTGGGAATTTAAAAATTTTATCAATGCTATTAGGGCAATACGCTGTTTCTTAAACTGAAATATTTTTTGTTGTAAACATTGAAAAAAGAAAAAAAACTTTGAAATAAATTATTTATGTTCAAAATGTGTTAATTACTATTATGTCACAGGATGGGATGAGACAGATACTCCCACAAGTTAAAGCATGAATAAAGATGGGAAAGCTCGGAAAACCCCCGTAAAAGTTGAAGAAAAAAAACAGTTTTTCATTTTTTTTCCAAAGGCTTATTTTTATTCATCATAATTTTTATTTGATTATTAATTACATTCAAATCATTGTTTGAAAAATGTAAACAAAGCAATGACCTGAAATCCACACAACCTCTGATCTGAAGGTGTGTGGATTTCAGGGAATATACTGTATCAGCCGAAAAGCATGGTTTACCCAGAAAAATTGTAAATGTTAATGGCATGTTTAGATCAAAAACTAGTTAAATTTTGCTAACCTAAATATAGTAGGCTCCCTCAAATCTATAAAATTTGGTACCAGAGACTGTGCGGATATTAGAATTTTGTACATTTCTGGTCATTGCACTGTTCACAATTTTTAAACAATAATTTGAATGTAATATTTAATGCAATTGAAACTGTAAAAAATGCGTACAGTGTAATAAAATATTAAAATAGCCTAAATAATAATTTTTTAAATAATTAAAATATTAAAAGCAAAGGTCACGTTAATCAATAATGTATAATTAAATATTCATTATAAAGATGAAATGTATTTTTCCTAAATTATTCAATGAAACATGCCTCATAAAGGTACATAACTAATTCACATCAAAATCATAAAATAAGGAAGTTTTATTTCAAGTTTAACCAGACTTAATAAACAAAACATCTTGATAAATACATAAATATAATTGGTAAAAAGATTGTAATTACCAATATGTTGAATTTTTTTCAGAAATAAATTTATTCTTCCATCATGGGGAAAAAAAAAAACATAAATTCAGTAATATTAAAAAAAAATTACAAATTAAAATAAAAATGGAATTGATATAAAAGTAAACAAGTCCAATTTTGTCTCTGTATCTGAATTGAATGTTTATTTATTTACATCGATAAATTATGTGCAGAGTTTAGAGAGTTGTTGATTCGATGAAGTCTACTTCGATTGTACTTCATATTGTAAATCAAATATCAAAAATATTGTATATCAAATACACTCAAGGATCGATAATCGGCGTACCCATAATCTGCGATTTCCTATAATTCCCCTTACTTTACAAATGTAAACAGTTAAGAAAATTTACAAATTTGTGGTCCAAGATTGATTTTTTAAAACAGATAGTAAAAAAATTGACAAAAAAATCATAATAAAACAGACATTTTTTTAATATAACTCTTATATTTTATACAAATTAAAAAAACAAACTGTATTACAGAACATATGTATATGTAATTATTTTTATTTAAGCGCACATATATCAATTTTTTAATAAAATGATATATTGAGATAGCATATTAAATTAATTATTAGATTTCATATTTATCTTTTCATATTATACAGTTTATAAAATTAGAATGATGTCTAGGAATAATAAAATGACATATAGTAATCCATAACAATCTATAATCTGCAATATTCCATAATCCACACAACCTTTGGCCCCAACTTCTGCGGATTATAGAACTTTCACTGTACTTCATTGACACCAGTATAAATATAATGGTTACTGTAATTACATGGTTTGTACACAATTCTGGTAAAAAAAAAAAAAAAATTACCTGAACTTTCTCAGTAAAAATCCATCTTATATATTGGTTGTAAAACTCAACACAATGGACAATCTTAAATTATTATTATTATTATTAACATATGCAATGAAAGAATTTTTAATTATTTTGATATGATGCTAGTGTTCTGTAGTGTTTATACATTTTATTTTCAAATTTTGGATTGGATTAATAATAAATTTAGATTTTCTTCATTTACAACCGCAATCGAGATGCTGATAGAAAGTATCACATCAAAAATTCCCTCACCATTTCAATTATTAAAAAATGCCCTGATTTTTCACTAAATTTTTTAATTGCCTGACCAGTAGGAATCCTCAATTAGTGATACTGGCATCAGTGTTGGTTAGGGATGTACCGAATATTCGGTATCTATTCGGTATTCGGCCATGTTACCGAACATTCGGCTAGGCCGAATATCAAACTATTCGGTTAAGCCGAATATGAAACTATTCGGCCTTCCGAATATTCAGTTTGGCCGAATATCAAAGTATTCGGCTGAATCCAATACTTAATAAAGCCTTTTAAAACATATTTTTAAAAACTTTTCACAATTTCTACTTTTAACTGCCAATTTATAAATATATTTAAAATAATTAAAAATAAAATCATATTTAAATAAAATAGAATGTTTTACATTATTTATTTGCTGCTTGTAAAGTTTAACTTAAGAAAATTAACCATGAGAAGGATTAAAACTATGTTTAATTAGAATTCTCCTTAGGAATAAATGTGCGAGTGCAGATGCAAGTTCCTAAATTTTATTTAGTAAATCATCTGTTTCTTGTTTTTCTTAAATAAAAGTCCTTAAACAAGAAAGAAAAACTTTTGAGATTAGTATAGCTTTCAAGACAGACAATTTTTGTTCATGAAATCATAATCAACTTATTGAATCATAAGTACATTCTATTTCATCTCACTCTAGGTCAAACTTGTGTTTTCATTTGTTGCATTAACAATAAATTAGATACCATAACTATATTTTCAACTCACATGTTTTGATTTCTTTAAAAAAATGATATGATGGGAAGTATTGAAAATGCCACCATTCATAGGAAAAGAAACATCAGCTAGACATTTCTTTATTCAGAATTAAGTTGAAAGTATTTATACTTTATATTGAAAAAAATCTGCCTCGAGTTATTTAAAAAGAACAAATATGAGACTGTACAGTTTTTCTTCAACTATTTTTTCATTATTTCTCTTTGATTTCAAAATGTTTGTTTCCATTCATAGAATAAAACATAAAATTAAAAATTTTATTAATTGAAAAAGTCTCATGATTATGCTTCTTAAATATAAAAAGGCAGATTTTTTAATTAATACTGAATGTTCTTATAAAAAAACTCTTGTTTATCAAAATACAAGTTTCTCTTATTAAATATTATGTAAAATTGTTTTTAAAAGTAACATTTTAATACCTTTAAACTTTGAAATATAAAAAGTCTTTGAAAAGCCAAATATTCGGCATTTGGCCGAATAGTTACTATTCGGCTGGCTGAATATTCAGTATTCGGCCCAGCAATTACTATTCGGCTAGCCGAATATTCGGTATTCGGTTCAGCTGTTGGCTAAATATTCGGCATTCGGCCAAAATCACTATTCGGTGCATCCCTACTGTTGGTACAGAGTATTTTTATTAAACAGGTAAGATAAGAACATTTGGTACATTTTAGTTATCCCATCGACCAATTTTGTCAAATTATACAAATCACTAAGTCATACATATCGATATATAATTTTATTTAAAATAACAAAAACTTAGTAGAATATTAATAAAAAAATAATAAAAAGTCAAATTAAAAATCACTTGATGCTGTTTTAAACATGTGTATCATATTTCAAGTAATTGAATGTGACTTTCATGATCATTCATTATTGGCATTTAATCTTATAGTTTAGTGACTGACTTTTGGTCGACGGGATAAGCACGTAGTCATGTACCAAACATTTTTGCCAAATGTAGAAACAATCGAAAATATTTTTTATCAGAGCAACCTAAATTACATCATGTAGATGATGGAATTTCAACATTTGAGATTCTCAAAACCCTTGCTATTTTTTTAAGCTGCTCTAATATTTTGGGTAAATTTTATAACCTTCATATGTATTATATTATGCGATTAATTACTGTTTGGAACAAGTATTTTAGGGTTAATCATTTAAAAAATATTTTTATTTAACTTAGTTCAATATAAACAAATTCAGTTTGTGAGGAATGCAATGATCTAAAATTAAACATTTAAATCAAACTCTTAATCACAATTTGAATGAATTCCTTGTGTTTAAGGGTGTATTCGAAAAAACGCTTTTCCACCTTCAACAGCTCGAAATTTTCCGATACAATTTCAGACACATTTTTAAAAGTAGACACATGAAACTTGGTGAGAGGATTCTTGAAGGGACGTATGAGGTGTCGAAGGATGTCTCTTTACGCTAAATTAATTAGAATTTGATTTATAAACAATTACCTTATCAGTATGACTCTTTTTTTGTTCACAGATCTCTCGCTTTGGAAAAATCAGTTCGAAATGCCGTTTTTGATTGCTTTTTTTACAATATTTTCTGCATTTATCAAAGAATCGACAATCTCGGCACCTTGTGTACTTTCCAAATAAGAGATTTTGAAAGTTTGGTGCATTTGAGAAAAAAAATGAATTCAAAAATAAATCGGAAAATAAGCAGTTTGAATCGAAATACACCCTTAACACAAAAATCGTAATTTAAACTATATTTAAATAAATAGATAAATGAAAATGCCAGCTGAAAAAAGCTTTTTAATAATATTTTAAGATATCAAATATCAGTGATAATAAAAGTTGGGCAAATGAAATTTTGTTGGTATAACAGGATCGAATCATAAATGGGAGAATTATTACTAAAGAGTAAATGAAGAATCACATCCTACCATTCACTTACTTTAGCAAAGAAGATGGATCACCACGTTTACGTTTTAAAAATTAGCCATTATTAGAATCAGAGGATACGCTTTTTTTCTTTAAGCAAAGAGACGCCAACGCATTGAATGAATCACGAAATGTTAGACGAATCAAATACAAATGTACTTCATTCATGAGAATCAACACCACTTTTAATGAATCATTAAGTATTTCAAGATTCATTCTTTTATTGGCGTTGCTGTCTCTTCCGTTGTTTGTAATGTCAGGTAACATTTAAAACATAAATTTATTCCATTGAACTTTTTGTTAATGGTATGGTAGGTTGTTTCTTAGGTTTTTCTTCAACTCAATACTTTACACTTTGCTATTTTTCAATGATGGCATAAATTTAATGTACCGCAATTTTCATTTTTGCTGATGTGTCATTGGGTAATTATTATAATGTTTTATTCACAGCAGATAATTCCGCTTATTATTATTTATTTTTAAATAGTTTAGTTTAATATTGTTCAAATTTCAATTTAGATGCAGAAAATTGGTTTGTTTGTATTGTTTGTTTGGAAAATTGTATATTTACGTTTACTTTTAAAACATTTTGTTGCTTATAAGCTGAATTTGATTGTATTGTGTTCAATTGAAACTAAATATTTTTTAATAATTGATCGCATAATGCAGTACCTTTATGCTATTTATCGAAATTTACATATAACACACATAACTTAAGGGGACTCATCACTCACTTGAAAACACCCTTTCTGTAATGTTAATTCAACGAGCGGGTTGTCTTC